>JALMGJ010000003.1:191804224-191894224 GCA_023362775.1 Charina bottae
TTTGATTTGAACTTTGAGTATAGGGGGGGAAAAAACATTTAGGCTGCTATCCATAGGCTATAGAATATATTGGATTGTGATCTTTGGAGTTTGATGAAACTCTGTAGGTGTCCGTGTTATCCTCCAAGGCTCACTTTTTTCCCCAATATCAGGAAATCCTGAATTTGGAAGTTCTAAAAAGACTCATCTGGCTGCATATGATAAGTAAATTTAGACAAGATTATCCTTTAAGTTTCTTTTGTCAAGAATAAAATTAAATGAGTCTTTTCTTTTTCTACTTGTCGACTTAGTTCTTGAACTGACCTTAGGGATCTTTTAAGAGAGAGGGGAAAAACTATCTTCATTTAAGAGATCACAAATAAAATATTCACTTTTAAGCAGTCACATCTAGAGGAACTGGTCTTCACTAAAATGAGCGTACATGTCTTTTTATAGGTTAGAACTCCAACAATGCAGATTTAATATTAAAAAGCATGATCATTATTTACAAAGATTGAAGGAACTGCCTACTGCAGTGAAATCTGTAGTTCTTTTAGGATTGGAAGTAATAATACCAGGTTTTCTTTTAAATATATAAAGACTGTGATTCAAGGGGAAAACAAAAAAATTCTCACTATTTGACTGATTTCTAAATAGGTGAGCTCAGCTCTAATGGGCTTAATATTCTTATTCCAAGGAAAGCAGTTGAAATGTAAAGAATGTTTATGCACTGCATATGCAAACAAGCTACTGAGATGAATTCATTGTACCTAGGGAAACAGTTTACATACATATGGAATTAAACTAAATATTTTTTTCTGAGTCTCTCTCCATATGCACTGCTGGATCCAAAGGATCACAGATCCCATGATGCTCATACAGAGTTCCCACAGTAGAAACCAGTGCCAGTCTTTGAAATCCAGAAATTTCAATGTCACATTGAGGGAACATATTCTTTAGACCTATTTCAGAGTCCTGGTGGAAATGTTGAGGATTTGCTTACTACAAATTTCTTTTTATTGATATAGGTTTGTTCTCACTTTTCCATCTCCCCCTCAACTGTAGCAGCCATTCCATCAGTTACTTCAACTGAGAGCAGATGGTTGACAATATAAGGAATTCATGCACCAGATTATATCAGCTGACCCCTTTAGATCCGGCAGAGATGGCATGCTGCAGATACCATCCGCCTGGGACTTACATCTGGTAGATCCCAGGTGGTGGGCCTTCTCCGCCGTGGCGCCTACCTTATGGGACATTCTACCCCCCCCCCAAATTAGGTTAGCTCCATCCCTCTTGATGTTCCAGAAGTCCCTCAAGACTTGGTTATGTCACCAGGCCTGGGGTCCCAGGGAACTGGAGACATGTTTAGATGGCTCCACTATTGAGGTGGATATACTCTGTCAGACATGACTGCACAAATGTGTGGGGGGAACCTTTACCTTTTTATACTCATTCTTTTTCTGCCTGGGGTTTGTATATTTTTTAATTTTAATTAACTTCTATTTTTTTAATGTTAACTTCTTATATTTTTAAAAGCTTGTTTTATAGACATATGTATTGTTTTTTGTTTAGTTATTGTACGCCACCCAGAGTCACTTCTTGTAAGATGGGCAGATATATAAATTTGATTAATAAGTAAGTAAGTAAATAAATAAATAAATAAATAAGTACATATACACCATGCTAAACATTCCCACCCTTGCAGGGGACACTGCTGTGAATTGCTTCTTAACATGTTGTTTAACTTCTAGATTCATGCCTGAAAGGGGACATCTAGCTCAGCTTGTGGACCACCATCCCTTAACTTCCATGCTATACTTCAGAGGAAGTGACACTTGTTGGTAAGTGAAGTCAGGGGAGGGGAGGAAATGAATGGGAGAATATGTGCAGAAGTAGAAAAGAGGGCAAAGAAGAGTCCTGGGGGTGGGGGGAACAGATAGTGGATATTGGAGGTCCAAGAATAAGTGGAGCACCGGGATCCGATAGTACTGATAACACAACTCCCTTTGATTTGTAATTTCTGATTCTTCTTATGATTACAGAGCTTGTCAAGTCAAATGATGAATGAGAAAATTATAGCTGAAGAAGAATGACTTGATTATGAGGATGAATAGGTTTAACTGTTGTAGGTAGTTTCTGATCAGCAACTTTCAGTTTATATTAGACTTCCCCTGCAAACAATGCCCTGTTTCTAAACCCAGACTACTAGCAAAAGTCTCTTAGTTCTGATACTTGTCACTTGCTGTCTGATTTCAAGAATATACCATCAGTATATTTCACCCACACTTCAATAGACACATGCTAAAGTTGCTGAAATACACCAAAACTGGCCTATTATAGCACTTAAAATCTCTTCTGTTAAAATGTCCCTAGGTGAGGAAATTTGAGAGAAATCCCTAATAACCCATGTTTAACTGAAATTTTTTATTTATTTTTATTTTATTAAATTTATATTACCGCCCATCTCCCCCAGCGGGGACCCTGGGCGGTGCACAATAAAATAGAATTAAAAGAAATATAAAATTACAACAATACATAATATGAATTCCAATTTGTCACATGAAGCTTGAATCAGTTGCAGCCTAACTGAATATTAATTTCATTGGGTGAAATTTTCATAGATTTTCAAAGATGAGGTCAGCAGAAGAAGTCAACATCTGTATTTTCATTCCTGATGGTTGTTGAAAGCTGCCTTTCAAAGGCGAGGTTAATTGTTTGGCTTACAAGAGTAATTTATTTTTTGATGCTGAATTAGCAATACTTAAGCATATTATGCATGCATTAGTAGAGAAAGCAGATTATTTAAGCCTCTGTAAATGAATTTCAAAAAGCCTTACTTTTGAAATAGAGTATGTGTAACACAGTGTAACAAGACAGGGGATATCATTAAATAAATTAAGCATCTGTTCATGTGTTGTTTGATTTGTTAAAATTAGGCCCTGACTCATAATATTTGACTGTTTTATTTACAACCATTCTGCTACCAGCAAGCTGAATTTTCTTTTCCATCTCTGGAACAAAATATGCTTTCTCTTTTACTGTTCCACACAACTATCAGAACTATTTCATTTAGTCTTTGTGATGTCCAAATTGTTCCATATTCTGACTGTATTCATACATTTAATATAAAAATAGTTGCAGTGTGTTCTTTAAAGCAACTCCATACAAATGACTTGCATTATAAAGATTGTGATACAATCTAACCATCCATCCATCGGATTTTCACCTGATCTTTTATCCAAGAATGGTACGCAGCATAGCTGACAATAAAAATCAAATAAAATAAGATACAAATTAAAAGTGTAAACATCTTCCAATAATTATAACATAAAGTTTAACATCATAATTATTATAAATCATTATTTTAAAAAATTGAAAGGGCTAAATGTAAAAGAATTATGAAATCCTAAAATGAGTGTACTATTTCTAAAATCCTTTAGCTTCCAAGTTAAATTTCAAAAGTGTGAATAATTTTAGTTTTTTACACTCAAAACAGTAGAGGGCCTTGTTAAGGATAAAATGCAATATCCCAAACCTTGCAAACCAAATGATAGAATTCTTTGTGTAAATTTCAATTATTTAGTCGATTAATTAATGTCACATTTTCTATTAACCTAGGAAGAAAGAGATTAATCAGTATTTGAGGAACTGAGAGATAATTTATATATTTATTTTATTTATAAGATTTGTCTATAGCTTTAGTTTGAATGGTTCTAAGCAGTCAACACCAGAATAACAGGGCAATATGCAATATGCCAGGGCAAAAATTATTACTAAAAACAGTAGACTAAATATACCAACAATGTGCCCTGCAACTCAGGAAAAACTTAGTTTTCAAAGTTTTGTAAGTCTAGAATTCACACACCATTTAGAACTTTTGACCAAACATTAAGAACTGGTCAGAACTGATTCTTTTTTGTTCTTGTCAACTATCCTAAAACTATTGTTATTCATGGAAAGATGTCTATACATTATATAGACACCCTAGTTTTTTAGGGAAAAACTACCTACAAAAGAGGTAGGAAACGTTAGGAAAGATGCATTTAAAAATATGCATGTAAAGAGAAATATATTTAAAATGCATATTCTTGTTTTCACACTGAACATAAGGTCATGTGTTATGTGTATCACAAACTCTAATCATGCAATATCCCCTGCTATATTCATAGCTTTGTGCAATGGCAGGAGTTCAGTGCATACAAAAATTCTGCTTTTTTTGTACACATTGATAGACATTTTCTCTCAAGGCTCAAGAGCTTTGACAGCCAATACTGGGGAGCAATTGGTAGAAAGACACAAATACTGTCCTTGGACTCTTACATTTGGTCTGCAGGGGAAGTTCATGCACATTGGTTACTTTCATAATTTCTGAAATTATGATGGTTCTTTCAATCCATCTGGCTGTGATTTCTGCAGTTCTGGCCAACAGAGATCAGTTACACTTCTGATAATGTACTGCTTTTCCTACTCATATTGCTCCAGTTCATGTTTGAAAATATGTATATTGGATCATCAGACCATCAGCAACTGTTGCATATTGGTTGTCCTGTGCCATCTTCTGGCTCATTTCCTGCAAGAGGATTGAATTCTACTGAGACCAAGATCATTGCTCCCTAATAATAATAACATCAACAGGAGCTGAAAGATGTATTTCTGAACTCTTGGACAAAGTTAGTCTGCATGATGCTTATGGGCTTCATCCATCACAGCCTCATAAATGAACTAGTTGCTTGGTTGCAACTGTTAGCCACCCCGATTTTTTCCCCCTTCATGTTTTTATTGCTATTTTTAAATTTTATGTCATAACACATTTTTGCTTGTAATCTCATTCTCTTGCAAGGATACGGCAATAAAGACATATAAAACAAGGCAACTCTTTTTAAGTACCAGAATTAATATTCATGAATGTTCCTCCTGTTGCTCAATTCAAATGCCCCAAAGATAATTCTTTCGACATCTTCTCATTCGTTTTTTTTTAATTCTAAGGCTGCCACTTTATATCCAAATGGTGCCAAGAACATGCATTCTTTTCTTATGTTCTTACAGAAGGTAGTAAAAAAGGTCATAAAAGATAAAGGACCATGTGCACCTGGCAGAGGTACACACACAGGTAAATCATAGGTAATCACAAATGTGATATCTCTTTCCAGCTGTTCCACTCCTCCACTCTGTATAGGAAAATCCTTTCTAGGGATTATATTGTATGTTATCATATAACAATTATTATTGTTGCACTTATTGTAAGGAGGAAAATTGGCAATTCAATCAGAAACCTGTAATTTTGGAAAAAGTTAGAATGGAAGAAAAAGCACCCAGAATGCAATGTGATTGTTTTGTTATGCTGTTTTATAACACTTAGGGGGTGATAGTATTTATGATTCTGGCAGTGATCTTCACAATTTTATTTTATTGAGCTTATGCGTATTTTCTGGAACATGTACTAAAACAACCATTTAGGGCTAAGGGCCTCCCAAGATGGTTTCCAAAAATTAAATCATGCACAATAAATAAACACCCACAATAACAACATCACATTAAAAACATTAATTATTCATAAAACCAACAGGGAGAATACACACACGGATTATAAAATCAGGTATCATTTCTGAGATACAAAATCAGATACCAGCACAGAGCAAGAAAAGCCACAAAGACATAGACCTGAATGAATAATAGATTTACAGGGCTTTCTTGAGGAGGTAAAGGTAAAGGTTCCCCCCGCACATTTGTGCAGTCGTGTCCGACTCTAGGGGCTGGTGCTCATCTCCGTTTGTTAGCTGAAGAGCCAGCGTTGTCCAAAGACGCTTCTACGGTCATGTGGCCGCACGACGCACACGGAACGCTGTTACCTACCCACCAAAGTGGTACCTATTAATCTACTTGCATTTGCATGCTTTCGAATTGCTAGGTTAGCAAGAGCTGGAGCTAGTGCGGGAGCTCACTCCGCACACAGGGCTAGGGATTCGAACCTCCGAACTTGCGATCTTCCGATCGACAAGCCTGGCGTCTTACTCGCTGAGCCACCACTTGAGGTGGTGGGACCTATCAAATCCCAGATGATAAACTATTTCATTAGTGGAAACCCTGAGAAAGATCTTAGCTTAGTTTAGAAATCCTCAATGGAGGACAAGTATTGTCAATCCTCAATGGAGGACATGATTGTTAGCCGCCCAGAGTCACTGGTTTGAGATGGGTGGCTATATAAATTGAATACATACATACATACATACATACATACTGTACATACATACTACTACATTTAGCTGAAATAAAGATTAATTTTTTCTCCCCCAATTTTTAACTTTGAAATTATAGGGTCATCTTCAATTTGCTAAGAACATGATAGGGAAGAATATTTCTTTTTGTGTAATCTTCTGGTGTGGGAAGAGGGTTGGATTCAAATTCAGGACTGTCTTCCTTCTAGGTAAATTCATTGAAAATGGTCCCTGCTTTCAATTTCAAAATGTGAGGCTAAGGCAAGATAATGTAGGTGAAGGTGCCCTTTTAAGTAACTTTTGGGGGAGATGGGCGGTGATAGAAATATGGATAATAAATAAATAAACAAAACTTGACCCCAAACCATTTACAGCCTTAAGGCTTAGAACGAGGACATTGGATTTGGTTCAGAAACACACTGATAAACTGTGTTGCTAGTGCATATGGAGTCACGTATGGTAATTGCCCCATTCCCCTTGACAGTAAGCCGCCATACTCTGCACCTGTTGATCTTTCTGGATCACCCTCAAAGACAGCTGTGGGCATGGACACTACAGGAATCCAGCACAGATATCACTGGTGCATGGGTTTTGTACTGGGACATCCTGATGCACATTTTGCCACTTGCCCTCCCCTCCCTTGCCCCTCTGGTAATCATCTTGAGGGCTTCAGGTTTGAGAAGTTTTTTTTTAAGTCAGCATTATGCTCCATATTGCAGATGGGAAGACTCAGGGTGAGAAATAATGGCTTCTCTAAAGCTACTAAGTGGGTTTGTGATGAGAAACTGAGACTTGAGACTGAGACTTGACTGTGAAAAGAAAAGATGAGGTAAAAATCTAAAAAAAATATATATAAAGAAGTGACTTCCAACCTTCATCACAACAAGTACTAAACTAATTTAGTAACTCTTCAACCCCTATAAGGTTACAAAGAGATATCTCTTCATCCCATATCCCATCCCTTATCTATAAGCAAATCCATAAAACATCAACTTTTCAATCCTGGTGTCAGCACAAAGTCCATAAAGGGTTGCCGGAACATCTCCTGGTGCTCAAACCTATGGAATGAGGAGCAGCCATCTGGAGCACATGTAGGCAATCTCCCATCCTATCCTTCTCTGGAGAGGTTCCAAGGAACCGGTCTACTCACCACTTCATCAGTCTTTGTTGTGGTCATCGGCTCTGCTTTTGTGGAGACATCTTCAGTTCACCATACCTCCTCAGAAGTCCCCTTTAATATTTATTTCTAGGTCATAGTTCTTTGGCATCAAAGAGCTACAGAAAACTCTTTGTGGCCATCTTGTGGTAGCCTAGATTTTTCCAGCCGTTGTCGGTAGCTCTATGACTGAGAGAGAGAAGAAATCACTTATTTCTGTTGTTTGCATGCTCCCTGTCTAAAGATAGTGGTAGATGTCCTTTTCATTTGTTCTCTTCTGTTTTCTCTTGCAGGACACAGGAGAGAAAGATGAATTACTACTGACTGTTTGGTCATGTCTCCTCCTCAACAGCAACTTTTGACTTCAAATAAAACAAATGGTGTTAATTTATTTTTCAAGTCTATGTGAAACACTAGATATTACTTAGGCTCTTACTTCCGAAAGGAACAACTTTGAAAAGTACAAATGGTTTGGAGATCAGTTTTCTCTTCCCTCCCTGAATCCCCCCCCCCCCATTTGTTTACAATCTTGGTTTATGAAATGTTCTTGAAAAAGGTTGCATTCTGGAAACTTTCAGATATTACACTTAGGAACTACTTTTTCTTCAGTAGTTTCATTTCTCACCAATATTTACTGGAGGGGGGAGGAAGATAAAGGAAGGCTAATTATTTTAACATGTGGCTACAATCCTGTAGGCTCTTAATCTGAATTTAAATCCCACTGAATGCATTTATATTTATTTCTCAATAGAGAAGCAAAGAATTGGACTGCAAGGTTAGCCTTTCTATGGAACTATAAGCCTGCTGTTTTGCTCAAGTGGAAGTTGCATTGAGATCAAAGACTGTGGCTTTGGAATTTATTTCAGAAACAGGAATGTTAAGGAGGGATGTCAGTTATTTAGATAGGGTAATTCTCTGTGTCTACTGTCAATCAGATCTAGATAAAAACTTTTGTGTTTTCCAGCTTACTATCCTAGATATATTTATATCAATGGGCTTCCCAACAAAGCACTTCTTCCAATGTCTTTCCAACTCCAGTTTGTAGGCTGAAGGGCAACAGATTCAAAGTACATTTCTCCTTCCCTGCATCTCCGCACACTCAAATGTGCATTACATACACCCAAACAAATTTACCATGTTCCTTGACCTTCAGCTGTCACTAGATTTGCAGATGGCAGCTTTGGTGAGGTTGCACCAACTTCTTTCTGGGCCAGTTTGTCTTAGCCACTGTTACCTTTGATTACAACATTTCCCTTGAAAAGTGTCCAGAAATTGCAATTATTGCAAAATACAGCAGCCCAACTGATGACCAGTACAAGGAGCTTAAGGATCTGCACTGTCTACTAATAACCTACTAGGTGTTGACTTTTAGTGCTCTATATGGCTTAGGAGCTGATTATCAGAGGAACTGCTCTGATAAACTTGTTCAATTACTTAGATAAGCAAGAAAAGCCCTTCTGAAGATGCCCCTCATCTATCAGATGTCCAATGTGATTCCTAGAATGTGGCATGCACTCCCTAAGAAAGTATGACTGTCCAATAGTCAAGAAAATGGTACAAAATGTGATTCTTTCATCAAGTTTTTAATTGTTTATCATTCTAATGCTGGATTTTAATTTTAGTTTTCATTGAATTAATTTTATTACATTTTATACTTTGTATTTCTTCAATATTTTTTTTGCAATCTGCCTTGAATGTTGGGATAAATAGAAAGGAAGGGTAAAATATAATAATAAATTAGTAATAATTTTATAATATACATTTATTTATTTATTTAATTTATCCCTGCCCATCTCCCCGAATAGGGGACTCTGGGCAGTTTACAAAATAGCAAAAGTTAAAATCTATACATAAAATTACCATAAATCAATAAATAGAATAAGTAAAAATCCAAAAGATGGTTAAAGTCCACTATCAGGATCAAGGCACTACGGGACAAGCCACCCCCAGGAGGCACTACCACCTCCATCATCCCAGGCAAGGTGGCAGAGCCAGGTCTTAAGAGACTTCTGGAAGGTCAGGAGTGAGGGGGCCAGCCTCACCTCTGGAGGCAAGATGTTCCATAATGCGGGCGCTATCACAGGGAAGGCACGCCTCCTGGACCCCGCTAGATGAAATTCTCTTGTTGAAGGGGTCCGAAGCATGCCCTCTCTGCATGAACGGGTGGGGCAGGTCGATGTTATCGGGATGAGACGGTCCCTCAGATACCCTGGCCCCATGCTATGTAGGGCTTTAAATATACATTGCCTGTATATTTTATTCTTGTTTTATTGTCAACCACCCAGGGTCACTCTTATTATTAAATTTTAAATTATTAAATTTGATATATAAATAAATAGAGGAGAGGAGTGGAGAGGAAATTCTCATTATATTTTTTTCTCTCTCTTCAATTCCTCCCCCACAACTTTTACTGCAAACTTTAATTTTCCAACCAGTCGTAAGGCTGTTATCCCATACACATTTATCTGGGAGTAAGCACCATCAAAAACAATGGTACAGTTCAGAGCAGACATATGCTTGAATTGTAACCTCTACTCTGAGCTCATTTATAGATCTTGAACAATGAACTGTGTTACTGCTGAAGATTTATCATAGCAGTCTTCTCACATGCACTGGTAATGAGTCATAAGCCTTGAGCAAGTTCTATCCTAGGAAGATCTTGCCAACATTAATAAGAAAAATGCTGGAGAAATAAACTTCTTACCTCTCCAAATCATTCTCAACTATGGGAAAGGTTGCAAAAGGAATCTGATCATCTGGAGATGGCAATATTTCTGTTCAAGAGCTACAGGAAGCATCAGTCAATGTCTCCAACTGATATTTTAAAATATGTAAAGCAATTTTGATAGCAATTAATTCTCTATAATTATGTATTTTTGAAACTTGAGGAATGTGGAAATAAGGTACAGTTTTGTCTCTCTTATATTTACAGTGGAGTTATAATTTACCTCTCTCAAAAGTGGTGAAACAAGAAACAAAGCTCCTTGCCTCTCTTAAAGCAGGAGAAACAGTATGAGAATGGTCATGGGAATTTCAATCCAGGGGTAGCCAACCCTTAGTGAAAACTGCAAATTTGAAGGTTAAGTTACTTTAAAATACTGGATATCTTTTCTTATTTTTAATGGGGCAGTCTATCAGGGGCAATTTTAAAAATATCAGAAATCTCATCTATGGAATGTAGTATCTTCTTCAAAAATGGAAGAGGGGATATACAACAAATTTCCATAATCAATCCCTTACTCTATATTAAACCAAAATCACATTATTTCTATAAACCATTCCATTGGCACATTATAAAAATCACTAAATACAGTAGGAAAACAGTTTGAGATTACAAGACAGTACAGTGCAGATTTATATGGAAAGAAGAAATTCTAGTAGTTGGCTTTACTTCAGGGTAAATAGTTGAATATATTTACCCTGAAGTAAATTCACTGTGCATAATAAACACTCTCTTCCAGCAACCTAAAAGACAACTTTATACATGGAGTTCACCAGATGGTTGACACCGAAATCAGATTGACTACATCCTTTGTAGCCAAAGATGGCGGACATCTATACAGTCGGTAAAAACAAGACCTGGAGCTGACTGGAATTCAGATCATGAACTTCTTATTGCACAATTTAGAATTAGACTAAAGAGAATAGGGAAGACCCACAGATCAGTTAGATATGAGCTCACTAATATTCCTAAGGAATATGCAGTGGAGGTGAAGAATAGATTTAAGGGACTAGATTTAGTAGATAGGGTCCCAGAAGAACTATGGACAAAAGTTTGCAATATTGTTCAGGAGGCGGCAACAAAAAAAGTCCCAAAGAAAAAGAAAACCAAGAAGGCAAGATGGCTGTCTGCTGAGACACTGGAAGTAGCCCAAGAAAGAAGGAAAGCAAAAGGCAACAGTGATAGGGGGAGATATGCCCAATTAAATGCAAAATTCCAGAGGTTAGCCAGAAGAGATAAGGAATTATGTCGAAACAAGCAATGTGCGGAAGTGGAAGAAGATAATAGAATAGGAAGGACAAGAGACCTCTTCCAGAAAATTAGAAACATCGGAGGTAAATTCCAGGCAAAAATGGGTATGATCAAAAACAAAGATGGCAAGGACCTAACAGAAGCAGAAGAGATCAAGAAAAGGTGGCAATAATATACGGAAGATCTGTATAGGAAGGATAATAATATTGGAGATAGCTTTGACGGTATGGTCAGTGAGTTAGAGGCAGACATCCTGAAGAGTGAGGTTGAATGGGCCTTAAGAAAAATTGCTAATAACAAGGCAACATGAGACAATGGTATCCCAGCTCAACTGT
This sequence comes from Charina bottae, assembly GCA_023362775.1. Lineage (NCBI taxonomy): Eukaryota > Metazoa > Chordata > Lepidosauria > Squamata > Charinaidae > Charina > Charina bottae. The sequence goes on from JALMGJ010000003.1 coordinate 191,815,886, forward strand.
TTAGAATATTGCAAGATGATGCTGTCAAGGTGATGCATGCTATATGCCAGCAAATTTGGAAAACACAAGAATGGCCATCAGATTGGAAAAAATCAACTTATATCCCCATACCAAAAAAGGGAAACACTAAAGAATGTTCAAACTATTGAACAATGGCACTTATTTCACATGCCAGTAAGGTAATGCTCAAGATCTTGCAAGGTAGACTCCAGCAATTCATGGAGTGAAAATTGCCAGATGTACAAGCTGGGTTTAGAAAAGGCAGAGGAACTAGAGACAAAATTGCCAATATCCTCTGGATAATGGAGAAAGCCAGGGAGTTTCAGAAAAACATCTATTTCTGTTTTATTGATTATTCTGAAGTCTTTGACTTATACAGTTACATTATTGCAAAAAAGGAAAAACAAACTTACAAGCAGAGTATCGTGTATTGTTTTCATTGAGAGACATGAACGGGCTCATGCCATGGCCTACACACATAGCCATGCATAGCTACGCACTTCCCAGTCCTCAAGACACACGAACATGGCTAAAAGACCGGACAGAAGTCAAGAAGCATAGACCCATAGTTCACAGCTGAGATATACACTTGTTCCAGCTTTCTGATTGGAGGAAACTTAGGGTCAGGAGGTCACAAAGCCTTTTAGATTTATGAAGCCTAAAGTGTTAAGCGTTGCACATAGTATAAACTGCCATGAGGGGGCAGTGTTGCATCTAAGCAAGCATACTGTCTCCCCCCGAGAAATTGCTAGGGCACTTGTTCCCATGAGAGAGTTTTAGACTGAGACATAACATCACGTGGTGGCAGCTGCACCTGTTTATCAGTGAAGATGTTTTGGGAAACAGAAAGTAAACTTTCTGTAAAGTTTCTGTAAAGACGCTACAGAAGGTAAAGAAAACAATTTCCTCTCACATGAGAACTCTGACAATATACTCTCACCCTGCCTATTCAACCTGTACGCAGAACACAACGTGCGATGTGCTGGGCTTGAGGAATCCAAGGCTGGAGTTAAAATCGCTGGAAGAAACATTAACAATCTCAGATATGCAGATGATACCACTTTGATGGCTGAAAGCGAGGAGGAGCTGAGGAGCCTTATGACGAAGGTGAAAGAAGAAAGTGCAAAAGCTGGGTTGCAGTGAAACCTCAAAAAAACCAAGATTATGGCAACGAGCTTGATTGATAACTGGCAAATAGAGGGAGAAAACGTGGAGGCAGTGACAGACTTTGTATTTCTAGGCATAAAGATTACTGCAGATTCTGACTGCAGCCAGGAAATCAGAAGACGTCTACTTCTTGGGAGGAGAGCAATGACAAATCTTGATAAAATACAGTAGCTAAGAGCAGAGACATCACACTGACAACCAAGGTCAGCATAGTTAAAGCAATGGTATTCCCCATAGTAACCTATGGCTGCGAGAGCTGGACCATAAGGAAGGCTGATTGAAGGAAGATAGATGCTTTTGAACTGTGGTGTTGGAGGAAAATTCTGAGTGCCTTGGACTGCAAGAAGATAACACCTGTACATACTCCAGGAAATGAAGCCAGGCTGCTCACTTGAGGAAATGATATTAAAGGCAAAACTGAAGTACTTTGGCCACATAATGAGAAGACAGGATACCCTGGAGAAGATGTTGATGCTAGGGAAGGTGGAAGGCAAAAGGAAGAGGGGCCAACCAAGGGCAAGATGGATGGATGATATTCTGGAGGTGACGGACTCGACCGTGGGGGAGCTGGGGATGGCAACGGCCGACAGGAAGCTCTGGTGTGGGCTCTTCTATGAAGTCATGAAGAGTCAGAAGTGACTGAACGAATAAACAACAAACAAACAAAATAGTTGAATTATTTTATTTTATTAAGGAACTTGGAGATTTGTCAAACCACAAATGTAGGGGGTGACCAGATTTTAAAAGCAGTTTCATCAACCCAAAATAAAATCAATGGTGTGCTTTCCCTTCCTATGAAAAGACTGACAATCCATTGCTGCGTGTCAAAAAATATTTAAGTACTCTATCTCTACCACATATGGATCATCACTGGCGCTGGCCGCCTACATCACAAGTACCACATTTCAGTTTTGCTGGATTGGATACTTTAGATTTTGTGAGCCACAAAAATTTCAGAAATTTTTTTGAAAATATGGGGTTTCAACCAAGCCTGTCTCACACGAACACAAAGGAGGGGCGGCTCTGCTGCAACCTAGCTTTGCTGCTTTGTGTGGGAGGGGCTTGAATCCCGGTTTCCTGTTTCCTCTTCCTCTTCTCTCCATGGAGTGGCACGAGGCATGAGGGGAATCTCTTCCCTCCTCATGGTTTTTCTTACTTCCATTCAGGTTGTCTACATTAGAAGCATGTAGGCTTCATCAGAACTTCTTGCTCACACGCATAGGACCGTTTCTATAATGAAACTGCTTTGTATCAACATCTACAATAAATGTAAGGTATCTTCATTTCTCTTTTTCACTAAGTAATGTGTGGAGAGTGTTTTATTTTGCTCTGAACTTAGTTAAGCCTTTGTGCAAGCTGGCACACGCTTCCACTCTGCTAAAACTAAATAAAACGCTGCGTGGGATTTTCTGTTACTAGCATTTCAGAACCCCTACAAAAATAATGTTAAGAGTGTTGATCTCTTTGTTCAATTTATGCAATAAGGGCATGAACAGGACCTCCTAAATTCCTTTATCATGGTACTTCTGGAATACTTATACCTGTCAGTAGTACTATCATAAACTCTGAATAAAAATGCTTTTGTGTGCATTTAAATTGTAACAAGGTAACATTATTTTGGATGGGAGATTCTAAAGGGTGGGTGAACAAAACATTTATTTTATTTGTTTCAGAATTTTATATTAGAAATGTATAAGGTTAAAATGGTAAATGCCAGCCACCAGGCTGCTCACCATTGGAGTTAAATCCCTCCCCATTGTCAGTACTGTAAAAAAGGCAGAAGCGTGAACAGAGTGGGTTTGAAGTCTAATTTTATGCCCTTCAGAGCTCTAATTTTTTAAAGCAAAAAATACTTTTTGTTCAGTCCTCCATAAGAGTCAAAGAATTTGCTATTGTTTCCCCTATTTTTCATGAAGGCTCTTTGGTATCTCAGCATCCTGGTCCCAGTTTTCATCCACTTGAATGCCCTAGTGATGTCATAATCTCAAGAAATCATCTTGGTCAGCATGGACAAAAATTGTGGGTAATTCTTGCTGAATTACTGAAAACTGGCATCCTTTTTCAGAGGAGAGGATGGAGGAAATAGAGGAAAAGCATACTTACTTTTTCTCAGAAAAACGTCTCCTGACATGGGTTGATAGAATTGAATTCATAGAAAGCCTGTCCCCATTTCAGTTATTTTGGCACGCCAAAGATTGGATGACCCTCTAAGTTGCTAATGGGGAAATTACCTGAGAGTTGGTCAGACTTTCTGGAGGTGATGGAAAATGTAGTTGAAAAGTACAGGATCTGGAGTGCCACAGAGTTTCTTTTTCTGGGCAGTAACAACCTTCAAAGGTTGACCACTGGAATGTAGAATGGCAGAAAGGGTCAGCATCAAAGTCCAAGAGTCCAAGAGGAACACTGATTCTGGTACCATTACAGGAATTAGAGGAAGTGCGAGACTCTTTCTTAACTGAAGCTTGAGTGGAACAGCCTTTTTTTGGGAGCAGCAAAGGAAGACTTTGGCTGCTGTTAAGTCTGCTGCTTTTTTCTCGGAATGACCAGTGCAGCCCATTCTTGCCACATTGCCTTCACGCATGCTTTTCTTCCAACCAGTTCTGCATTCAGGATGGTAAGTGATTTTTCCCTTTGAAAAGCCAGCAAGCAGTAGCTGGACTGGGTGGCTCTGGAAAGACCAGGATCTGAATCACCTTAACACCAGCATAAATATTTTCTTCTCCTGCTTCTCTATTTTTTTTAAAGAAACAGGCCCTTCGCCCTCTTTTCACTTTGCTTCCATTAGTAGCAAATCCCCCTTGTCCTTTTTAATTTTTAATTACCATTGTCTGCTCACCTTTGTTTTACCCATGACATCTTCAATTTAAACAGTATCAGAGAGGTTGATGTGAACAGTTTTCTTTTCAGCTTAAGTGACTGCAGCTCGTTTAGTTGTTAATTATGCAGGGAGGTTTGCATGGCTGCGGCTGGTAATTTGAATATGCTCCTAATGTCAGGTCTGTGTCTGGGCAGCTGAGCTTGTAAAAGGATTATGATGTATATATGGTTCATGGTTAAGAGGGCTAATGAAAGAACCTCATTTAATCAAACCCAATTAATTAAATGAACTTATGATATTAACCCATCTTTCCGTGCATGTATAATTTATATTAATTGATCTTTCTGCACTGAAATTGACCAATCAGGTAGGAGCTGCTGACAGTCCAAGAAAGGGAGAACTACCATTAGCATTAGTTTGATGCAAACCGTAATTGATGGGTCAGTGTGTTTTAGGGATGTAACAAAAGCTTTGTTAATTGTCATAAGAAGTTCAAATTGATTGTGTCTGCATCAGTGCATAAATTTAAATTGATTAATGTTTGGTTCTAAAATTAATGTCTATACTGAATGGGGTGATACAATGCTTTATTTATTGGATTCATTAATGCACTTAGGGAAGAGGGAGAAATAACATTGGAGTTAGGTAAGTGAGAGGAGATCATTAAGGATGAGTTCAGTGGAGCCATTTGTGGGACAGCACTCTGACATGCCAAGGCTGGGCGACTCAGTCTGCACACCCAAATGCATACACATAAACCCCAGGGCTCAAACTCCAAGCTCTCCAGACCAGCCATGGATCTTTCTGAAGAACTTTGTAAGAGAAATACTTTTTAACATGGTAGATGAGTAATATGATATGAAGAGCCCTGGGATGTAACCAAAGGCCCATGTTGGTTAGGATCTATGCACACGTGCCCAATTTCTCTTAAAAACTCATTGTGCAGACATCCCCATGGATTTTGATAACTAAATTCAGAATCAGAAACTAATCATCAGGACAGAGTTGGGTTCTAAGTCTCTTCTTTCCCCTCTTCCCGCCCCCCTCCCCTTCCACCTCAGCAAGAGAATTTTGGATAAACTTATAAATACCCTGTTTCATATTTGGCAGCCTTCACGGTATGCAAGCCACATGTTGGCATCTCTATTCCAGGGCAAATCTTCTTTCGACATAGTTTATAGCACCCACACACTTAGGGACAGTTTGTTCTCCTAGTTATCACTTTATATTTCAGTATCTTTTCTTTTCTGACATGCAATTTTGCAGGACTGAAGCAAGTAGCAGATCAAGCGGGAGGGGGGGGGAGTCAGTTTAATTCATTTATAACTCCCTTTTTCTGTCTTACCAAAGAAAAACTTACCATCTGTTTCTTATAAACTAATGCAAACAGAAAACGTGTAATGCATCCTAACCCCTCTTCTGTAAAATGTCTCTTTATTTTATTGGCGGAATAAAGCCGTTTGACTGCTGTGCTTTCGCTATGGCACAATCATGTTCTCAGAAAGAGGACCTTTCCATTTTTCATGAGGAAGTATTTTGAACCGCACACAGTAGAGAAGATTAGATATCTTCTCCTTGCTGTCTTATTGAAGTATGGGCTGCAATGTATCACTTACAGTCAGTTCCAGGAGTCTAAGGAGAGGGGAAATATATTAAAAGAACACTCCATGTGGTGGCACTAGTGAGTAGCAAACATCCTCACAACTCGTCCCTTGAGCATATTCTTTACTTTTAGAATTTTTGAGGTTGGGGCAATGGGTACCCCCCCCTTTTTTTTTTTTTTTGGTTTCTTTATAAAGGACAGCAAAGCAAAGCAAACTCAACTTGTTCCAAGGGGAAAACTGATCACATCTATCCCATGCAGCAATATTCTGCATAGTTTTGGACACCCCAAGTACATAAAATTATTTTTATTAGCTTAAATTATACGCTTAGGTCCCATCATTTGATCAGCCGATTTTGTATGATTTGTATAACGGAGTAAAGGGAGATGAAGATACATCAATGGTATCATGGCATTTTCTGGATTGCTCTAATTCATGTTTACCATCACACTTAATTGCTCCTTTGAAATTAGCTGTTCAAAAAAAAAAATCATCTGCTCTATTTAGACTTTAATGGGCAAAGCTTTATTCTAGATGGCACTTGAATATTTTTCACCACGAGTCAGCACAGAACGTACCTCAATATGCTAAGTACTTCCTTGCATATGTCACATGTGAAAATAAGATGGGAAATAAATCATGAGGGGGAATTTATTACTTGCATTACGGTTTTTAAAAATTAGAAAAGAAGGCTTTGTCCGATCCAATGATGTGTTGGAAATTCTCACTGCAGGCATATTGTGCTACTGGGTGGGAATGGAGATAAAATTGTTTTGAAGAATGTGAAATTCAAATGTTTCTTCATCAAGCCATGTTATGAATGGATCACAGATCCCCTATTAATGAAAATGAACTGGATTTGATTTGCCCTACCGTTCCCAAACAAACAGTCAAAAAGCGGAAAGCAATGCCTCGTAAGTGCATTGATTGGTTACTCATGTAGGGTCTTGGCCTGCAGCTTAGCAGTGCCTTGTGCCTGGAACAGCCTTCCCTCCATAGGCATCTGGAGTGTGGGGCTGGGAAGACAATGACATGCACAGTGTGATGTAATTGTGCAAATTACACATTGGTGTTGTGGCATGTGTGTCATCACTTTCACATCATTGTAGCCTGGAACAGGAGCCTATGCTTTCCTCTCTCCCCATTATGCATTAGGCTAGTGCTGCCTAATAAACACAGGTAGTCCTCATTTAGCGACCACAGTTAGGACTGGCAACATAGTCATTAAGCGAAGTGGTTGCTAAGTGAAACCGCAACTGTGTTTATGATCTTACTTCGGCTTTCCTTTGCTTTACAAACTTGCGAAGGTCGTAAATGCAAACATTGGTCATCAAGTTACTTTTTCATCAGCATTGTAACTGTCAATGATTGCTAAATGAGGCAGTTGCTAAACGATGTCTACCTGTAGGCATGTGCTGAATACTATTAGTTCTGTAATCCTTAGTCCCACTAACTCTACACAGTTAGGTCAATCTGGGACAATTCAAGATAGCATCTGGATGTTGAACCAACACATATTGGGGAAATGCTCTTATTCAGCTTCAGAGAAAATTGAAATAAAGCACCTTCCTTTGCTGTCTTGCTGAAACCAACACATCTTCAATCTGTGCTTTAGAGGGCTGCATCGAGAGTGAGGACTTTTTAATGAAGTCCTTCCAGTTTTGAAATGTCCTTCTTGGAGTCTTTTGTTTGTGTCCACCTTATTAACCATTAGAAGCCAAACTAAGGTTGTCTGTGCTTTTAGAACATATAGATATACTGTGCGTCCCCCCCCCTTTTTTTTTATCCATTCAATCATGTCCGATTCTCAGAGACTGCCTGGAAAAGTCCCTGGAGTTTTCCTGGCAAAGTTTTTCAGAAGTGGTTTGCCATTGCCTCCTTCCTAGGGCTGAGAGAAAGGGATTGGCCCAAGGTCACCCAGCTGGCTTTTGTTAGAGTTTTTCTATGTAGAATTCATGCGAATGGATTCCTTCACTAGCTCGTAAAGCTAGTATTTTTCCATTCAATGCTCCCATAACAAAAAGCACGTAAATACCAGGTGCGTGGCCTTGTCATAGCCAAAACAAAGCGATATCAGCCCTGTCCCATGGGAACAGTGTCCCATAGGGAAGACAATGTGCAACACTGCCATCTCATGGCGATTTATAGTAAGTACAACTCTGTAAATGCATTGCAGTTTAAAAATGTCCAGGCCAATCAGAATGCTGCACCAAGTGTATAATTCAGCTATGAACTATGGGTCTACATTCCATCTTTCTTCTTGACTTCTATCTGTCCTGTTACCATGTACTCTGTTCCTGAATTGTAACTATGCCTGGCCTTTGCATAGGCCATGATTTTTCATCACATCTGCTGATGGAACTCTGCGTATGCTTTGTTTTTTCCTTTTTGCAATAATGCACTATACATCCATTATTGCCTTATGCTACCAATAAAGATATTGTTAGCCTTACAAACACGTTGTTTGGATTACTCTGCGCCTGAAATCCCTTGAAGCCAGCAACATCCCTCAGCTTTGTGCCTAAGGTGGGACTAGAACTCCTGGTCTCCTGGTTTCCAGCCTTATGCCTTAACCATCACACCAAACTGGCTTTCCGTTTGTCCCCTTAGACATAGAATTATACCTTTTCCAAGAAGCTGAGAAGCATCTGAGGCTGGCACATTCCGAACTTAGGCAATTGTAATCTTTGAATGTCCAACTAAGCGCAAAAAAGAATTATGAAGACTGCAAAGTCCAAGCAAGAGAAACTAAGGATCTGAAGACTCCCAATCACCCTTTCCCACAATTTCTCTCCAACCACCTACTATGCCCCAACTACCTGTTAAATCATCTGTTTGCTCTCTGTATTTTTTCCTATTGCTTGAAATGGGAGAGAAGCGGTTTCTTTACTTTTTTTTTAAAGGACTGCTAAATCGCAGCCACCAAGATGTTAGGAATTTCAGAGTGCTGTGGGCAAACAACAGAATTGAGGAGTCCTTGGTGCTCTCTGCTCTCTTCGGTTGGAAACAATAGAATTGCTGTGCCTATATTTTTATGATTAAAGATGTATTGTTTTAGACTTGTGAGGTGTGATTTTAGCTCTTGTAACTGATGGTAGTCCAGTCTTTGCAATCTAGGTTCAATTTCCTACACTATGTTGCTTTAATAGTTTGGAATGTTTTATGCTGTTTTGAATTTTACTGACCTTTTGAATGTTATTGTTTTTCACTGATTGTACAATCACAGGTAATTTTTTGTACACAGCTAATAAATGAAATAAAACCCTTGCATCCTCATAATAGATAGACATAGACCTTTAAGGTAGTGTGTCACCTGAGATTTCACCAATTGTTCTTTTATGGGTTTACCAGATCTGGACTGCAAAACTGTAATGACTAGTAGATGGCAGCAAAGAGTCAACGTTTTCTGTATCTCTTTGCCATCATCTAATGATTATCTGAATTTCTGCAGCCCAGATATGGTAGCCCTACAATTATATTGCAAAAAATATCCATGCTTGAGCCACGCGGGACTTTTGGTGGGTGTGCTATATATGGCAGAGTTCCATAATGTACCTGTATCTAAACCAGCCTAGTACCTTGTTGCCCATCTAGAGGAAAGAAAGCAAACCAGGTGGTGCCACGTTCAGAGAGGATAGTTTGAGATGCAACCTTCACAGCCACGTTGCTCTATTGTTAGGAACAGATGAACCTGGTAGTGTTTTTTTCCCCACTCAGTTTTTTTTTAAATCACAGTTTGGCTGTCCTACTGATGATGAAATGCGTGAACTTTCTTTTTAAACTTACACAATTCTTACTTACTTGCACAGGCCTGCTTTAGTCAATACAGTGATCTCAGCATGGTGTGGTTCCTACCTGCGGTGGAGCCATTAAATATGAGGAGTCCATTGAACAATACTTAATTCTGCCTCACCGATATAGATAAAAAGATGTAATTCAGACTCAGGTTTTGAACAGCAAAGTAGTCAGAGTTCTCTGTCTTACTGGAGGCTGTTGAGAGCTTCACTTTCACCCATACTAGTCAATTACTGTAAAATTAATAAAGTAATTTGAATTAATCAAGTAATGAATATTTGAAGTTTCTTTCTGATATTTGGTATTTTGATAAAAACAATAAAAGAAAATTTTGACCCTCATCTATACTGATTACTTGGCCTCTCCCCGTCGTGGACCGGGAGGAAAAGCAAGGGAAGAACTTCAGATTTGCCACAATTCCAACAAGGATGAGGTTCAAAGGTGAGATGAGCCAGAGACAAAGAAGAACCCAGGAGCTAAATGCGGAGAAGATGGAATATATTCTCAGGGATTAACTAATAATGTGATAAATAGAATCATAAATAAATGAAATCCTAATAAAAAGAAACCAGATCATCTGGCTGACGTCACGTTTTTCACCTGCCTTCTGAGAGGTGCTTTTGGACAAAATGAGTTGCTGATAAATTACATAGGACAATCAACTTGCATCCATTTCAGTAGGAATAATGGACTGGACTTCCCAGCTCATGGCTCTTTTAAATGCATACATCTTGCCAATGTTCTCTTTAATGAGCTTAATTAATAGACCAGGTTGACAAGTTGCACAAGAGAAAAGTTGTTTGCAGAAGGCAGTCCATGTTCCTCTTGCTGCATTTTGCAGCACAAATGGATATTTATTATTTATGCTACAAAATGAGTCTGTTGAAGTTTTAGCTTAGCAATATATCTCTTGAATTGTTATGCTTATTTTCCACAAGGAAGTGCGGATAGTGTCTTTTAGGGAAATGCCATTTTTTAAACTGTTCTTCCTCTTGCTCAGACTTATCCTTGTTTGGAATTGCCAGGTTACAGATCTGTAGAATCAGGAGCTGAGAAAGCTTTAGCTTCTTGTGTTCATGCCTGTCTGCTTCTACCTGGAAATGTCACCCATTCTTTCCCCTACTGGGTGGTAGGATTCTACTTACCTGTACTGCAGGCTGGGGAAGTATAAAAGGTATGAAAGACAAATTGAAGCCATAGCTGATGTTCCCCCTGATTGAGCATCAGAGGTAAAGAGAAAGAGGATATCATATACTGTATTGCAATGCATTTTTATGCCAGAAATGTATTTCCTTTTGAGCTCCAATTACAACATGCAATACAAGTTGCATTGCATACTCCCTTCCACAAATGCGCACAATGGCTCTCCAAGTGTGGTTTGAAAAAGGTACTCTCTCTGCAGAGAAATCCTTCTTTAGCCCAGCAAAGAGAAAAAAAGGCCTTTAAAAATTGAAAGCACCAGCTTGATCCTGACCTTTACCCCAGCAGGAACATGTGTATTTCACTATCAATCCACTATTTTGTGGGCTCACAAAAGCACAATAGTTTCTGATGAGAATGCTGAGGAAAATCCTTCTCAAGTCCAGCAATTTCAGCTATATCAGGATGAGCAGGGGAAGTATTAGTTAAATTCTCCCTTCCTGTAAGCCCAACAAGATATATCTCCTGTTATTTGTGAAACAGCAGTGTTTTCCCCAGAACCAGTTGACTGATCAACCTCATAGTAAGGAAAAGTGGGTGGGCTCCTGATTGTAGTGGTATCCAATGGTGGATAAATGTGCCCCACATATGCCCCATGAGCATGACCACATGTGTCTCATGTTCTCATTCTTGGCATTTTGACACAAATACTTGTGTGTTGTCCTATATCAAGGTTCCCAATTAATAAATCTGACCATTCATTTTGATGAAATTGGAAACTCCAACCCAAATTCTGGGAAAATTCCATCATATTTGGAAGCCAAATCCCTGTTCCTTTTTCCAATGATCCAAAATTGGAAATTCAAATTTACTAGAATAGTCTACCAATACAAGATTTGGGCTTGTATGCTACAGGAAGTTGTATCCATGTATGTAACAAGGATAGAGGCTTGAGGTAGATTATGTGAATGAGAAACTATGTAGAACACGGATACATGTCTGAATGCAGCAAAAGTTCTATTTTTGTGGTTTAAATGCAATCAATAATTTAGGTTTCCCCGAAGCCTTGGAATCAATATGAGATCCCTCGGCTTTCATGACTGTATCCATTTCTCAGGACTGGGTCTTGAAAATTTCTTTGCTACTGCAGCCTTGCTGTTGCAAAAGCCAACAAATCTTTGTGCTTATTAATGTTTCCAACTATCATACCTGAAGCAACAGAGATAGAGAGAAATTAGTTTTGTGTCTCGAAAGCTATCTGTCGCTTTCTGCCAAACCTACCCCAAAGGAAATGATGCAAGATTCTCTTCTTATTTAGAATCATTGGGGGGCTAATAAGGACAATATTTGTCCCTTTGTCATGTTACTTTAGCAGGGCATGTTGAGTGAAGCGAACAGGTGCCCCCCCCCCCCCTTATATTGATCAGTGATCATGGCAAAGAGCTATTATTAGATTTTGAAGGGGGAAAGGGGAAAGCATTAGAAATGAAAAGGAGAATGTGGGACAGGTTATTGATGATGGTAATAACTGTGCTCAGTGGTCTCTAAACACCGAAGCTGTAAAGTTGACCAGATGAGGAGATCAGTATAGATATGTTGAGAGGATCAGACAATATGAAGAAGTATGGAGCATATTGTCTTACCTGGCAGAGTTATTAAAGTTCATTGGAGGAAGATGAACTGTTTCAATATGTTAAACACTTGAGGCTGTTAGGAAATAGTCACTATCATGGGAAGAGGCATTGGGGGACCTTTCCATTCTCTCACACAAACAGACACAGCGAGAAAGACAATTCTGGTTTGTTTCAGAGCCAGTAGCTAGGCTTTTGGGCTTTAGCCCTTCTTTCACTGCTTTATCGTAGTAGATATTTTTCCTAGAGGAGAAATATTAAAATATTAAAAATAACATTTAGGTTCAGGAAGAAGAGATTGGCTAATATTATTATTCTTGCCTATCTAACAATGATAATATGTATTATTTATCTCTGTTACTGTAAAATGGTGTTTTAGACAATTTTAGACTTTTCCCATTATATGTATATCTCAGTCTTGATCTAGATAAAGATAGATATACAATCACACAGTTTAGATGGTACATTGGAAAAAAAATAACCCTCCTACACATACAGTATAACACAAGATGAAATGAACAGTCTGAATAATTTGGGGGGGGGGGGAAGAGTATTTTGACCATAGATCCCCCAAAGGAAGGAATATACTCATCTCACTCAATCTCTTTGAATCCTTAAACTCCAACCTCAAGTTTGAATTTTAAAAGTTATTACCCCAAGTTATATTAGAATCATAGAAAAGGATGTGGAGTCCAACTGGCTGCTGAGTGCAGGTATCCAAATTAAATCATCCATGATGGGTTGTGTCCAGCCTCTGACACAACATTATTTTGCTTGGTAATGAGTTGCTTAAACCCAGACAATGTTCACTTTAATTTAAAGAACCATCCGATATCCATCCGCCCATTATGAGTTAAAATAAAACAGTGCAAATGTGCAAATTAATTGTACATTCTTCAAGTATAGAGGCTCTTGTATCTGTTTTCCTCCCCCCATATTTCTGAGTTCAGCCGTCCTATTCATCAGCTCCTTACACAGTCATGTGCCAGTTTTTCTTAGGTGAATTGTGTTATTCAAGCATTTCATCATCAGATATCACACTATCACAACATTACACCATCATTCACAAGCTTGCAAGTTGTTTCTAAAATGCACTTTTTTGCAGGGAAGGGAAAACACCTTTTGGGGGTTCATAAAATAGGGGTGTGGTGGCTCAGCGGGTAAGATGCCAGGCTTGTCGATTGGAAGATTGCAAGTTCCGAGGTTCAAATCCCTAGCCCTGCGTGCGGAGTGAGCTCCCGCACTAGCCCCAGCTCTTGCCAACCTAGCAATTCGAAAGCATGCAAATGCAAGTAGATTAATAGGTACCACTTCGGTGGGTAGGTAACAGCGTTCCGCACGCGTCATGCCGGTCACATGACCACAGAAGCGTCTTCGGACAACGCTGGCTCTTCGGCTAACAAACGGAGATGAGCACTGGCCCCTAGAGTCAGACACGACTGCACAAATGTGCAGGGGGAACCTTTACCTTTACCTTTACCTAAAATACTATGACACTTCTGGTTGCCACATTGTTGGTTCCTAGAGGAGACCCTATACATATGGAGCAGGAGTTGCATCATATTCAACACCATTCTCTCCATCACAATAAAAGATCTTCATTATTTCCAGAGTTGTTTTGTGAGATATTGGTCATGTTTTCCAAGGTTTGGTTGCCTCCACAGACAGAGCAGGCTCTCTACGGCAGATAGCTGCCTTCTATCTGCCATAGAAGATAGAACTTTTAAGTGAAGAGGATGGAACTAGCCTTTTTGTCACTTCCATTCCTTATGTGCCTGAAGAGAGGGTTGTCTGATTTCCTGTCATGTGATTCCTTTGTTGCCCAGCTTACTCCATTCTACCACTTATGGACTTTGTGAAGAATTTTCCACTTGCCTGTGGTGACAAGCTATCTATGCCTTTCAACCCCAGAAAGGTGCTCTTGGGCAGGCTGCACAAATTGACTCAAGCACCAGAAATTGGATTCTTTCTCACCTTCAGTGCCCGTATTTTCATTCATTTGCTTATCCCATCAAATCCCTCTACCTGTAACAAATCTGGAAAATGGCAACAGTTCAGATCTTCTCAAAGAGAGAAGGCTGGGCCTGAATAAAGACTGTGCACTGTCTATGAAGGGCTATGGCTAGATTGAAGTTAGCTGAGTGATATTTTATTTTCATTTGTCATCAACTCTAAGCTGTGAGCAGGTCTGTGAGGCAATCAAAGAGTTGGATAAGATTGTACATGGCCAAGAACATGGGTAAGAGTTAATTTCCTCTGGGTTCTATCTAGCCATGCAAACAACCACATATTTAGTCAGAAAGAATTCCTGATTTTTTATAAAATGTTTGTCGTTTTGTTTGGGATACAATGACACTGGGATACTTTTAATTTCTTCTCACTTGTAGCAGAGCTCTAAATAAAAATGGGGAAAAGTTTTTTTCCCCTTCTATTTATCCACTTCTTATGTCAGGTAGCTTGCTTTGAATAAGGCTTGTCCAGACTAAAGTCCACTGGGATATTCCAAGGCAGAAAAGTTAAAACATAACTGAGAAAGTGTAAGAAGTATACTATGATTCTTTCTGTTATTTCTTTTAGGCTGCAGTATGTCATGCAGTATCATAAGAGCTGCAGTTCTATCTGATTGGTTCTACAGCAGCCTCACTGATGTGATGAGACTACCGCAACTCCTAAAATTTAAAAGAGGCATGACCAGTAGACATGGGGGCTATATGTTTCAAGATGTAATCCCAATACATCTCAAAGGCAACACATTGGAGAAGGTTCCACATGGGCTGAAGCACTGAATGATAATAAGGCAGCAAAAAGGAAGGAAGGAAGGAAGGAAGGAAGGAAGGAAGGAAGGAAGGAAGGAAGGAAGGAAGGAAGGAAGGAAGGAAGGAAGGAAGAGCAAATATTCACTATATTTCACTGTTACTGGCTCTAGGAAAATGTTGCTACCTAACTTATTTGCTGAGTGTGACTTAGCTCAATCAGATCACAGATAGCTGAAATACAAGGGCTCTCTTTCTAATAAGGACTTGGCCTTATATTCATCATATCGGCTTCTTTAGCCTTTCAAAAGAAATACCATGTCATAGCTGGAGTCCAATACTGTATGTGTGTGGTGTTACTTTTACACTGTTTTACTACATGGCCTCTGCTCTATTAATCTTTCCATATGAGCAGTTTCTCTGTTTAATTAAATTGAGCCCAATGAGGCATTGCACTGTCGCATGAGAAGTCCATTCATCTTTATTTGATTCTTTGTTGACATCTACGTTTGCCCTATGACATAGGTTAAGTCATTGAGTGGCCATTACCTCCTTGTTTGCTCTCTCTTGTGTTTCTTCTAACCACCTTCCTGAAGTCAAATCCAGATGATTTGTGCCAATTTCATGGGGGCACAAACTGGAACATCCGATAACTTTCTACATGGCTGACTTTATACAATCTTGCTTGTATATCTCAAGCTGCTGCATCTGTCAAAACACAATTCTTCTCTCCCCCCACCATTTCTTATGGGCTCCAATAGAGCTATGAGTACTAGAGGTCTCAATTATAAAATGTCATGACATTGCCATACATTTTTGGAAAAACTGTAATTTCATAGTGTTGTTTTGTGATTATTTCAGGGCAGCTTTGAACCATGACTGAAATGAATTGTGGCCCTTTAATGGACTGGATGATACAAATTGTGAGCAGGTCTGACTGAAATGCAGTCATTGTTAGGAATATTTTCTAACATGCCAAGGAAAAAGCTCACACTGGTATTATACTGGTATTAGAACACTAGGTTATCAGAGTCAGAGAAAGGGGCAAAAGGAAATTACAGTAGGGAAACAAAATACATATTACAAGAGTGCAACCCTCCCCCTCCAAAAAAAGTGTCCTTAAACATTTGGCAAAACTGTAATTTTTATTACGACAGAAGAGGAAAAATCATTTGGTAATGCGGCACAATTGACAGTATCTAATTTAACTTGGGTTAGTATTTTAAGTTAATTTAAATCAAATATACGTTTGTACTAGTCCTGCTTCTTTTTTTACCTACTGACTTTTAGCAGCGCAGAATCCAACATATTACAACATTTACTTAATTTACAGTCCAATTCTATGACTGCTTCCTCAGAAATAAGTCCTTGCAGCCTTGGACAAGGAGCTAGGGTTGACCTATATGATGGAGTCTTGAAGGTTAATAAAAGAACTCCAAGCAGCTAACAACAATCTTGCAGAGTAGAAGCGTGAACCAGCAGGGGCTTGCACTTTAAGCTTAATTGCGTTCAGAAATAAATTCAGTCTTCACACAATAGTTAGATGAAGAAAAATAGAGATAGCTTACATTTATTCAGTAGATCTGGATACGAGTAGATTCATAGTAGATCTGTGTGCAAGCGAGATGAAATGGACAAGAGCTGCATGGTGCATCCCTCCTGCTTGCAGGTGTGCCCAAAGCATAATGGAGAATGTTAATCCCCCAAACCAAGAAGAAGGAGGAAGAGGAAATCAGGTGACTCAGGTAACATCCCACAAGCACAGTAGAGATGCATTTACTAGAAAGACCCCGTATTATGCTTATGAGAAAATGCTGAGTTGACTCCTGGTAATCCCAACACTATATAACACTTCATGGTTGGGATCTTAGGACTTATGCCTCCTCCCATGTGGACCTATCAAGGGCTTAAGGTGATCTATGAAAGTCTTTCCTTGGTGCCATATGGAGTTGACAAGATGGTGGGCTTTTCCCTTGATTCAAAAGAATCTCTCTAGAGCAGTGTTTCTTAACCTTGGCAACTTGAAGATGTGTGGACTTCAACTCCCAGAATTCCCCAGCCAGCAGGAGTTGAAGTCCACACATCTTCAAGTTGCCATGCTTGAGAAACACTGCCCTAGAATCATGCCTTACCTATACTGTGGGCTTTTTGGCACCAGGCTAAGATTGTTATTACTGGGTTCTTGGTATTCTCTGAGTTTGGTTGCTTTCCTGGTTTGTTTACCAGGCTAAGTAACATCACCAGTGCATGGGGGAGTTAAGACTGCTGGCCTGAAGAAACAATGCCCTAATCAAGGAACTATCAAGGAAGAAACTGCACCCCAAGGAAGACTGGCAAGACAAGCTACTAAACAACTGCAAACTTCACTCTCCCATGCATGGTGATGTTACCTAGCCTAGTAAGGAAACATTTGCAGGAAAGCAAGCAAGCTCAGAGAACACCAAAAACTCTGAGCTACATATATTCTCTACTATAAGAATTTTATGTTCTGTTTGGCATTTTAAGTTTGTTAAACATTTATATATTTTAGACTAGTGATTCGAGAGATCTAGTTTTTAGTATCTGTAGGGGAAGGTGTTTGTCTGAATTTGCGTGTGTGTGTGTGTGTGTGTGTGTGTGTGTGTGTGTGAGAGAGAGAGAGAGAGAGAGAGAGAGAGAGAGAGAGAGAGAGAGAGAGAAAGAAAGAAAGAAAGAAAGAAAGAAAGAAAGAAAGAAAGAAAGAAAGAAAGAAAGAAAGAAAGAAAACATAAGTATTTATTTATTTATTTATTATTCGAATTTATCTACTTTATTCTTATGACCATAGATGGATCGGAGGTTATCCAATTTCTATGTATGTCTTTTTCTTTATTTTATTTTTTTTCTCTTTTCTTTTCTTTACTGCACTTTTCTTTTCTTTTTCTTTTAATTTGTATTTCTTTTTCCGTTTCATCTTTAACTTTTAGCTTTGTATATTTAAAAACCTAATAAAATTTATGCAAAAAAAAAAAAGAATTTATCACCGCCCATCTCTACAACAGTAGACTCTGGGCGGTTTACAACAATATCATAAAAACAATTAAAACTTATACAACTAAAATCCACTATAATAATAATTAGAAAAATCCAAAGATGGTAAGTTCTTAAAAGGAGGGTATTACTAAGCCAACCACCCCCAGGAGGGACTATTATTTCCTTCGTTCCAAGCAAGGCTGCAGAACCAGGTCTTTAAAGACTTCCTGAAGGCCAGGAGCAAGGGCGCCCGTCTCACCTCTGGGGGCAAGATATTCTACAGGGCGGGTGCTATTGCAGAGAAGGCACCCCTCCTGGACCCCGCAAGATGGAATTCTTTTATTGATGGGATCCAAAGCATGCCCTCCCTGCATGATCGGGTGGGGCGGGTGAATGTGATCAGGATAAGACGGTCCCTCAGATACCCTGGTCCCATGCCATGAAGGGCTTTAAAGGTGATAACCAACACCTTGAATTGGACCCGGAAGCGAACTGGTACCCAATGCAGCTCACAGAGTAGCAATGTTACATGTGCTGATCTTATAGCACCCAGAACCCAGAACTACCTGTGCAGCTGCATTCTGGACCAGCTGAAGCTTCCGGATACTCTTCAAGGGTAGCCCCATGTAGAGCACGTTGCAGTAATCTATATAAGTATTGTTTTGGTCCTGCACCTGCTAGCATATTTCACATTTGTAATCCATATTGTATTTGCTTTGTTGTGCTAGTATGTGCTTAATAGACATTTTTTTAAAAAAATCAATTTCAAACTATGAATACAACTGAAATGTGCATATGGATAGCTAAAATTCAGCACAATTGGCTTTAGCTTCTTAATTGCAGTGGGTTTAAGAACCAACAATATTTTACAATGTGGTTTACACACTGGCTTACCTTTATAAATGTTTACAATATACTCATATTTTATCCATACACATTTTAACACATTTAACAGACCCAGGAGAGAAGGCCAACAAGCCACGTTCCCCAAATATCCAAAAATATTCAAAAATATTTTTATATTTCCTATCTCATTGACTACAGTCCAATAATAGAAAATTGGTTTTGCTAACTTCTGTTACATACAGTAGTTTTCTATGCCTTGGCACCCTCCAGATTTTGGTATCACAACTCTCAAACTCAATGCTAGCTTGGAAGTTTAATGCACTTGGACCAAAATGTTAGAGAGGCAAAAGTTGATACATGGAATGATGATGACAGATTATGATTCCCCAGTGATTATTTCAATATAATATAAACACACACTATATATTTACAGTAAAAAATTTCTATTTCCTATATACAACTTATCTCCAGCAAAGGAGATCGTTACCTTGTCGTGGTGCTGGAGCTTGAGCACCTCAATGAAACCATGAGCTAAACCGTGAAGGGACACCCAAGACGGGAAGGTCGTGGCAGAGAGGTCAGACTAAATACGATCCCTGGGGAAGGTAATGGCAACCCACCCCAGTATTCTTGCCGTGAAAACTAAATGGATCAGTACAATCAGAGATATGTCGGTATACCATCGGAAGATGGGACTCCCAGGTCGGAACATGGTCAAAATGCTACTGGGGAGGAACAGAGGATACGTTCAACTAGCCCCAGATGTGATGACGCAGCTAGCTCAAAGCCGAAAGGACGGCTAGCGGCCGACGGTGCTGGTGGTGAACGACGAATCCGATGTTCTAAAGATCAACACACCATAGGAACCTGGAATGTAAGATCTATGAGCCAGGGCAAATTGGATGTGGTTATTGGTGAGATGTCAAGATTAAATATAGACATTTTAGGTGTCAGTGAACTGAAATGGACTGGGATGGGCCACTTCACATCAGATGACCACCAGATCTACTACTGTGGACAAGAGGACCACAGAAGAAATGGAGTAGCCTTCATAATTAATAATAAAGTGGCTAAAGCAGTGCTTGGATACAATCCAAAAAACGATAGAATGATCTCAATTCGAATTCAGGGTAAGCCATTTAACATCACAGTGATCCAAATATACGCCCCAACCACAGATGCTGAAGAAGCAGAAGTAAATCAGTTCTATGAGGATCTGCAGCACCTACTGGATAATACGCCAAAAAGAGATGTTATTTTCATTACAGGAGACTGGAATGCTAAGGTGGGTAGTCAAACGACACCTGGAATTACAGGCAAGCATGGTCTAGGATAACAAAATGAAGCAGGACATAGGCTGATAGAATTTTGCCAAAACAACTCACTGTCCATAACAAATACTCTCTTCCAACAACCCAAAAGACGACTTTATACATGGACTTCACCAGATGGTCGACACTGAAATCAGATTGACTACATCCTTTGCAGCCAAAGGTGGTGGACATCTATACAGTCGGTAAAAACAAGACCTGGAGCTGACTGTAGTTCAGATCACAATCTTCTTATTGCAAAATTTAGAATTAGACTAAAGAGAATAGGGAAGACCCACAGATCAGTTAGATATGAGCTCACTAATATTCCTAAGGAATATGCAGTGGAGGTGAAGAATAGATTTAAGGGACTAGATTTAGTAGGTAGGGTCCCGGAAGAACTATGGACAGAAGTTCGCAACATTGTTCAGGAGGTGGCAACAAAAAACGTCCCAAAGAAAAAGAAAACCAAGAAGGCAAGATGGCTGTCTGCTGAGACACTGGAAGTAGCCCAAGAAAGAAGGAAAGCAAAAGGCAACAGTGATAGGGGGAGATATGCCCAATTAAATGCAAAATTCCAGAGGTTAGCCAGAAGAGATAAGGAATTATTTTTAAACAAGCAATGTGCGGAAGTAGAAGAAGACAATAGAATAGGAAGGACAAGAGACCTCTTCCAGAAAATTAGAAACATCGGAGGTAAATTCCATGCAAAAATGGGTATGATCAAAAACAAAGATGGTAAGGACCTAACAGAAGCAGAAGAGATCTGAAAGAAGAAAAGGTGGCAAGAATATACAGTACGGAAGATCTGTATAGGAAGGATAATAATATTGGAGATAGCTTTGACGGTATGGTCAGTGAGTTAGAGGCAGACATCCTGAAGAGTGAGGTTGAATGGGCCTTAAGAAGCATTGCTAATAACAAGGCAGCAGGAGACGACGGTATCCCAGCTGAACTGTTTAAAATCTTGCAAGATGATGCTGTCAAGGTGATGCATGCCATATGCCACCAAATTTGGAAAACACAAGAATGGCCATCAGATTGGAAAAAATCAACTTATATTCCCATACCAAAAAAGGGAAGCACTAAAGAATGTTCAAACTATCGAACAGTGGCACTTATTCACATGCCAGTAAGGTAATGCTCAAGATCTTGCAAGGTAGACTCCAGCAATTCATGGAGCGAGAATTGCCAGATGTACAAGCTGGGTTTAGAAAAGGCAGAGGAACTAGAGACCAAATTGCCAATATCTGCTGGATAATGGAGAAAACCAGGGAGTTTCAGCAAAACATCTATTTTTGTTTTATTGACTATTCTAAAGCCTTTGACTGTGTGGATCATAACAAATTGTGGCAAGTTCTTGGTGGTATGGGGATACCAAGTCATCTTGTCTGCCTCCTGAGGAATCTGTATAACGACCAAGTAGCAATGGTAAGAACAGAGCACGGAACAACGGACTGGTTTAAGATTGGGAAAGGAGTATGGCAGGGCTGTATACTCTCACCCTACCTATTCAACCTGTACGCAGAACACATCATGCGACGTGCTGGGCTTGAGGAATTCAAGGCTGGAGTTAAAATCACTGGAAGAAACATTAACAATCTTAGATATGCAGATGATACCACTTTGATGGCTGAAAGGAGGAGGAGTTGAGGAGCCTTATGACGAAGGTGAAAGAAGAAAGTGCAAAAGCTGGGTTGCAGTTAAACCTCAAAAAAACCAAGATTATGGCAACGAGCTTGATTGATGACTGGCAAATAGAGGGAGAAAAAGTGGAGGCAGTGACAGACTTTGTATTTCTAGGAGCAAAGATTACTGCAGATGCTGACTGCAGCCAGGAAATCAGAAGACGTCTACTTCTTGGGAGGAGAGCAATGGCAAATCTTGATAAAATAGTTAAGAGCAGAGACATCACACTGACAACAAAGGTCCGCATAGTTAAAGCAATGGTATTCCCTGTAGTAACCTATGGCTGTGAGAGCTGGACCATAAGGAAGGCTGAGCGAAGGAAGATAGATGCTTTTGAACTGTGGTGTTGGAGGAAAATTCTGAGAGTGCCTTGGACTGCAAGAAGATCAAACCAGTCCATACTCCAGGAAATCAAGCCAGACTGCTCACTTGAGGGAATGATATTAAAGGCAAAACTGAAGTACTTTGGCCACATAATGAGAAGACAGGATACCCTAGAGAAGAAGCTGATGCTAGGGAAAGTGGAAGGCAAAAGGAAGAGGGGCCGACCTAGGGCAAGATGGATGGATGATATTCTGGAGGTGACAGACTCAACCATGGGGGAGCTGGGGATGGTGACGGCTGACAGGAAGCTCTGTCGTGGGCTGGTCCATGAAGTCACGAAGAGTCGGAAGCGACTGAACGAATAAACAACGAAATATTCAACTTATACTTTGTATCATACCAGTCCCAGGCTCAAATTGTCCTACTTCAGACACATTATGCAAAGACCCAAAGAAGGCTCTAATGGAAAGGTAGCAGGAAAGAGAAGAAGAGGACAACTAGCAGCTAGGTGGATGGGCTCAAGAGCAGTGGCAATGAGTGCACCATTGGAAGACCTGAAAGACCAGGTTAGGGACAGATCATTATGGAGAAAATCTACCTATATGGTCGCTTAGAGTCGACACCAACTTGATGGCACATAATCAATCAATTAATCATACCAATGCAGAAAACTGATGCCATTATCTTCTGAAATGTTCTTTTGTGTTTTTTTAAATAAATATCTCCAAAATTATGAATTTAAAGACTGATATGGGGACAATGTCAAAGACCTTGCTGCTAAATGCTATTTTTATAGAAAGTACTGCTGGATGCATGCTTAGAAAATTCCCAGCCAATAAAGAATTTTCCAAACAAATAAAGTTAATTTGTTGGTTGGTTTATATGCCCTTATATATTCTTCCTCCTATAAAGGTTCATGGAGAAAGCACTGCATTACTTTCTGCTGATTTCTTCATTCAAAATATCAGACAGGAAGATCTTTTTAAATATTATTCCAAATACAAGTATAGTCTTCCTTTTCCTATTAAGCATATAAATTCAGCTCAACCCCTGATATCTGAAAAGCAATAGTAAAGCAGTTCAAGGTCTTCTGGGATTTCTCTTTAATGTTCTACAGCTTGGGATGTCCTGGAAATCTCCCTTCCACATACCAATGAAGTCCAACTCTGCTTAGCTTTTCATTGCTCAGGCTAGATGGGATAGGCCTATATATTAAAAACAAATGCTCGGTTTTTAATCTATTCTTCCCCACCCTTAATCTATTCTTCCCCACCCTTAGTGTTTGTTTAGTGCAAAGCACAAGCCCTGTTGCCAGAAAATCAGCCTCTCATTTGGCTTGTAACACTCTGTACTTTCACCCTGGGCTGATAATACTACTTTATGCAGGTTCAAGCATTTTTATTATTACATCGAACACGGATAGCTTTCTCAAACTCCAAAGCTGTCTTACAAGGAAACTCAATTAATCAATTAGAATAGTGTACTCAAATTACAGGAGAATTATGTGCTTCTTTTGCTGAGAACCATTGGAACTTGTGGTGCATTACATCAATTAAGAATCCTTAATTCCTAAATAGCATGAAGAAGCAAAGTATGAGTCATCTCAAATGTTTATGTTCTATAAGCCATCAGTGCTAATGGTTTCTTAACCTTTCTAAATTGAAGATGGGCTTCCTTAGTACAGAAAACTAAATCCATGGCAGGGCAGTGTAATATTACGATGTGTGTGCACGGAGCCTCATACAGCACACATTTAATTGCATAAAGAATAAAGTGAGCTTTCCTTATGTTCTTTTTCTAACCAGATATGATCACAAAATGCTCTCACACATCAAGAGCTGCACTTAAGACAATCAATGAGTCAATGACTCATAACATTAAAAAAAAAAAACCCTAGGCTGAAGTTTTCATAAAACCAAGTTTGGAAAAAAAGTATGTTAGAAATATCATGTTAGAAACTTTATCATCCCATATAATGTTATTGTATTATTAGATGTATTGTATATTATATGATTACTATATTAAAAAGATAAAGGTTCCCCCCGCACATTTGTGCAGTCGTGTCCAATTCTAGGGGCCGGTGCTCATCTCCGTTTGTTAGCCAAAGAGCCAGCGTTGTCCGAAGACGCTTCCACGGTCATGTGGAAAGCAAAGGAGAGCTTAATTTTACTTTTATTTTTAGGGTGTACAATGCTTTGGACTCGATTTTTTAAAAATGGTTTGTTTCATAGGGGGAGACAAACTTTTCCATTGTCAGAAACTCTTGAAACCAGCATGTCTTTCAAAACTTGCAGACAGAGCTATTTTCATGCACCTGCAGACTCTGAAACACCATTTCTGAATGCTTCCAAAGCACTGATGGCAAATATAGTTCACTAATATCTCTACTAGAGATAAAAAAAAATCTACAGTACCTCATGTGGGTACTGTTGGCCAACCTATCCTCTCTATACTGCCTGGAAGTGATGATGGTGATGACGATTACATACCAACAATTCATTGTCGCTTCTTAGCAACCACTTAGATTTTCTCCATGGTGATCTTCCCCTAAGGTCCTTCTGCCAACAAGCTCTTCCAACAGTGTACTCATTGCTACTGTAACTAGCCAGATTTAGCTCAAAAAGTCTTTCCCAACCTTATGAGGAGACGGCAGAGATCAAGATGGGCCCTTTGGAGTGCAAAGCTCATTCGCTGTCACAGGAATGTCCATGTGATGGCACTTGTGCATGTGTGTCACCTGATCAGAGCAGGACAATAGCTTTTGCCCTTCAAGACATATTGGCCTTTTTCTTGAATGCTAAGGGCTGTGCTTCAAAAAGTGGACAGGGTAGAGATAAGGAAAGAGTAACTAAATCTAATTTAATACAAATGGAAACACACCTGAAATTAAAAAATAATTCAATTCAATTATTCCTAGGCATTTAATAATTTTCCCCTTTAAAACATTAAAACACTATTCTATAGAAACTTTCACAGGGCTGTCAGAAT
The DNA here is from genome assembly GCA_023362775.1 of Charina bottae. Classification (NCBI taxonomy): domain Eukaryota; kingdom Metazoa; phylum Chordata; class Lepidosauria; order Squamata; family Charinaidae; genus Charina; species Charina bottae. The sequence continues at coordinate 191,840,942 of JALMGJ010000003.1, forward strand.
CATCAGTATACATCCCTTATACCATGTTTCTCTATAGCTTATAGCCACTAGCCTAGAAGGGCAATGTGGACATAGTTGTGGACATAGTTGTACTTAACATTTCTTTTAAAAAAGTATTTCTGCTTGAGTCACAATAACTCATGAGTATCTGGGGAGAGGGGCAAATGATAATGCATCCATGATTCCTCTCTCTCTCTCTCTCTCTCTCTCTCTCTCTCTCTCTCTCTCTCTCTCTCTCTCACACACACACACACACACACACACACACACACACACAGACAGACAGATGTGTGTGTGTGTGTGTGTGTGTGTGTGTGTGTGTATATATATATATATATATATATATATATATATATAGAGAGAGAGAGAGAGAGAGAGAGAGAGAGACAGACAGACAGAGAGACAGAGAGAGACAGAGAGAGACAGAGAGAGACAGAGAGCGCAAATACTGCAAAATTCTTGCATCAGATGTCAGGCCACAAGTATATTAATGTGCATGTGTCATTTTGGCATCATTGTGGTTTGCTGCAACTGCTGCTGTCACGATTCCATTTAAGAATGACAGCTTGTTAGCAGAACATGGTGGATTATTTGTTTGTTGTTTTCTGAGCTTAGTAATTTAGCTAAAATACATTTTGAACTTGAAATCTACCACCTACAACTTATAATGGATATGCCAAAGAGAAAGAGAAAGGAACAGAAGGAGAAGTCAAAATTTGATTCTCCCTTACTGAATCTGTAGCTCTGTTGTGACTGCTCTGACTATATAGACCACATCAGAAGGAAAAGCAAGGACTTTGGGAAATTCTTCTTCCGTATTTTAGATTTCCGGTTAAGAGACTATGACATGAAAATCAGATCAAAATACATGTAAACATTTTTGTTGAGGTTAAGAGAATCACTGATTCTCCAGGTTTTGAAGTCCCACCAAGCATTGAAATTGTGGCTCTGCTATAGAGGTGGGGAACTTATTGCCCTCCAAATGTCATTGAATCCCTTATATTCTTAGCCTTATTAAGCATTTCCAATGGTTAGAGATGCTGGGATTGTAGTCCTAAATTCTCCTGCATTTTTCTTTATTCTCACCCAATCTGATAGAAGAGATACTGCTTAAAAAACTAGTTCAAAGAAGAAGAGAATATGCAGATGTTCTAATGGCGAATTAGTGGCATTCTTGCACTTAGTTACAGGTTAAAGGGTGAGTAAATATCCTGCTGATGCTGATGCTAGGGAAGGTGGAAGGCAAAAGGAAGAGGGGCCGACCAAGGGCAAGATGGATGGATGGTATTCTGGAGGTGACAGACTCGACCGTGGGGGAGCTGGGGGTGGTGACGGCTGACAGGAAGCTCTGGCATGGGCTGGTCCATGAAGTCACGAAGAGTCGGAAGCGACTGAAAGAATAAACAACAACAACAAACAAAAAAATATCCTGCATGGATGTCCATAAGAGAGGATGTGCAAATGATGAAATGAGTGTCATGATGCTCCACCTCTTTTTTATGTGACTCATGGCATTGCACACACATATACAAGGGATGGAGCTTGTACTGTGACTTCATGATGCTTGTTTGGACATTATGATAATACCATCAGATCCTGCAGTTGCTTTTGGTCTTGCATTTCATTTTAAAGCTCTATTCCTTGTGATCTGCAGCTTTCCTGACTTTCTGTGCTTCAGATAAATCCCTAAGGAAGACACCAGGATAAAACTTCACTTGTTGGGAGTTTTTCAATAGCCACTGTCACCGCCAAGGGAGAATCCTGTCCTTAAGATATTTTTGAAGAATTTCATTCTCCCTGGATAAATTTGGAGAAATCATTCTCTCACTTTCTCCTCCATTAAATTCCAATTTCCCATCTCTAGATTTTAATTGAACAACTTCTAGAGAGTTTCAGATTCCTTATCTCTGCTCTAACACATTGCCCCGAAGACATTTCATTGGCTGTTAGTTCTTCATACTTCAGAAATAAACTGTGTGGTGAAAAATACTAAGGGAAACAGTTTTGCCAATATGAAGATTCCCGTCTATCATCTATCTATCTATCTATCTATCTATCTATCTATCTATCTATCTATCTATCTATCTATCTATCATCTATCTATCTATCTATCTATCTATCTATCTATCTATTATCTATCTATCTATCTATCTATCTATCTATCTATCTATCTATCTATCATCTATCTCACTCAGACCCTTTAATTTATCTGGCCTAGAGTAGATTTTGCTAGAGATAGCAATGGCTGTGATCAGGGGCAACCACAAGAGGGTTTTAAAAAAATCAAGATAGAAGCTGCAACAACATCATTGATCACCTTTTTATATGCATGTGATGCACATTAAAAAGAGACGGGGCTTTGATTGCCTGGTTGTTCCTGACATTTTTCACTGTTAGCTGCCTCCCCCCATACCCTTCGTAGGGGCCTGTTTGAGGCACCCATTTCAGCTTGAGGGACTCAAGCTTGTTTTATTTCTTTACATAAAATAATGTAACAAGATATTTAAATGGAAAAGGGGAAATAGCAGATTCACACAAGCCACACAGAGTTTGCTCAAATCACAGTAGGCTGCAGGTAGGCACTTGCTTCATGAACTTCCTCTGCTGAAATGCTTGAGATATCTGAAGCTATATAGATATGACCTCCATTGCACAGTTAATATCTAGGACTGAATCCAGGACACAACTAATTAAGCAAATTCATTAATGATCATCAACTATGTCTTGATCTTTTGGGTGGAGAAGTGTTGAAGGTGGGGGTAAGCCATGGCTAGGAGTGTTACCTTGTGCTCATTTGGGTCTATTTCATGTGTGATTGAACTCAGCCCTTCATGGTTCACAGCTGTGATGACTCATTCATACATGCAAGTTATTACCTGATGTCAGCAAATGATGAATGTACAAGCATGAATCTATATTTAATAAACACTTTTGAAAACTTTAGCTCTTTTAAGTAACTATTAGCGTTACATTTCTTAGTTTCAATCTTGTACTTGATTCTTATTACCTTAATTGATTTCAACTTTGCAGACATTTTTTATTTATTTATTTATACTGATATTTATACCCCGCCTATCCCCTCCCTAACGGAGGACTCTAGGCGGCTTCCATACATATACATTTCAATTATACAATTCATCAAATATACAGTGCATTTTAACCGCACGTAAGGGGAGGGGGTAAGGGAACCAACTCTTCTAAGGCTCCGGACTACATATCCCAAGATGCCTTGATCCGGCTGCTGACGTCCTTGTAGATTGGCTTATTCATCACAGTAAAAAAAGGTAAAGGTTCCCCCCGCACATTTGTGCAGTCATGTCCGACTCTAGGGGCCGGTGCTCATCTCCGTTTGTTAGCCGAAGAGCCAACGTCATCCGAAGATGCTTCCACGGTCATGTGGCAGGCATGACGCGCGCAGAACGCTGTTACCTACCCACCGAAGTGGTACCTATTCATCTACTTGCATTTGCATGCTTTCGAATTGCTAGGTTGTCAAGAGCTGGGGTGAGTGCGGGAGCTCACTCCGTCATGCGGGACTAGGGATTCGAACCTCCGAACTTGCGATCTTCCAATCGACAAGCCTGGCATCTTACCTGCTGAGCCACCACACCCATATTCATCACAGTATTTTAAACTAAATATATTCCTCAAGGGTTTGGGTTTTTTTTAAGATTATGTACAAATAAATTCAGTAATTTCACAAAAAAATTAGAATAGTTATAAGGCAATGCTAATTATTTTTTGAAGAAGGATGAAACAGGGGAAGCTCCAGCGAGTCACCTTTAGGAATCTCTATTCATTATAATAAAATGTATTGTTCTTATTTTGCTCATTATAATTGTGATATTCAAATTCAGTTATAGAGAAATATGGAAGCTAGACATTTATTAACATTTTATGATGAAGATGTATTACTTTTCTTCTTGAAGGCAAAAATTTTCATTTCTAATGTGAATACCTTTCATTAAAAGTGCAGTGATACTTTTTATCATCTTTGGTTTTTGAAATGAGAAAAACCCAGGCTCTGGGCAAATGCTGCCTTTAGAGATTGTCATTAATACTTATTACCTTCTTGAGATAAATTTGCCTGAACATCATTCAGTTGAAGCAAGTTGGATTTTATCTTGCCCTACATCTGAACGGAGCATTGTATTTGTTAAATATGATCAATGGGGATTCTGTGGTTGATGATGATGAGCCATGCCATAACATTTAAAGCCATCATTCTTTAACATTTTGAAGACTTGTCCATGTGCAGAAAGATGGATGGACCTCTGCTGTTTCTTGGGGAGAGCGTTGTACATGCTGCTAAACCGCATCTGATATTTATTTATTAAATTGTGTTAGATAGTGGAGTTCCCATCACACAAGCACCAACAAGGGAAAGAGGAAAAGAAAACTACTACAAATTGTACCTATATGTACAACACTGTACATCCAACACTGATTTTAGAAATGTTCCAAGTTAAATCAGAAAAACTCCCTTCTCAATAAAGAAAGCACATTACACTCCATTATCACTAAATTAATAACAAAAAGGAAAGAGACCTCTTCTCATTTTTACATAGGAATGTAAGGTAAACCCTGATGGATTAAGCAAAGCCCCATTTTATTCCAGCATTTTATTTCCCGCAGTAATCAGCTCTATGCTTCTGGGGAATTTGCATGCAAGAGATTGAGATATACCTGCCTTTTGTCTGAAACTGGTATTTGCCCTGACCCTGGAGGTAATATTGATTCTCAAGCCTAATAGCCCTCCACAGAGTTGTCCTTCATATGTGTGTGTGTGTGTGTGTGTGTGTAATTTACAAGCATATAGAGTTTGCATGTCTTTATTTTATAAAGGCATATATGGGCCACAGGCATATGTTTTGTTCTGGTTAATTAAGAAATGTAGAGAAGTGAAGCATGACAACCAATTCTTTCCCAGCTATACAAGTGAGGTTGCCTAACCATACAGTCTGTCATCTATCTATCTATCTATCTATCTATCTATCTATCTATCTATCTATCTATCTATCTTAGCTAGCTAGCTATCATCTATCCATCATCTATTTTTCTATCAGTTTGGCATAATGGTTAAGGAATCAGGAGACCGAGAGTTCTAATCCTGCATTAAGAACAAAGCCAGCTGGGTGACCTTGGGCCAGTCACTTTCTCTCAGCCCTAGGAAGGAGGCAATGGCAAACCACTTCTGAAAAACCTTGCCAAGAAAACTGCAGGGACTGGTCCAGGCAGTCTCCAAGAATCAGACACGATTGAATGGATTAAAAAAAATCTATCTATCTCCAAACTGACAACAATTTCAGGTTTAGATAACATAGTAAACCACAATTTGGGATTAATTTGGTGGTGTATGGATGGGCTTGTTAACCAAGTTTTGTTTTTTGTTTTTTTTAGCTTAGTGATATCACACAAATCGAGCTAATATGTTTGAGACGTGCACATAAGCTTTCTTTTTACAAGTCTGGAGTATTATTTTGTTCATGATTTGGTATTCAAAACAATGGATTTTTTTATCCATAGTCTGGCAAATATCTAAAACAACAAGCGTAGGTGGTGTTTGTGTGGGTGTGTGGGTGTGTGTTTATATGTGCTGAATATAATTTCAATACAGAACTGGTGTCATTTTTGCTTTTGCTTTTTAGATCACTTTGAGGTTCATCTTCCAAACTTCCCTGGATTTGAATGCCCAGTGTGATGGATGGAAGTCACTGAAATATAGGTATGCCATCTAGTAAATGCTTGATTACCAATTGGATATCAATATTTTTCTTAGAATGATATTGACATGTCATTAATTGTGATTGTAATTCATCCACCATGTTCTTCAAAGTAGCATATTAGAATCTGATGCCAAATAACTTCTTAAATTGCTTGTGAACAAGATATTGAGCCCATTGGAGGAGAGAAAAACCCGAGATAACTTACACTTACAGTAAATATCAAGCATGTTATTGAAATAAAATTAAATTTCATTAAAAATAGCCATTTAATCCATTCATATTCTTATGGAACTTCTCTATTAATAGGAACCTTCATACGATGTACACTGAACATACTTTCTTGGAACATGGTTCTACAAAATTGTCTGTCATTGCGTGCAGGATTCATACCCAACTCTAAATATATCATTATGAACTGGCTTGCTTATTAACCCAATTCTTTGTGTACAGTAATCACTCCACTTTGCATTTCCTTATTATTTTCTATTGAAGTTAATTCTGTTGTTACATCTCCACTCTTCTTGTTGGGTCATTGGTTTTATGATGATTTTACTGATTAAAGAGCTGATTTTACACTGATGTAACATGGTGATGATGATGAAGATGATGATGCTTAATTTGTAGGAATTCAAAATATTACTTTTTAAAAGTTCATTATGTGTTAATAAATGTGTAGGAAATGAGTCATCTAGAATGGCCTCAATTGTTACTGTAACCCTAATTATATTATCCTTGATGAGTAGATTTCTCAAAGATTCTAGTAAAGAATTGCCCAGAGTTGTTGGGAGTTGGGCAGCATATACATTTTCTCCTTCTCCTTCTCCTTCTCCTTCTCCTTCTCCTTCTCCTTCTCCTTCTCCTTCTCCTTCTCCTTCTCCTTCTCCTTCTCCTTTTCCTTCTCCCTCCTCCTCCTCCTCCTCCTCTTTATCAATGACTTGCTGTCTTTACTGTGGGCATATTCAGTAGATTGCACAACAACTGTAAGTGCTCCTGAAATACTTTGAAAAATGTCTTCTCCCTTGCAACCATTCTCACACCTTATTTGTTCTCCTCCCAAATGAAGAAGAAAATTCTAAACTTTAAATGTTGCTTTGGGGCAAGTTTTAATATTCAAATGATGCCAACTTAGGACTTCCTCCTATCATCTCAGGAAAAAATGAGTTATGAAGAAGCTATATTGTAAAAGACACTGTAAAGTCTGTTGACTATTCAATATACAACATACTAAGAAAACTGATTTTAATGAAGTTCACATTAAGAATGTTTCCTATCCCTATTTAATTTCTGAAAGTCTTCAGAATATATATCGACTTCTTTTGGGTGAAGGGATGGGAGGGATATGGTCCTTGTTCAGGAGTCCCTCTGGGACACATTCCGGACTGAACATTTGTTAGCATCTTGTTGCCCGTGCCTTACACTCCTTGACTTATTGATGGAATCAGAAGAAAAGTATTCCTCACAATGCTTGTGCACTGATGATGTTACCTAACTGGGTAATGAAACATCTGCAAACAAACAACCAAGCTCAGAGAACACCAAGAACTCCACAATTCAATCCTGATATTCTCTTCTATTATCTACAGATATAGAGAAAAGATATTCTTCTCTAGAGATACAGATATTCTCTTCTATTGATTCCTCACAATCCATAACCCTAAAAAAGCAGGTTCCTAGATTGCACAGAGAAATGTATTTATGTTAAGATGAAGGCATGTGTGGATCTTTTCAACAACTTCCAGCTGAACATGGAGAGACTGGGGACAGCAAGGGAGGGAGCCAGCTTGTGTGGTCCCTTGATTTCATGCCTTCTTGCATTTAAGCTAATGACTGAAGAGGGCTCTTCTGGAGAAGCACTTCAAGAGTGGCAGGAGGCTGAATGAGGAACGTGGGAATTCTGGGAGTTGAAGTCCACACATCTTAAAGTTGCTGAGGTTGAGAAACACTGCTCTAAAGACTGAAGATAAAGAACTATGTGGGTCTGCAGGATGTCCATCTTTTTTTAACCACACAGAAACCTGTAGCCTTCCATTGAAACAAACAAGTAGTCCCACATACAAAAACTTTAAAATATCGGCAAGACCATTTTCAGTAGAATGTGAGTGATTATATACCATTAAACAGGCAGCTGATGTGTTTATTTTCAGCTCTAAGTAATATGTAGAAGAGTGGCAGAAACTTTTCATCATAACTTTGGTTTCTTTCCCCAACCAGATGCCTTTCAGATGCTTTGTCTAACACTTTTGGAGGACATCAGGTTGGGGATAGCTGTTCTAATATCTGATATTTTTACTGCATAAAATGGCTTTATAACCAAACTGAAGGAAGTCTTTTGAATTATTGTAAATGACAAACTTGTTATTTCCAGAATGGAAAATAAGCAATATGGATGAAATAATTTCCTTTTCTGGATGTACTGTATGTCAACAACATCTTTCAGAAGTAAATTATAATATAGCAGAAATGATTTTCGGGAAAGAAATGGTGAACTGAAGAAGGGTGACTGCGGTGGAATGAAGAGCTGGCGAGTAGACCGGCTCTTTGTAATTCCTCTCTGGACAAGGAGAGGACTTGAGATTGCCTACAAGTGCTCTAGACAGTTGTTCCTTGTGAGAAGACTGCAAGACAGTGGTCCTCAGCAGGTTTAGAGCTCTGGGAGGCGAGGGAAAGCCATCTTTGCTCAAACTGTGGTCGGTGCCTTTATGGACACTGCATACAGCAGGTCCCTGGTTTAAGAATGAGTTCCGTTCCTAAGTCTGTCCTTAAGTTAAATTTGTACATAAGTTATTAACTGCTTTTCAGCTATTAGGAACCTTTGGATCAACAAGTTGTAGAGCACTGGGTGAGTTTCTTTCAATCCTTAGTGAAAGAAGTTTTAAATACAAGTTTAAGGACTTAATTCTTTTTTTTTTTTGAATAAACAGCAAAGGGGTGGTGATGTTGATTTTGGAAAGTTACAAATGGACTAAGGGTCCAGATGTATTTGAAATAAGGTTTTGAAATTAATTATAAGAATTCTTCTGGTGGGAAAATGCTTTTGTTTTGAATTATTTTAAAAAAACATGATAGGATGGGACTTTGAAGGTTGGACACTAGAGGAAACCAGAAGGAACTAAAGATTATAATTAAAGGAGAAGAACACCTAAATTTGACTTACTAATACAGAATGGAGCAAAATACTTTAACATTGGACAATATTTTTGAACAATGGACCCAGGAGTTAATTTTAAGAGTGTCTGCCTCTATAGATAGACTGTGTCTAAAAGATTTTATGGAAGACGAACAGGTTTTACCTGACAAGACTGAGACTGATCTGAAAGTGGATTTGAAAATGACAGACTACAAGAATGACATGGAAAAAAGATGCTACACTGGATATACAAATGAAACCGGCTGGGGTCTTAATAATTAAAAGGCATATACAAATAACAAACCAAAAGAGTGACCTGGATAACTTTCCTATATTGGATTTATAAAAGAGACTTGTTAAAGCTTTGAAGAATTTTGTGGGAAGGGACAAAGAAAAAATGAAAAGAAATCAAGTTCTAGGACATTATTTGAAGGGACTAAAGATCAAGATAGTTAGAAGTAAAAGGAAGGAATATAAAGTTGGTTTATTTGATCAAGGTTAAAATAGATATGTTGTTATCTCTGGTAACCCTTAATGGATTTTTGCTGATCAGGATTGAACGAGGTTTTGTTTATAGATAAAAGATGAGAATGGGAAGAAGAGATCATTTATTGTATTTTAAGAGGTGATAAGGTACTAAAATTGTTTATACTTGTGATGAAGGGGGAAGTCATTTCTTTATACATTTCTTTTCTTTTTCTTTACTATATTCTTATTTTTCTTTCTTTTCTATTTTTCTTTCTAGTTTTTTTCTACACTTTCTATTTTTCTTTTTATTCTTTCCTTTCCTTTTTTAATTTATATTGGTTTTTATCTTTTAACTATAATGTTTAATAAAATTACTATAAAAACAATATAGCAGAAAGGTAGTGGCGAGAGAGTGAAAACTTTATTGAATCTGAATAACAACAACAACAACATCTTTTTCAAGGGCACCTACTGCAGTACATTTAAACTCTCTAGGAAAACCACAACTATTGACATATTAGAAGACAGAGGATCTATATAGAAAAAAACTGTTCTAATTATTGGCTCCCGTTGTAATTAGAGGAAGGCAAAATCAAACCATTTGTATGAGCTGATGCGTAATGACTGAATATATAAAATAAAGCAGACTTAATATAAGTATCATATCTCCAGGGAAGTGCCTGGCTATTAATAATGTCATTTTTATTGCAGGCAGTTGTTAGGGAAAGATCTGTATTGAAGCAACAGCACATAGTCAGACTGATATTTGCCTCTCTTTAATTGTATCAGAAATTACAAGGTATATATTTGATTTATTTTTGAGAGTTTAAGAACAGTTGATAGTCAATTTCAGTGTATTCCATTTGGGATCACTTTATTTTCTATCTCTAGGGTGGCGAAGTATCTGGTAGAAACTGTGATGACAAAAAAGTGATAGAATATGCATCTTAACTTCATGATACAAAGCCTGGCCTGTCGCACCTGCATCCAGATATGAGACACAAGTATGGAAGCTACTTGATTTGCCTTTGATGTCACAAGGCACATTTCTTCATTTGCTCTCTCTTGAACACCATACAAAGCAGATTGTGATGCAGTCACATATATAACTTTCTTCTTTGGGGGACTATGCTGGCGCATAAATGCACATTTATAATGTGGGGAGAGGAGAGGGAAAGACATGATGGAACTGAGAGCTATTCTAAACATTCCACTTCCTTTACTTTTTACAACATTTCTGGGTGTAAAAATGGAAGTGGAAATGAGGTCTGGTCCTATGCAGGATAGGGGCCATCTTGGAAAAATTACAGTTCTGAAGAATTAGTTCATCTCTTTTCTCCAGGTTCAACACTGTATCAGAACCCAAGGCAATCTGGGGAGGAGTGGGGAAAAAGTAGCTAAGCTACTGAAGGAAAAGCTCTGCTCCTCCTGCTATGTCCCTCATGTAGAACATGAAACGTAGCCTTCAGTGAGAGTACCAAATGGAGAATCAAGGATATGTCATGTTGCTTAAAGTAGTGCTGCTACCACCAAATTAGCCTTAAAAGGAATTATCCAAATGTACCTCTCCACCAATGAAATGGATCCTACAGGCATTATGGATTCTTTCTTCTGGTAGCTGCTCTCCATGTATTCCAGAAAAGATCAGGGGACACATGGGAAACAGGAGGATGGAAACATAAAAAAGGTAAACATTCGGTTCCAATAGCAGATGGCTGTTTATGTAACACCATATATATGGTACTGATGGCTAAATAACTGGATAGATGAATGACTAGGTTAGGGTTAGGGTTAGGCTTAAGCATATCGTCAGCAACAATCCCAATACAAGGTTTGTCTGTGCATGCACATTCATGCCCATATGACATTAGGAGGCCCTCAAGGCTTCACACTGACTGTTCAAGAAGGTATGACACTTTCGTTCTCTTCAGGAAGCATGTTTGGAGAGGTCTTAATGAAGCACCCCATCCATATATATTTTTTGCACAGACCTAGTGAATCATGTTTCCTTTCTCAGCATTTTTAAAAATTATTTTATCTGAATGATGTTTATTCCCATCATGGTGAACCTGTCTTATCTCCAAATTCTCTGAATGTTTCAGCCTACAGTTTTCATCGTCTTTGACTTCTGCCCATGTTGGCTGTGGTTGTTAGGTAGGTACTATAGTCCTAAACACTTGGAAGGATTGAGGTGGGCAACGGCTGTGATAAGCCAAGATTTATTGTGACATCCAAATGCAACTGAAATGTAATGTCATCCCTTAAAACAGATATTTTTAATGTTTTCCAAGGTTATCAGTAAGAATGCAATACATTCCTGACTATCTCCTCCATGGCTTACAGATGTAGGTCCAGCTGGAGCATCAATATCATATTAATGCAAATATGCATTAAAAATCCTTTCTAAAAGGCACAATGTTACCCAACCATTTGCTCAACATTTGGGGAGGCATTTCTTTCCTCCATACCTTCCACCAGCCCCGTGAGTGTTTCTGTATACTCTAAACAGCCTGGCAGGAGTATACTTCCACTTCAGTTAATGGATTTATCAAATACCTTATTTCATGCTCTCTGCTTTTGATTTATGAATTTTGATCCTAGAGACAAGGACCCTGTGAGTATTGATTGTAGAAAATGTCAGACTAACAGAAGTTAATTTCACTTGTACATGTGGAAGTCTCTGATCCTCTGACAGCGCTGTCTGCTGAGAATCAGCTGTCACCGTGCCCAAGTGACACACTGCCGTCACTACGGGGGGTGGGAGGGGTGGGAGGGAAGGGTGCTTTTTGTCCAGCAGAAGAAGTTTGCATGGCATTATGAAATAAAATGCCCTGACAAAATGTGCCCGGGTATTGGTACCAAATGTGGGTGAACTCCTGCTTGCTTTCAAGCAACCCCTGCTAGAAAATATTCTGGGCACAGGGAAGTAGGAAGAGCTTTGTAAAATGGAGTCTTGCCTTTTGAGATTCCCTGCCTTTGATTGCAATATGTCTGACAGGATAATGGAATGTCATTCTGCCAGCTCTTTGGCTGATTAGGGACAGTTTATTTATTGATTTGCTTTCTTTGTAAATTATAAGCCTCTTTTTAATACTAAAGGCAAAGTATTGCTTATACAATGGAAAAGCCGAGTTGCACCTGCCAGGTTCACTTGCATTTTTTCTCTTTCCTTGAATATGTTTATAACTGTATCTGGTTATAGCTCTTTTTTCCCCCTATCCGTGATGGTAATTCTAAATGTTAAAACTTATAGTTAATTCACACTGATCTCCCTATTACATGGCATCCAGTCACATAAAATAAGAAATGCAAGCTATTTAATACAACATTTTGACCCTAAAATTCCACAGCAAAATTGTTGTTATGCACCTGCTAAATTAGCCAAAATATGTTTCTTTTTGCTATCATTTTAAATTTGAATGTTTTCATATACCGATTTATTTAATATACATTTTTAATCTCAGCAGTTGTGTGTGAGACATATAAAGAGATAGAGATAAACACATTTTTTTGCTTTGTTATGAACCAGTAGCCATTACAATCTAGATCATGAAAATCTGCTAGTTTATTAGTCACCCACACATGCGCGCGCACACACACACACACACAGTAATCCAAAATATTAACACACACAATTCCAAAAGTGCATACTACTGAAATTACTCATTTAAGAAGTTCAAAGAAGATAGTTATGAATATATTCTTTCCATTATTTGCAAATAGATCCATGATTTCAGCATTTAGGCTCTCTATCACACAGGCTACACTGCAAGAAGCAGTCTGCATGCTGGAAACCTACAGAAGAATACATATTGTGTGTCATTTTACAATAAAGAAAGGCCTCAGATTTGTAGTAATGGCCAGATATAACTTATGCAAAAAGCTGTTGTTTTAACTCCTTTACTTGAATTGCAATATTTTAGTTAAAGTTGCTATGAAGGCAAGACTCTGAAGAATATTAGACATTCCTGCACAGAAGAAACGTGGAAAGGATTCACCGTCTAAGGAAGGAAGAGGGTAAAGAAATATAGTGGGCCACTGGTTGGAGTTCCAACAAAGTGACTATGAAAGTTCGTGCCAAGAAAAGCTAAAAGTGTTTCAACTGAAATTAGTGGCATTTTGCAGACATCAAGGAGTTGGTGGTTCTTCATTTTGAGGAGAGGATCATGATAACGAATAGTTAATTTCTTCTTCTTCCCTCCCTTTCTCTCTCTAAATAAAAAAAAACCACCCTCTACGCATGCTGAATTCTCTGCCTGTGACTTGAATTTTCTGCCCCATAAACCCAGAACATGGATAAGGGCCATGGTTACACAGATGTGGCAGCCTTGACACACACTCAAGCCTCTCATTATGATTTCACATTTTCTAGGCACAACCTCCATCCCGTGAAACAGCTTTTTGTGAAGAGGCCTGTTGATAGTTGGCTCAGCCTCAGTCCTAATGGCAACTGCCCATGGTGCCCAAGCTCCTGAATACATTTAGTGTGGTTTCCATACATTCCTGTTTCCGTCTCTTCTTTCTTCTTCCTAAACACTTACCCGCTAAATATATACGTTTAACAAGCCCCACCAGCTGGTATATTTGTATAGGCATAATTCCACATGAACTGTGGTGGGGTGGGGGGGAGGAGAGGAGAGGAAATAAAATAGATAAGCAAAAGGAGGAAAGTAGCACAGTAAACAAGCAGCATATTTCCTCCTGCCGAAAAGCAAGCTTTTATGACTTCAGGCAGTATCTTTGTGCAGCTTGACTTCTAACCCGTATCACAAATAGCTTCCAGATGCCTGACTCCTTGCCACTTTTCTGGCATCCCTCCCTTCACATATGCCACTCAATGAGGGGGGTCTATAAGTAAAATTGGGTGTATTTTACTAATCATTCATTTCCAATCTTCCTGAAGGGAAACTTTTATTAATAAACTCTTTTCATCTGTCTCTTTGATTAGGACGAAGATAATCGCTTAGTCATGTGAAAGGAGGGGGAAAAGAAGATTGCTGGGGGGTCGCCTTTGAAAACATGTGCCCGACTGGAGAGAAACAAATAAAAAACACCGAACAATGGATGTCCCGAGTGGTTCCAGTTGAGCTTGAGCAACAGAGTGGGGGGTTGAATAAGAAGCTTGCCGACTGGCTCAGCCTCACAAAGCAAGCAGAACTAATTCTTCTAAATCCAACTACTTCACAGGAAGCGGGTAAGGTCTACCCAGAGGGATGAGCAGGTGCGTTCTGCGGCAAGCTGCAAAAAAGAAACGACAAGGTACATAAGGCCCTCACTGCTGCTTTTCTAAGTGGGGCTTGAGGAGATATTCAATTAGATGCTTGGTTCTGCCAATGCCCCCGCATGTAAACACAGTCTGTACATATATAATGGGATTTGCTTCGGACTAAACCTGTCTAAGATCTGGATACTCAACTATCATTCTGCTGAAATAAAGCACCAGAGGGTTGCTAGCTTTCCCTTCTCTGTGATATTTCCATCAAAAGACACAGATGGTTTTAAATGGTCAAAAAGTACCCGTTGTGGAATTGCAGGGCTGTATTTTCGCTTCCTTCCTCAAATTCCTGTATACATTATTTTGTTCCTATTAATTCCTATTGGTTACTTTCTGAATCTTAGATAGTTTACAGTGTCCTCCTTCTCAGCAATCATATAGAAGTAAATTCTATAAAGTTTAATGAAACTCATCCCTAGTTAGTATATTTGGGACTACCACTTTTATCTAAATAAAATGGACTGTTTCAGTGTTATATTCCTGTCTAAACAACATCACCATTTATATTCTGAGCAGTGTTACTTAACTGACTATAATTAGTCACATGCTTAGAGTTGGGCATTTATTATAAATGTTGATGTTATAAAAATACTAATCTTAATCCTGAGCAATATTACTTATGGGAGCATAATTAAACACATGCTTAAAGATTAGCATTTGTTTGTTTGTTTTCAGTACAAAACTTAAATTTTGCAATCCAAAACAAAATTCCTAGGGAGCATGACCCATCAGCCAATCTCAAACTTTTGGGCATAAACATGGATAGGACTTCAATGTTGGAAGCATTTGTTGCAGTATCAGTTGATGTCCTAAGAGATGAGGGATCAACTGTACTGAAATATCACTACTAATTCCAAAAGGGACTTGGCAGACAGCTAATAATAAACAGTTAGATAAAAACAGTGGTAAGAGAGTCAGAATCAGGAACAAAGAGTAGGGGTTACTCATTTATATCTTTTTAACTTTTTAACTATTTTTGGTGGGGAAAGTGAACGTTGAAGAAATGGAATGCAAAATGTGTAGAAGCAGGTGAAAATTTTCTTGAAAATGGTTTGGGGCTCAAATTCTCAGAAGGCCCCACAGTGTAATGAGACAGGGAGCTAAGAAGAAGGCAAAGCCGCGAAGAATATGTGGAACTATAAAAGGAGAACACGGACATGCATCTGCACATAAGCATGCCCGGTTCAATCGCCTCTTTATCGTAGCACAGTGTTTCTCAACCTTGGCAACTTGAAGACATGGCTGGCTGGGGAATTCTGGGAGTTGAAGTCCACACGTCTTCAAGTTGCCAAGGTTGAGAAACACTGTTCTAGCATATATGCTGCAATTTTAGACCCTGGAATCCAAAAAAAAAATAAAAGATATTCTCACTCCCCACCCCCACCCAAGAGAAAAAGACAGAAAACGAGCTGATTCTTTCACAGGGATGCAAACAGATTCTGGGTGGATAGGGGGAAAACAGTGTTTAGCACAGCAATAAAATATGCTAACCGAATTCCAAAATATGATGAAACAATATGCTTATCTACACACTAACATGTCAAGCAGTCCCACTGTGGCTAGGAGTTTTATAGCCTGGGCTCTATAGCCAAAAGGTACTATTTTGCATTTCCACCAAGGAGAACTCGGGCTCCATACACCAATGTCTTGCATAATTGGACAATAATATTTTTATGGAAATATGTTTTTCCCTCCCTCCCTCCCTCCCTCCCTCCCTCCCTCCCTCCCTCTTTCTTTCTTTCTTTCTTTCTTTCTTTCTTTCTTTCTTTCTTTCTTTCTTTCTTTCTTCCATATAACATTGCATAATTATCACACAGGACACAATGCATGGAATGTCTTTGGAACTTACTTACATTGAAGCCATGTTAATTTAGGAAAAAGAAAAGCACTGCCCAGTTCAAATGCCAGCAAAGGACTTTAGAGAAATAAAGCAACTGATCCAAGTTTTATTGCTACTGATGTCAAAAGTAGTGACTCTAGTATGCAGGTGCCAATTTGCCATTAACAGGCAAGCTGCCTTCCTTAGCATTAGGCTGTAACAGATGTATATTCCCACGTGGGGAAAGAAAGTCTGGTTAATTTTTATATGGAGTAACAAGACCCCTGGGCAACCCTTTCTTTTTTCTTTTTAATGTTAAACCTTTGTTTGTTGAAGGCTGCTCAATTAGAAGAGGATGATATTAACCAAGGGTGGAGGTTGGCTGAGATTTGCTAGTGTCGCCACTATGAGCAGAAACAGTACAGAAGCATCCGTCATGATTTCTTCCTCCTGCGTCAGGAGAGATGGGTCTTTCACATCACTGTAGAATGCTTTTGGGGTTGTTTTAAAAGGTAGCAGAAAATACAATTTTTGAAGCATATAGACACACACATGCAGCTTTTTAAAGAAAATTATTTTTAAAGAATTTTAGAGCAATCTAGCTGCAGCATGGGGTTTGTCTGCTGTGTATACATGCTTCAGAAATAATTTAGAAGTGTTTCAGCTCCTCACATGACCATGACAGCTCTCTGCTATTCATTAACACAGCTACATCTTTTTTTAAAAAAAAAATCATGCAGAAGACTGAAAAAAGACAGACTGTTTCTGTTACACAAACATCAGACATTGTCATCATTTAATTATTTGTTGGCTGAAATTTATAAGATATGCCATCGTGTTTATTAAATTATATTTAGCAAGGCATAGAGAAGCATTCTGAGTAATTTGCCATCTGTATATATATATTTCTCTCGCAATGTAAACATAATCCTGTATATGTGAAGGAAACAATTCCTTTGGTTGTCTGGGGTAATTCTGTGTGTTTAAGATGAATTTCTAATTATTAGAAGTTAATGTTGGTCTACTCTGAAAAAGAAAACTGTGAGATGCCATTTAAAACAAAGGCCTGAACTCTACAGTAGGTGGACAGGCAGAGTTAAGAAAGGGGGCTGACTTTGACACTACACCAGCAGTGTCTGGGGGGAGGTTGGCATTGTCCAAATGGGCAGGATGGCATGTGGTGATCCAAGCCCGATCTTTTTGTGCATGTGTTGCTGCTGCATGCACATCCAAAGAGATGGGGCTTGGATCACAACATTGTGTCCTCCATCTTGCCCATTTTGGCCTCCCGCACAGAGCCGCTGGTTCGTTATCAAAGTCACACAGACATACACCCCAAAATACCCATCAGAATAAAATGGTTGCAACCTCTTTGCAAATAACAAGCAAGATAAAGGTTCCCTGCACCTTAGGGGTCAAAATATTCCAAAGGGTGTGGGCTGCCACCACGATGGGACATTTGTGCCCCTCCACTACTGTCACCTTATGCAGGATGGGGACGCTCAGCAGCCCCCCCTCAGGTTGAAACACAGAATGGGCTCAATCTGGGTGTGAGAGCTGATCCTGTGAGTACACAGCTATAAAGCCATTAGCCTCAGTTCAATAGAGATCTGAATGGGTTTGTTTGCTGGTTTGTTGCTTAAGCCCACTAAATCATTGGTCTTAAATACACTTAACTTTCTATTGGATCTGTAGATCTTTATTAGATTTCAGGCCATTCCAGCGAATTAACATTAGTCCCGTATTTCAGAAGAGGCTGAAAAGGGAGAGGTGAAGAAAACAATCTAATGGCACTCCTGATCTTATGTCCCATAGAATGGGAACACAACAGGCATTTTGACATCCGCCCCACCACTTACTTTTTTTTCTCCAAACCATATTGCCTTATGACTGAAGGAGATGTTCTCTAATTAGATGTGAATTATACAGTTTCCTATATTATGCTTAATTAAAGAATGAGCAAATAGTTGTGACAACTGGCAAGATGGTTATTTTGTACCATCTTGGGCTTTGCTGTAGCTACAAAAGGGGCATGCAATCAGCAGTTGCCTTTAAAAAGAGCAGTTAGAATAAAATGATTAGTTTAATCAATTTGGACCTATTTTCCCAAACAAATGGAACAACTCGAATAGCACTCTCTTTTTAGATTGAAGGGCCATGCATTTCCAAATAGCAGACATATTTAGAAACCATCCCTTCTTTATAACAGGGGGGAAATTGCTTCATTTCACATAATTAACAGTTATTACATTGACTGAAGAATTGGGGGAATTGTTTGTCTCTTGTCAGTCACCAATTTTCACTCAATATTAAGGGTGTGCTGTTATTTTATTCTTTTTAAGGAAAGAGATCATTTACAGACAGTGTTTCTTGAAAATGCCTCCACATGCCTGAATATTCCAAAGACATGTTTTGCTACTTACGAATGACTGGTAATTTATAGATAATAAGAGCTGACACACACACACGTTGCCCTTCTGAACATCCTTTTCCAGTCTTGCTATCTATCCAAGCAGGAAGGAGGTTAAGAAAAAGGGTAGGGAGGTAGATAAGTAATGTTCAACCCTGCAACTAGGGACCAGTGAATAGGAATAGAAATGAAAAGGCTCTGGTCAGAAAGTATTACAGAAAATGGTTGGAATTCCAGAAATGCAGAGTTGCGTTCCATCTCATCAGGATTTAAAACCGCTGGCATGTGCTGGAAGTCCTCAAAAAAACAAGGTTTAGCAAAGTTCTGTTCCCTGAGGTGCACGAGGTGAGGTGCCTGCTATACCACTTTTTTTTTTTTTTAAATACCCCCCGCACATTTGTGCAGTCGTGTCCGACTCTAGGGGCCGGTGCTCATCTCCGTTTGTTAGCCAAAGAGCCAGCGTTGTCCGAAGACGCTTCCACGGTCATGTGGCCACATGACACGCGCGGAACGCTGTTACCTACCCACCGAAGTGGTACCTATTAATCTACTTGCATTTGCATGCTTTCGAATTGCTAGGTTGGCAAGAGCTGGAGCTAGTGCAGGAGCTCACTCTGCACGCAGGGCTAGGGATTCGAACCTCCGAACTTGCAATCTTCCGATCAACAAGCCTGGCGTCTTACCCGCTGAGCCACCACGCCCCTCATACCACCTTTTAGAAGCTTATTAAAGATCTTTCTTTTCACCCAACCCTTCTCCAAATAACCAGTTTTTGCTTCTTTCTTGTTTTTGTTTTTTACCTCCCCCACCCTCCATTTCACTACATATTTCTTTATGTTATTTTAAATTTATTTGGTGTTTTTATTGCATATGTTACCTTTGTTAAACTCTTCAAAATCCTTTCATAGGATATTCTACCTCATATAGGAAATAAAATAAAGTATATTAAATCGTCATTATCATCACTTCAGAGGCAAGATTGAAGAGCAAGATCAGAAAAAGAGGATCAAAATTATTATGGACTATGGCAACTCCCCTATCAGGAAACACTACAGATTTTTTTTGGATGGGTGGGTTAGCTTGGAACAAGTAAGAGAAGGAATTATAGAGGTAAAAAAAATATATGGAATGAAAAATGGAGAGAGAAAAAGTTCTCTCACAGAGTCATCCACTAAAACTAAACCTGGGAAACCTTGTCATAAGTTATAAAAGTAGATGAAAACTATAGTAATCCAGGTCCATTACACAGAATGAGGTATCTCACATGGTGGACTTCCTACCTTGATTCTTCTGGAACTCAAACCTAGCTTGGCCAGGCAAACTTTGAGTTGGATGGATTTGTACAATGGTATGATTTGTGAGAATGACTGAGCGAATGAAATATTCAGTTTCGAAAGTGAACAATAAAAGAGAATATTTGTAGCTCAGGGTTGAATTGTGGAGTCCTTGGTGTGAAAACCTTTTGCACTGAAGATGTTGCCTAGCCTGGCAATGAAACGTCTGCAAGAAAACAACAAGGCTCAGAGAGCACCAAGGACTCCACAATGAACAATAAAACCTGCATTTGTAAACCTGCCTTTGTTTCTATGTAACCTGAGACTTGGGATAAAAATGAGCAACAAGCAGCACTAGAAATATTATAAATACCCTCCCTATATATTGTATTTCTGTGTGACAATTGTCACTGTGCCTTAGTTGATATGGAAATGGAAATGTGTTTGTTTTTGTGAGCTTACTGACTGTAACTGTAGTTTCTGTGATGCATTGTTCTCTACCTAAATTTCAGTCATGGATGCCTACAGGATGCTATGTACAGGGCTCAGGGGGCAAATGACAACACATATAATGGCATCCTCATATGAATCTGTGACTTGCATACTTGTCTCAGACATTGGGACACAGTGGCAGAATTTGTGCAATGATGTCACTATAAGCATGTCATCATTTTGGCCTCATTGTAGTTTCTTGTGGATGATGATGGTCTCAGTCTAGTCAATCTACAGAGTTTCAAGATAAGACCCACTAAAAAAAAGGAGAGAAAACAAATCTACAAGCCATGATTTCTTACTTCTGGTTTAATCAATCTAAGCTAAAACAAATCAGTACTCCATGAATGAATGAATGGAGCCACCCTCTAAAATATTATTTTCCTCATATTTTCCCCATTTTACTCTGTCTAGATGAAACTTTTTGATTTCTAAGACTGTTCCTGTAAGAATATTTCCAATTCAACTTTATATAGTTATTTCTTCTTCAATACAACACAGTACTGCATTGCAAATAAAATGCATAGCACTTAATCCAGAATATTGTTACAAAGGTCTGTTCAATTTTAAATCCAAATACACTAACTTTGCTGGTTTATGGATATAATTACTTGTGCTCAAGGAGGTGCACTAAATTCAAATGGGTTGTTGTTTTTCTTAAGTCAGAAAGAACTTAAGTTTCCCATGCTGCATATATAAACCCAAATCTAGATTTGCTATATGTATAGAATATCAACTCCATTTTATTCTCTTTTGGCACGTTACATACAATCCAATTGTTTTTAACTCTAAATCCTTGGCACACAGCGACTTTCTCCAGACTAAATTAGTTGCTTGATGCATTAGCACAGTATTAATTTCAAGTGCTTTGACATTTTTATAAACCATTACACTGCACTCTTTTAATCAACAGTACTTGCACTCTTATCAGTGTGCTTAGGTAGAAGACATCGATTAAGATGCCCTTAATGGATTATCAGATATTATCTTTCATGCAATTTGTAAAGAATTAAGTTAATAATTTTCCAATCTGTGATCTTAGAAAATTTGGTTTCCTTAATAAGATATGATTTATAGCCAGGAACAAATTAAGTTTTTCTATATAATCTGTGGATTAAATGTTAAATGCCCTTTAGGAATAAAGAATTAAAAGAATATTGACAGGACAACACCCAGATTTTCCCAGATGTCTCAGACTTTAATGGGAATAAACCTTTAATAGCTACTGGTACATAGTAAAATGAATATTTATTTGTGTGACATTTTAAAAACATACTTATTCAGAGTTCAGATTCTACCCAAGATCATTTGTAACAACACTAGAATGCAATAGTATGAACTCATTAAATCTTGTACCTAAATGTCAATTTTAAAAGTGAAACTGCAGTGCAGAAAAGTGATTAATCTTCACTGAATATATTAATTTAACATAATTTGTATACTTTTCTTTTTGAAATCTTTCTGGTACTTTTCCATTTTTCATATCCCTTTGCTCTTCTAGTATTGCATAAGAATTGGGGATTAAAAAATATTGTATTTTTATATTTTATAATAGAATTTTAATCTTTATGTTTGTAAACCGCCCAGAGTTCCCTTTGGGGGAGATGGTGTGGTGATAGAAGTTTAATAATAAATAAAAATAAATTAATTAATTAAATGAAATTCAGTAGTGATTTCTATACATTTTCAGGATGCAAATATAAATTGAGCTCAATCATTTGATGCTATCAGAAATCTTGGATTTTTACATACTTAGTACTGAGGTTGCCATGTAAACTGTTTTTAATGTAAGCTCTCTGAGTATTTATTTATTTACTGGGAGCTGAGAACAAATGGAGAGCAGTGAAATGATCCATTGATATTTCCTAAGATGCAAACCAGAACTTTTGATAAACTTTTGGCCACTGAGAAGAAAGGTATTTGTTAAAAATTTTGTTCTATTTATGAAGGATAACTTTGTAAATATATGTTAGGTATATCCTGATGCCCCCCCACCACCACCACCACCATGAATCACCTTGTGGAAGGATGGAAATAACCTTAAAAAAGGTTCTCCTTTCCTCCTGTAAACTGCAGTTAATAAATCCAGTGAAATAGAACTAGATGCAATTCCTCTTGGTCTTCTAACTGTGAAGGTCAGCAGCATTTATGGTGTTGTAATGGTGATTTTTACCAACGTTTGGGACTAGGAGAGTTGGCAACCACTCATCTAACTTCAAACCTGTTATCGGAGTATGACCACCAGAACTTTATAGAAATAGTTTTATTATATAAAAACTATTTACAAGTATGAGTCCATTAATACAATGGAAGAGTACTGGATAAACTGGATGCTCATGGAGTTAGGCAGCTATGCAGTAACACAATTAAAGTTCAGCAACAAGTAGAACAACAGTTCTGGATTAAGATGCTAGGTAGATAAGGTTGACTAGGAGACTCAAGGTTAGGTCTTGGATTACTGGGTCAATGCTGACAAGGCTGGACTGAATCCTCTGGAACTAGAATCGCAGGTTAGCAGGAATGAGGTTCTTCTGACTTCTCAGGATAGTTGGACTGGATTCTCTGGGACATTGGACTGAGACTGTAGGGCAGACTAGACTGGTTCCTCTGGAACACTGGACTGGAACTTCAAGACGAACTAGACAGGTTCCTCTGGAACACTGGACTGGAACTGCAAGGAAGACTGGACTGGTTTCCCTGGAACACTGGACTGGAACTGCAAGCAGACTGGGCTGGTTCCTCTGGGACTCTGGACTGGAACTGCAAGGCAGACTGGACTGGAACCTCAAGAAATGGAATGGGAGCTGCAAGGCAGACTAAGCTACTATCACTAGTCAACTCTGCCTGTAAGCCAGGCAGGGCAGGGCACGATAAACTTGAAAGCCCCCCAACGACAGAGCGAGATGACCCGAGATCGGCACGGCAAGACGCACAGGGTTGAGCAAGGTACTTAGCTGTAGTGGTGGTGTGTTGCCTCGCCAAGGCTGACAAATGCTGTAAAGCTGTAGACACCAGTGGACAAACACCCAAAATGACTGAAGCTCTCTCGCTGGGGTTTTCTGAAAAACTACAAGCTAAAGTTTCAACCCCTATTGATGCTGCAGCGAACTGGGCTTCTTTTGCAGCTGGGGTCAATTCAGAAATGAATTGAAGATCTGGCTCTGATTCTACAGCGGTGACAGGACAGGACTTCAAAGATGAATCTGGCTGGACTTCTGAAGACACTGTTAGGTCAGTAGAACGTTTGTCTCCAGCGATCGGGTGCTTGCTCTTTCGCCCATTTATCTTGTTTTCTGCGCGCCTTCTCTCCTCAGGAGCCAATCTGGACTCCCTCTGTTTGGCGCGCTTATCTGCCCGCCTCTCTCGCGCACTGATTAGTGCTAAACTAGGAAGTAAGTCAAGAGCACCAATCAGCTTCTCAGGATTCTCCTGCACTGCTGGGTCATTCCCGGGTCCGTTGCTCTGCACCTGCTCCTCTGGTGTCTCTGAGTCTTGCACCTGTCCATCACGAGACTGATCACAAGTGTTGCACTTTTGAACCACGAGTTCTTGTCAGTTGCTGCACAGGGTAAGTTTCGTTTCTCTGATTGGTTTCATTTTCCTCAGAGTCAGAGTCAAAGTCAAACTGGACTCTGACAGTTATGCTCCTCTTCTTTCCTGTCAGGAGTAGCCCCCAAATAGATCAAACTTCCTTCAAAAAGAGTTCTCTTTCTTGCCCTAATAGTATGGAGATAGAGGAAATCTTTGGATCATAATAATGTGCTAAGACCACTATTCTAAAAACTGCACTACATGGGAGTTGGTGGACTTTCATATCATTCTCCTCCTTGACTGATCACACCCCATGCATCTCTCATCACTCCTAGGAACAGGCAACATTACACCTATCACTGAGTCTGCTTAAGATGAGGAATAATGAACTGTGCATGTCTTGAATGATGACCTTACTGGTGATCCAGAAGGTTTAGTGCATCACAGAAAACAGCAAATGTTTCTGTTCTATAAAAAGCTTCTTGCGTGGAAATCCATAAAGGTCTCTTATAACATAAAGTTAGTTTGTATTTATTCCAAATTCTCAACAAAGATCTTCTAATATAGTGATTTTTAAAGTCCACATTAACTGTAGCCTTATCATACCACAGATATCCATGCCATCCAAATCTTAATTCATGTCCTTCCATATTTAATAATTTTTCATTTTTCAAAACAATCCATTCCTTAAGCCATACCAAACCACAGGCTGCATGATATAGTTTCAAATTCGGGAGTCCTAGACCACCTCTTTCTTTTGAATCTTGCAAGACTTTATATTTTATTCTTGGTTTTTTCCCTTGCCAAATGAACTTAGAAATATCTCTCTGCCATTGTTTAAATGGTTCCTCTGATGTCAATATAGGTATTGTTTGAAAAAGATATAGAATTCGTGGTAGTATATTCATTTTAATCGCTGATATTCTACCCAATAGTGATAATTGCAGCTTTCCCCATCGATCTAAATCTTTTTTAATGTCTGTCCAAAGTGGGGTATAATTATTTTGAAATAGTTTGACATTCTTCGATGTTAAATAAACTCCCAAATATTTTTTTTTCTCCATGGAATATCCTGTCATTTCTCTCAGTTTTTATTGTTGATGGTAATTCATATTCTTGGTCAAGACTTTTGTTTTCTGTAAATTAACTTTACACCCTGCTAACGATCCAAAGTCTTTCAGTTTCTGCATCAATAATTCAATTCCATCCAGTGGATTCTCTAAGGTAGTGACTAGATCGTCAGCAAAGGCTCTTAATTTATAAACTTCCTTTTTAACTCTAATGCCATGAATACCATCATCTTGTCTAATATCTCTAAGTAAAACTTCTAAAAACAGTATGAACAAGAGCGGAGATAAAGGACAGCCTTGTCTTGTACCTTTTTGTATTTCACAAGGTTTACTAAATTCTCCATTAACAATTATTTTTGCAAATTGGGGTGTATATATTGATTTAATCCACTTAATAAAATTCCCACCAAAATTCATAATCTCAAATACTTTAAACATAAAAGACCAGTTTAAATTATCAAATGCTTTTTCGGCATCTATAAATATCAAAGCGGCTTGTTTTTCATTATGTTGTTCTAAATACCCCAGGACATCCAAAACATTTCTAATATTATCTCTAATTTGTCTTTTAGGTAAAAAACCTGCTTGATCTTGATGAATAAAATTTCCAAGAATATTTTTCAATCTTTCCGTCAATACTGTTGTAAATATCTTGTAGTCGTTATTCAGAAGTAAGAAATAAAGATAAGTGGTTGACATATAAGGACCTTTTAAAAAAAGAACAAGGACATTATGTAATAAAATCAAAAGAAGAACTTGCTCAAGAAGGATATACTTTTCAATGGCTCTCCTATATGCAACTTATAGAGAAATTTAAATTAGATTAAAAAAAATTGGAATTTGAACAAACTAAATCAGAATTTGAAATACAATTATGTGAAACTGATGAACATTTAATTGCTAAAATGTATAAATTATTGTTAAAAGGAGAAATGGTGGAGGAACAAGTTAAAGACTGTATGATTCAATGGGCAAAAAATATCGGTCACAATATACAACTTCAACAATGGGAAGACATGTGGACTAAAGGATTAAAATTTACCTTGTGTTATAACCTAAAAGAAAACTTTTATAAGATGATGTACCGATGGTATATGACCCCACAAAAACTTTCAAAAATGTTCTGGGAATATTTCCAACTTATGTTGGAAATGTAAAAAACAAGAAGGGTCTTTTTACCATATGTGGTGGACATGTAAAATTGCAAAAGAATTTTGGACCGAGATACATTCATTGATGCAAAATATATTACAGATACGAATACCATTTAAACCAGAATTCTTTTTACTTGGAATTTGGGGTGTACAAATAGAAAAAGATTTTCTTAGAATAATACAATGCATGATTACAGCAGCACGACTTTTATATGCACAAAATTGGAAAAATCAAAGTGTACCAACAATACAGGAATGGATGTTGAAATTATTAGAGATGGCAGAAAATGACAAACTGACTTGCTTATTAAAAGAAAACTCAAACCATTATTTTCTTAAAGAGTGGAAGCCTTTGATGGACTATTTACAAAAAGCAGGAGGAGTAAAGCTTGCATGGGGTTTTGATGATTAGAATATATATAAATAGTATATATTAGACAAGAAATATATATGAATGTTATATGAATAGCCAGCATGTAAGAACAAACTATCTATTTTATTTTTATGACCATAGATAGATCGGAAGTTATCTAATTTCTATGTCTGTTTCTTTCTTTCTTTCTTTCTTTCTTTTACTTTATTACACTTTTCTTTTCTTTTTAATTTGTCTGTTTCATTTTCAACTTTTAACTTTGCATATTTAAAACCTTAATAAAAATTTTACAAAAAAGAAAAAAAAAGAAAACAGCAAATGTTGTTATGTATGCTTTCTTCCTGTTCACCTTCTTGGAAAGGTGTGACTACATAGTTGGAAAGCTCCCTCATCACATTTTAATTACCTTGCCCATTCTGCTGGACAGCTCCCAAATCTTAATACAAGACAAGGAGTAACACTGATTAACAGCAACAGTGATGGTGGCTGGGGATATGGGAATACAGTATAGACAGGGACTAGTTTTATATTCACATTCTATTAATTTGAGGGAGTGTTCAGTCCTTATTTGTTGTGATGAAAGAATCTACTTTTTATTGAATTATAATTAATCTCCAACAAGAATTCATTTAGCATTAAAGTGGTGAAAGCTGTTAAAAGTTTATAACATCAAAGGCTAAATGAACAGAAAGATAAATTTGGTGGATTCAAGCCTTATAGAGTGGATCCCTCTTCTCTATTTCATTTATCTTCAGGTATGCAAGTTGTTAGAGCCAGTTTGCTGTAGTGGTTAAGGCATCAGGCTAGAAACCAGGAGACCGTGAGTTCTAGTCCTGCCTTAGGCACAAAGCCATCTGGGTGACCCTGGGCCAGTCCCTATCTCTCCACCCTAGGGAGGAGGCAATGGCAAACCACTTCTGAAAAACCTTGCCAAGAAAACTGCAGGGACTTGTCCAGGCAGTCTCCAAGAATCGGACACATTGAATGGATTTTAAAAAAAAGTTGTTAGGGCTCAGGCTAGAAGCTATTTTAAAGGAACACCCCAAGGGTTTTTCTCCCTCCTATCTCTTGTAACTTCAGCCTTCTGTGATCTTAGCAGATATCTGGTTTTTCCTGGGTTATCAGTCTCCAATTGCTAATTCTGCTGACCATTAGATAACACTATTCCAGTTGACCTCTCCATATTATAGGAATGACCATTTAATAAAATTTCCAGAGCAATGACTCGTAATTTCCCATGTCATTTTGGACAATACTTATAATAACTCAGTGAGAGGAAAGAGTACATCTGTAAATTACCTGCACAAACCTGACATTTTGAATCCTTCTTTCTAATACATAAACTAACAGATCTGAGAACAAAGATCATAACAACTTCTTGGAGGGAAAAAGACAGTAATAATTGTACTATGAGCTGGCATGCTGCCAATTGCAAGCCTAAATCAATTAGTTTCAGAGAACATACTGATTAATAAATTTTATGCAGAGTTCTATGACTTCTTTATCTCAAGAGTCTGAGATTATGGATTGAAAAAGGCCAATTTTCAACCAGAACCATTTTTTTATCTTGTGATTTATTTTTCCTCCAAGATCACAGTGCCTCAGCAGATTCCCCATTTATCCTTACAACAACCTTTAAAATAGACTTGGTTGAGAGGGAGCATTAAAATCAGATCACCCATCACCTTACTAACACAAACATACCCTCTTTTTTTGTGGGAGAGGGGAAGAGATGGCTGTAAGAGGTCAATGAGTTTGTTCACTGGAATGTTCTTGTTTTGTTAAATCACAAATCAACCAAATTGCCTTTGATTAGTTCTTGTCTTTACATAGGCATAACTGCAAGGGATGTGCTACAGCCTTCCCCATCCAGCCAGTGCTGGTGACATTTTGTGTCCTTTCAAAATTATGATGGTTATTTAAAACAAAAACCAAAACCTTCCTGTCTCACTGTCCTATTAGGTCCTCACAAGTGCCTTAGCCATGCAGAACTTCCTTTTAAAGAAATACTCCATTGTACCATAGCTGATTGAACAATGCTAGAGCTATCTAACTTCAACAAAAGAAGGGATCCCATGCTACTGCAGCAGAGCAGAGCTAACAAGGGCATAGCAGCACTCTGGATATAAAATTCAGAGTTTTTTTTTAAGTCATCTCAAAAGCTCCTTTGGAAAAGCATCCATTCCAAATAATTGATTCACTTCTAAACATCTGAAACAGTATACAGAGCAACAGCTGGATTTGGGTAAATATATCAAATATACAGAAATGTATAAAACTTAATCACATCATTTATAGAGGAGCTGTTAAGCTGCAAATTGCATTGGAAAGACATGTTTAAAGGAGGCTGTCACCTTAACAGTTGGCCCGTAGTGCTTCTTTGTATTAGTCTGGAACTAATTCTGCATCAGCGTGAAATGAATTGGATTTGGTTCATAACCAGCATTTGAATATTATTTAGCTCATACCAAGCCTACATACACAGTGTCAGTCATAAATCATGTTTGTTAATGGATTTGTCAGGGATACAGATATTCTTGTTACATACTTAAGACAGAAAACGAGGCTTGATCATTGCAAGTTTCCTGTCCAATACTATCAAAAGTTGGGTAGGCCAAAGAGAAATTGGAAAGATAATATAAGGAGATCATTTTTTAAGGGTAAAGCTTTCAGCAAAAGGAGGTAGATTATTTATTTATTTATTTATTTAATCAATTTATATAGCCGCCCATCTTAAATATATGACTCTGGGCAGCTTACAATATTAAAAACAACGACATACATTTACAAAAAATAAAACACACAGCAGCTGGGGAAAATAATAATGGCTAATGCAACCATCAGACAGGCTCCAAGGCTCAAGCACAGAACCTTGAACCTTCTTCAAGGCTTTATGAAAGGCCAGCAGGGTTTGGGCCAATCTGATCTCCAGAGTTATGGTGTTCCAGAAAGCGGGTGCCATGGCAGAAAAGACTCTTTTTCTGGGCCTCACCAGCCAATACTCCTTAGCCGATGGTACCTGAATATGCCCCTCCTGCTGGATCAGATAGGACAGGTAGAAATGTGGTGACCTCCCATGAAAGCTGACCTTTCTGAACATTATCATGTTTGACCACTTTCTTTCAGAAACAAAGGATATGGATGCTTGCTTGACATAGCCAATCAAGTAACCTCATCTAGTACAAATATACTCTGTGTGTGTGTGTGTGTGTGTGTGTGTGTGAATTTTGCTTCCACGTGTATAGATATTATTGGTTCAGAAAAGAAACTTGTAACACTGGCTCACACACACACCAAGTAAATCTGCACATGGCATTATTTAAGAGCCCCAATTTTCTGCCTGTCCCCCAACCCCACAACCACCAGGAGCTGTTGCAACAAATACTAGTTATAAATAGTTAAGGGAATAGTACAATTTGGGAAAACAGGTTCCATATGTATTTTCTTCCCTGAGCAATGAATGCAGGAATAGATAAAATGTTAGATCCCTGATCCAGTTGACCTTATTTCTTTTAAAGATGTGTGTACGTATATATGAATGTATTTAAATGGGAAACTGGCAGACTGCAAGCAGAACACCCATAAACCCTACAGGCATTCTTAGAAAACAAAATATTGTTTGATGGCACCCTAGTGCTTTCTTGTGAAGTAGTCCCACCTTGCCAGAAAAAAAAGGAATGTTGGAGTTGTACAAAGTGACCTCAGGGGAAGTAGCTGTACAATTTGCTTTTTGGCAGCCTGGACTGGAGATGGTGGCTGCAGGCAGAGATGACTTTTTTCTGTAATTTCTGGATCTTCAGTTATATAGAACTTTGAACTCCAGAGGCAATGTAGCATGATAATCTTGTTTCCTCCTATAATCCACCATTTTTTTTGGTGCCTTCAAGTCATTGTGACTCCTGGTGACTGCCTGGACTAGTCCCTGCAGTTTTCTTGGCAAGATTTCAGAAATAGTTTGTCGCTGCCCTCTTCCTTCTAGGTCTGAGGGAGAGTAACTGGCCCAAGGTCACCCATCTGGCCTCGTGCCTAAAATGGGACTAGAACTCCCAGTCTCCCGGTCTCTAGCCTGGTGCCTTAATCACTCACTGGCTCTCTGTAAAACACTTTGCTATATTCAGATTTGCGTAATTTAATCTGGGGTGGATGTAGATCTTGCCTGCCCAGTGAAATGGTAGTACAGACACTGGAAGCTATCCTCACTGATGCTTGATCACATGAAAATACCCAAAGAAGAAGAAGGAGGGAAGGGGAGGGAATATGAAGTTAACATACAAAACAGATTGGCAAATGCAATATTTCCAACCCTTTCTCCAAAGATCTTTGTGGCATCTACAGATTTTTAAAACTCTGGCAATGCTGGGTTTTTTACATGTTAACTTGAAAACATACTGAGTTCAATGATATAAAATCTCTTCTATGTGTGTGTAAGACTGCATCTTCACTATGAATTAGACTTTGCTTATCTCTGAACTCTTACCACATGTATAAAACATGTGTGTTAAGAGATTTTTGTGACATGGGCTTTGTATCTATGCAAGCAAGAAGAAAAACAAAAAGAGTGTTGAGACAATATTTAACTCCAGTTTATAATATATTCCAGTTGGAACTCCATATTGAGGTATGGATTTACAGTGCCAGGAGATAGGAACAAACTTACACAACTGGTAATCAGTCAGGCAATAATATTTAAGTAGGTGAACAGGATTCAAAGCAGGGCACTTGTATGATTTGAAGTTATAGATTAGGAAGAGTTAGAGATGTGGAATTTAGAGCAATTTCTATCAGAGGGGAACATCTCTGCTTGACTAGAGGGAATATTGGAATACAGAGGAAACTGGCAGTATACCTCTCCTGCATCTGTGGAGAAATGCCAATAGCAGGATCTTTCAGTAGCCAAATCTATGATGCTTAAAAAGTGTTGGGGATGGGGCACTCTGTCTAGAATGCCAGGTAGTGAACAGTAATGGAACAATTGTTTGTTGGCTTTAGCTTGTTATCTGAATCAGCACTTTCCAGTCTAGCCCCTTTAATCCCACATGGAATTCTCAAGCAATGCTAGGATTTTCTTGACCATGCAGTGGAAAATTTACCAAGATTTTTTTTACAACACAGCCACCAATATGTCTGTGGCTTGAATCATGTCAACTGGATTTCTATTTTCTTAGTGGAAACGTTTCACTCCTTATCCAAGGAGCTTCTTCAGTCTGAGTAAAGTTAGTAAGGGAATCCTTAAATATGTTTCTAGGCTGGCTGTGTGACCTTGCACCTGGGGCTAGGTCATGGTTATTTTTGAGATGTTTGTTTCTAAGTCCCTTTATCATCTAAAGGAGGATCGTTAAGATTACCCTGCTGCTGTTGAGCTTGTGAAATGGTCTTAATCTTCCTAGGCACAGAAGACAAAGCAGGAAGGAAGATAGGGGAAAGGTTATGCCTGAGGCCCCCACCTCTATTCAAGGAAGGATTTTCCAAGTTGGCATGAATGGATTCCTTGACCCCTCTCTCAAACCACCTATCTTCTCTGTCTAAAATGTGAACATTAATGTCCTCAAATGAGTGTCCTTTTTCCTTTAGATGAAGATAAACTGCTGACTCTGGTCCTGTGGTGTTACTTCTCCTGTGTTGGGCCATCCTCCTGTACAAAGGTTGTTTGGTTTCTCCAATGTAGAGTTCAGAGCACTCCTCACTGCACTGGATTGCATACACTACATTGCTTTCCTTGTGTTTTGGAGTTTGATCTTTGGGGTGTACAAGCCTCTGTCTCAGTGTGTTGGTGGGTTTGAAATATACAGGTATGTGGTGTTTGCCAAATATCCGTTTGATCTTTTCAGACACGCCAGCCATGTAAGGAATGACCAGGTTCTTCCGTTTACTCTGAGTCTCAGCCCTATCTGTCGCTGTTTTAGGTCTGGTAGACTTAGATTTGGTGAAGGCCCAATTTGGATATCCACAGGCCTGCAGAGCTGTTCTCAGATGCTGCTTTTCATTCTTTTTGGAATCCATGGAGGTGGGGATGGTTTCTGCTCTGTGTGACAATGTCCTGATGACTCCTAGTTTGTGCTGCAGTGGATGGTGGGAGTCAAACATCAGGTATTGATCTGTGTGTGTGGGTTTCCTGTAGATCCCTATTTCTAGCTTGCCACCGGTCCCAATGAGGACTTCACAGTCTAGGAATGCCAGTCTGTTGTCCTTGGTGTCTTCTCTGGTGAAGCTAATGTTGGCATCTATAGTGTTTATATGGTCCGTGAAGGCCTGTACTTCCTGGGCCTTGATTTTGACCCAGGTGTCATCCACATACCTAAACCAGTGGGTGGGCACCGTTCCCTGGAATGTGTTGAGTGCTTTCTTCTCCACTTCTTCCATGTATAAATTGGCCACAATGGGTGACACAGGAGAACCCATGGCACAGCCGTGTTTTTGTCTGTAAAAGTCACCTCTGTATGTGAAATAAGTGGTGTTAAGACACAGGTCCAGAAGATGGCAGATCTGGTTTGGGTTGAGATGGCTTCTCATTTCCAGGGTGCTGTCGTCTTCTAGTCTCTTCCTGACAGCGGATAGAGCATGAGTTGTGGGGATGCTGGTGAAAAGGGAGGACACATCAAAGGAGACCATAGTTTCATCTGTATCCAGTTTCAGGATCTTTGCTTTGGAAACAAATTCTTCCGAATTATGGATGTGGTGTTCAGAGTGTCCAACTAGAGGTGCTAGTATGGTAGAGAGGTGTTTGGCAATGTTGTATGTTACCGAATTGATGCTGCTGACTATGGGTCGGAGGGGTGTTCCTTCCTTGTGGATCTTAGGAAGTCCGTAGATGCAGGGGATGGCTTCTCCAGGATACAGACGGTGGTAGGTAATCCTATCGATGGAGCCATCATGTTCCAATTGTTTCAAACTGTCTATTGCCTTTTTCTTGTAATTGTTGGTGGGGTCTCTTTTCAGTTTTTCATATGTATGGTGATCCTCCAAAAGTGAGGTAATTTTATTGTGGTAGTCTGCAGTGTTTAGAACCACTGTACATCTTCCTTTGTCAGCAGGTAAAATGGTGATGGTTTCATCTTTGCTGAGGGCTGTCAGGGCTCTCCTCTCTTGGACGGTAAGGTTGGGGGGAGGAGGTTGAGCACTGGACAGAGCTGCAGATATTTTAAGCCGGAGTTGTTCTGCTTCTTCAAAAGGTAGGTGGTTGTTGTGGATGGCAGATTCTGTGGCTGTAATGAGCTCCACAACCGGAACTTGCTTGGGAGTGATGGCAAAATTAAGACCTTTGGCTAGGACATCTCTCTCTGGTTGGGTAAGTTCTCTGTCTGAGAGATTTTTCACCCACATGTTCTTTTTGTCCTCTGTGGTCCTGTTGTTGTTGTTCCTCCCAGCGGTTTCTCCAGTTCCTTGTTTCTGCTTGCTGCGAGAAAGAAGAATGTCAAATTTCTTAGTTTGCCTCTCCTTTGTCTTGTGATGCTGGGCCAGCTGTACTTTATTGCCAAGCTGAATAACTCTATCCAGGATTGGGTCAGGAAGGGTGGCTGTGAGTTCCTGGTGAAGGTTTTCAAAATTGTATTGCAGGGCATCAATGGTGAAGTGGACTTGCCTTATTCTTTCATTTCTTTCACAGACTGGCATTCCTAGACTGTGAAGTCCTCATTGGGACCGGTGGCAAGCTAGAAATAGGGATCTACAGGAAACCCACACACACAGATCAATACCTGATGTTTGACTCCCACCATCCACTGCAGCACAAACTAGGAGTCATCAGGACATTGTCACACAGAGCAGAAACCATCCCCACCTCCATGGATTCCAAAAAGAATTCGTAGCGTGCCCTCTCTGCAGGACCGGGTGGGACGGGTTGATTGAACGGGGATGAGCCAGTCCTTCAGGTAACCTGGACCCATGCCATGTAGGGCTTTAAAGGTAATAACCAACACCTTGAATTGAATCCGGAAGCAAACTGGG
Source organism: Charina bottae (assembly GCA_023362775.1). NCBI lineage: Eukaryota > Metazoa > Chordata > Lepidosauria > Squamata > Charinaidae > Charina > Charina bottae. The sequence continues at coordinate 191,875,605 of JALMGJ010000003.1, forward strand.
ACCCAATGCACCTCACGGAGCAAAGGTGTTATATGTGCCGATCTTGAGGCACCTAAAATGGCCCGCGCGGCCGCATTTTGAACCAGCTGAAGCTTTCAGATGCTCCTCAAGGGTAGCCCCATGTAGAGTGCATTACAATAGTCTATCTGGGAGATGACCAGGGCATGAGTGACTGTTCGAAGGGCCTCTCGCTCCAGGAAAGGGCGTAATTGGCACACAACACGAAGTTGTGCAAAGGCCCTTCTGGCCACGCCTGCCACCTGCTCTTCGAGCAGGAGTCGTGAGTCCAGGAGGACCCCCAAATTATGCACCGGGTCTGTCTGAGGTAGTGCAACCCCATCCAGAACTAAAGATGATAAATTCCTAGATATCAAGGGGCCATTAATCCACAGCCACTCCGTCTTACCAGGGTTCAGCTGAAGCCTGTTGTTCCCCATCCAGGCCCCTACAGCCCCCAGGCACTTGGACAGGGTAGTCACAGCATCACTTACTTCTCCCGGGATGGAGATGTATAACTGTGTATCATCAGCATATTGATGATATCTCATCCCGTGGAGACGGATGATCTCGCCCAGTGGTTTCATGTAGATGTTAAATAGGAGAGGAGAGAGCACTGAGCCCTGCGGCACCCCACAAAGGAGGGGCCGTGGACCCGATCTCTCCTCCCCTATCAACACCGATTGGGACCAGCCCTGGAGGAAGAAGGCGAACCAGCGCAAAACCACACTCCCCACCCCCAACTCCCTGAGCCGCTCCAAAAGGATACCATGGTCGATGGTATCGAAAGCCGCTGAGAGGTCAAGGAGAGCCAGGATGGATGCACTACCTCCATCCCGCTCCCGCCAAAGATCATCCATAAGCGCGACCAATGCTGTTTCCATCCCATATCCTGGCCTGAAACCTGACTGAAAGGGGTCTAGATAATCCGTTTCATCAAGAATCCTCTGGAGCTGCAACGCCACCACTTTTGTCTGATTAGCAATCAGCCTGAGTTCAACTTTCCTTTGCTCAGGTTTCTGTGTGGTCATTTTAAGGACTGCACTTTTCTTTTACCTCCTGTATGTTCCCAAAACCTTGGCAAAATCTATTCAAGATTACTGTAGGATTCAAAAATGTAAAAGTATACTGGAAAATCCCACTGAGTGTACATGCTGGTACAATTAATCTCATTTCAGAAAATCCAGATAATTTATATGTCTTCCAAGCCACAATGATGACAAATTATTCTTTATGCCTATTTTCAGTGCTGAAATTCTCAAAGCTATTCCTTTGTAAAGCTATTCATCATGACTGAATTACATCAATAAAGGATTTATTATAATTATGGCACTACTGTTATGATAGAACATCATTATTCACTAAAGCCAAACTGACTTTTAATATTAATTTACCAAGATGGTGGCTTCTTCAAATTTTGGTGCAGTGATATTTCATTTTATGGTGGCAGTTAAAATGTTGGCTGTAAATGAATGGGAATCAAAGAAAAACAAATTGAAGAAAGATTCAAGGAATATATTTCTTTACAGAGTATAGCTCGGATGTTCTCAGTTACACTGCTGTGTATTACCAACTTTTGCTAAATATTATCCATGTTTGGTTGCCAAGGAGAAAGTACACTTTTCATGATGTGTTTTTCTTCTTAAAGCTCTTTAACACTTGGGTCTATAAATTCAGAATATTTAAATGAAAATATTGATATCTTTGAAGATGTTTTCTTGACAAAAACATTTTTTCTCCTTCCTAGATTAGTGAACATTACATTCATCACTGTCATGTGTTGCAAAACAATAAAATGCTGTCACCACCGTGAACAGCTAACCAGATTAAGCTAGGTGATGATGTCATCAAGGAAAGTAAAGACCATACAGTAGATGAGCAAAAACAAGTGAGGGTAATGTGATTGAGTTACAGATCTGTACAATGTCCAGGAAACTGCTGTTTCTTGTGACTGGTTTAGAAATCTGACAAACAAGCAGAATAAATAGGTAGCTATTTTTGCAAGCAGACTGATAAATCATGGGAAAGTTTGATGTATTTTCTGGGACTGCTGAAAAAGTTTATAGAAATTTAAATAGTTTCGGCTGTCCTCCAAATTTCACATTTTACCTAGGGATAGGAAGTTTGCCTAATTATAATATAAATCTATCTACTTTACACTTCCTGGCTCAATCAACAGATCTAAAAGCAGTTAAATCATACAAAAACTTGTATATTAAAAGGCATATATATGAGTGTGCATATGTATATGAATATATGTGACAATAACACCAAAAATGCAGTGTATTAGGAAACCAGCTCACAAATAAGGCATGCACTGAGCAAAATTGCATATAAAATGTGCACATCAAGAAAATGATCAAGACGTTTTATATAAGTTTAAACAAATATATAATATATAAACAAAAGCAGAAGCAAAAAGAAAAAGAAAAACACAGAACACCCAAGATTGTAAAATAAGAAAAAAAGAGAGAAACTAAAATCAATAGATTCATCCCTCCCTAATTTTACATACTATGTGTGTAAAGTCAGTGGAAACAGCTGCTCCTAGAAATGTGAAGGGGAAATCAAATGTGTTACTCCTACACAAATCACTGAAAAGCATGCCTATATCTGAAGAAGCTACAAGACAAACACCATCCTTCCTCTGAAGTTGCATCTATAGGCATTGTTGGGCTGTTTCTCATGGAAAAAAATTACCAATCCTTGAACCAGCTCTGAATAATACAATTGTTTTTCTTGCATTTTTTGTACCCTCTGGAGAGTCATAGTCATCATTTGCCATTGAAGCAACAACATAACACAACAGCATCAGGCAACAGACAATAGGGGAATGTGGGAGGGGGGGGAAGGTACTCAACAAAAGCCACAAACCCAAACAGAGCACATTATGCAGAAATTGCCTTGGCATGCAGGTCATTGGTGATTTCATTTGTAAGTAATGTTTTGATTGTCACAGATTATATGTTGCTCTCATCCCCCTGACATTTGTTGTACGGTAGGATTGATTTTTGTGCTCCAGTATGAAAAGGTCACTTTGATCAATGCATTGTAATTGGCACTAAATTAGGATCATATCTGGTTATTTTGCTATTTAATGATGAAATATTAAAGAATAGCATGGGAAGATTTCTGGGTCTAAAGTGCACTTTAAACCTGCTTTAATGATCGTTTATTTTGTAAAGGGAAAAATTGAGAGAGAAAAAAGCAACTAAAGTACAGAAAATGACTCTGATGTATTAGAAGAGTGGCCTGGAATTATATTTCACTTGAAGTGGACTAAAATTCCTAGGTCCTTGGGGCTGAAATAGCAGTCCTGGATCTACTATGCAAGGGAAAAACATCTTTAGGAGTTGTAATCAGAACTGTGCTCTCTCTCTCTATTAATGTAAGAAAGATTTAGTAAGAAAAATTAGTCAGTTTGAGTTGACATTGTCAGAGTTCAGGCATTTTATTCAAAGTGTTCAGAGTTCCACTGAATCCAGTAGGGAAAGCTGAAAAAACTTTCATTGTTTGCTGATTGTGGTATGTTTTATAGATTAATAAACAAATCAAATGAACATGTAGAACAAATCACTTAGTATACTTGAACATAGATACAAAAAGAGGAAAAAAGCTGATGTATATGTGCGTGCGTTTGTGTGTGTGTGGTGTGGTGTGTGGTGTATGTGTGTATGTGAGTGGTAATGATCATGGAGGGGTACTTCTTTGAATAGACTAGCATAAAGAGCCAGTTTGGTCTAGTGGTTAAGGCAACGGGCTAGAAACCAGGAGACTCAGAGTTCTAGTCCCACCTGAGGCATGAAAGCTGGCTGGGTGACCTTGGGCTAGTCACTCTCTCTCAGCCCAACTCACCTCACAGGGTTGTTGTTGTGGGGAAAATAGGAGGAGGGAGTATTTAGTATGTTCGGCACCTTGAGTTATTTATAAAAATAATAAAGGCGGGATAGAAAATAAATAAATAAATAAATAAAGTAGGGTGTGTACATATCTTCTTTTGCATGAAAAGTAAACTTTCAGGGAATTTGGAAGACAGTAAAATATGAGAGACAGAGACATCACTATAGTAACAAAAAAGGAACTAGATATTCTTCATTATATTCACTATATTTCTGGCAGCTCTTCTGAAATCTACCCTGATACTGAAGCATTGGCAGAAATAGGTATGTTGACAAAAATAAGCTTTATGTATTCTCTGAATGGTTCTCTTGAAGAAAACTGAGCCTGTTAATTTCTTGCAGATTCAAACATAAGAATCCATTTTAAGATACTATTATATTTCTACGAGTATGAACAAGTCAAAATTAAGCATATTTAAAATCCATTGATCTACCATGAGATATTAAAAATGAAATCCTATGCATGAAGTAATCTCTACTGAGTTAGCTGTAGATTGATACAGAATTTCAGCTTAAATTTTCTCAGCTTTCATGGTGTTTTCTCCATTAACTAGGTTTCTGGATTTGTAGAGTCTTTTCTTAGAGTAGTATTTGTTTATACAGTATTAAACAATTTCTCCTCCTTCTCCAGCTTCCACCTGTTCACAGATCTATTCCAGATGATTATACCTCCAGTCTTGTGATCTTAATGTTCATTAGGGATTGGAACTCTGGGTTTTTAGTCAGCAAAACCACTTAGAAGACACCAAATTTGGGGATCCTCATCTGAAGCCATGATAGTTAGCATGGTCTTATGAATTCATAATACTGTGAATTATGCTAAGTTGCATTTATTGTTCATATCTTTCAGAACAACTAAATTTCTATAAGGGGATCGTTAAACATGACATGGTTATTTCATTTTTTTGTATTGACTGCTTTTCTCTGCGTTTTTTAAAGAATATATTCAAATCCCATTTTCATCTGTAGATCAATTTATGGGTGAGTTCAAAGCTTAACATCTGAATCTGTGGAATTCATGGTATAGCCTGATAAGCTTCAGAAGGATGTCAGGGCAGATTTTCTGCTTCTGAGCAGCTTTTCTACAAGAATGACTGCATTTAAAATAAAATTGTATACATGAAAGCCAGCATAGTCAGTGCAGTTGAGAATATTGCAAACCTGGAAATTAAATTACACATCTACAGCAGATCTGTGTGCAGTGATTGTTTCAGATTTGTATTATTTTATCTGTTTACCAAATTTTAGCAAACCTCAGAAAAGCATCTGATTATCAATTACTTAAGATCTGCATTATATGAATGAAGGATATTTGAGCATCCTACTGCTTGCTCTAGAAAAATAAGTTAATTTTCAGCAGCAGAAGAGAAAGTGCTGGCTGTAGAGGTGGATTGAACACCAGGTACTGAAGATGATGTTGATAGAAAAGTTCATCTTCTGCCTTAGATAAGCTAAAGAGGTCCTTATCTAATGTTCTAGTATTGAGATTGAGATAGGCAACTGGTTAGGAAAGGGCCAAGCCGGTTCCTTACTGTGCCCCATACTAACAAATGGCCTCACCAGAAACATTATATTGAGGTCTATTTGGTGTCAAAAATAACATTTAAAAAATCAGGTTTCTTAGCTTTCACATTTTTAGTTGGTGATTTTTCTTTAGTTTTTGCACTGCTATTTTTTATTTGATTAATATTCTACTTTTATTTAAATTATTTTCAAATATATACAGTAAATACAGTATATATTTATTTATTTTATTTTTTATTTATTTATTTTCTATCCCGCCTTTATTAATTTTATAAATAACTCAAGGCGGCTAACATACCTAATACTCCTTCCTATTGTCTGTTTTTTAATCTAGATATTTCACAGTTTGAACTTATAGCTGTGAATTGTCCAGATTATGTTTTGTCAATGAGGGATACAAAATTTTACAAATAAATAAATAGCTTTTCAGAATTTTGTTCTTTGAGAAATCCTCCTGATAGTCATTTTGGAGAATCTCGTTTTAATTATCAATCTGAAACTGACTTTTGAGAGCTATGTTGTCAGAAAGACTGACACAAAACATCAACTTCTGAATATATATATATATATATATATATATATATATATATATTGTTGTTGTTGTTGTTCAGTCGTTCAGTCGTGTCCGACTCTTCGTGACCTCATGGACCATAGCACGCCAGGCCTTCCTGTCCTCCACTGTCTCTCGGAGTTTACTCAAATTCATGTTCATTACATCGGTGATGCTATCTAACCATCTCATCCTCTGCCGTCCCCTTCTCCTTTTGCCCTCAGTCTTTCCCAGCATCAGGGTCTTTTCCAGTGAGTCCTCTCTTCTCATTAGGTGGCCAAAGTATTTGAGCTTCAGCTTCAGCATCTGTCCTTCCATATATATATTCTTAAAAAGCAACATTAGTCTAGGCTACATTTTAATCTTTAAATTTTCCATTTAATCCCATGTGTCTATATGATTTATGTTTTAAGGAGGGCCAATTTACAGCATGGCTTTCAGTCAATATTTCCTCAGATTTTTGCATCTAAAGTAACACTTAGCATCCTAAGTGGCAATAAATAGAGTATGTTAATTTCTTCACTGTAAATGCATGCACTCTCCAGCGATTCATAAACATTGCTGAGAAAAAGTAAGCTGCAAGTGGTATCTTTTGAAAAGATTCTATGGAATCTATCTTTGTTTGTGGCTAAGTTCAAGTTAGGTATCGTCTTTTTATGAAAAACTTGGGCAATTGTACATATATCAAAATATTGCCTTAGGAAGCATCCTAGAAAATAGATAGTTCTTCATGACTTATTTTAACACACAAAATTGAGAGAAAAGGATCCTAGATACATTCTATTTTGTTTCAGGGATCTCTATACCATTGGATTCCCCCATCCCATCTCCTTACCAGGCTGCAGCAGCAGTGATCAAATTACATGATGTTTCCCTCTTCCATTTCCTTCTGTGGTAGGGAAGTAAGCACATATCAGAAAGAGAAAGATGTACACTGTCACCTCTTCTATCACCACCATGATAGGTACTGAAGACAGGTAAGAAGAGCAGATGGTAAAGGACTCATAGCTGTGGATGGGAGATGTAAAAGCTTGAAAGTAGGAAGAAAAAAGTAGCCTCCTGTCTCAGAATGAAAAAGCATACTGAGGGTTGTGATACTCACTGTAGAGTAGTGGTAAGCACCATGAGTCACCAAGATTCATATTCTAATTAAACTCCTATTTTGGGCATCACTCAGAATTAATATCTGGCCCACAAGTTTTGAGTTTTAGTCTTGTATCACCTAAGCACTGTGTAATGAAGGATAATCAAGCAAATCCATAGGAACAAGATAATTGGGTAGGAAATATGACCAGCCTCTGGAGCTTCTCTTCTCTTTGTATTGCCTGGCTCTGAGTATGTATGAAGAAAGATTCAAACTAAAGCCCTATCTTCTTCTCTTTTTTTTGGTCAGATCTCTGTTCACACAAGGATCAACCAGATGCCTTCCTTTTGCCTACGATGAATCTTTCACCATTCAGTTTCATTAAATGATCCCAGGTCCCATTTTTATTAAAACAAAGCAACAAGAGGAAAACAAAGGAGAAAAATGCCACCTATCTGTCCATCCATCCATCCATCTTTTTTTTTTTAATGGAGGCAAATCAAATATTAGGACTTAGCTTATGGCGATAAGGGTGCAAAGAGTATTCATTTCTCTGCCCTTATTGCATCTGCAGATAGCCGCCCAGAGGCCCTGTTTCAGGTAACCAGGTCCCTCCTGGGTAAGGAGGAGCTGGGGCAGCTCTTTGCAGGGCTGCTGTGAGGAATATTCTTGGCATCTGTCAGGTTAAGTTGCTCGATTTCACTTGGAGTTGGACTCTAGCTGGGCAGATCCTTTGGAAGTGACTGAGACCTGTCTGAGCCCTGTTATCTGAAAGGAGTTTGAGCTGGTTGATCCTGAGGAAGTGGACAGGATCCCTGTGGCTGTGAACTCATCCACCTGTGTTCTGGACCCATGCCCTCCTGATTGGTCAAGGCCTGCCAGAAGGTGGCATGTGGTTGGGTCCAAGCAGTGGCTAATGCCTCTTGGCAGGAGGGGGTGGACCACCTGCCTTGAAGGAGGCAGTGGTGCACCCCCTTCTCAAGAGGCCATCCTTGGACCCAACAGTGTTAGACAACTTTAGTCCAGTCTCTAACCTTCCCTTTTTAAGGAAGGTTGTTGAGAGGGTGGTTGGTACTCAGTTACAGAGGGCCCTGGATGAAGCAGATTATCTGGACCCTTTTCAGTCTGGGTTCAGGCCAGGGCACAGCACTGAAACAGCATTGGTCATACTTGTAGATGATCCTTGGAGAGCTTGGGATGGGGGTTGTGCAACCTCTCCTCGACCCCTCAGCAGCTTTCAATACCATCAACCATGGTATCCTTCTGGACCGGCTTTGGGGGTTGGGAGTGGGAGGCACTGTGTTGCAGTGGTTTTCCTCCTTCCTCCATGGCCAGTTCCTGTCAGTGTTAATGGGGGAGGAGAGGTCCAGCCCTAGGCCCCTGCAATGTGGGGTGCCTCAGGGCTTGAGTCTTTCGTCTCTCCTCTTTAACATATACATGAAACGGCTGGGGGAGGTCATATGACAGCATGGGGTGTGGTATCATCAGTATGCTGATGATACCCAGTTATACATCTCCACCCCTAGCCAGACAGGTGATGCTGTTTTGGTGCTGGCTGAGTGCCTGGAGGCTGTAAAGGTCTGGATGGGGAGAAATTGGCTGACTCAACCTGGCAATGCAGAGTGGTTTTTGGACCCCCAGGCCCGGGAGATATTTCATCTTTGACTCTGGATGGGGTGGCACTCCCCCAGATTGAGCTGGTGTGCAATTTGGGGAGTCCTCCTAGACTCACGGCTCCTGATCAAGGAGCAGGTGGTTGCCATGGCTGGGGGGCATTTGTACAGATTCATCTTGTGCACCAATTGTGCCTTTTTCTGGACTGGGAGGCCTTGCTCCTGGTCACTCATGCCTTGGTCACTTCCCATTTGGTTTACTGCAATGCACTCTACATGGAGCTGCCCTTGAAGACAACCCAGAAATTACAACTGGACCAGAATGTGGCAGCGCGCTCAGTGATGGGTGCCCCTAGGTTTACCCACATTACACCCTTGTTGCATGAGCTGCACTGATTCCCAGTTTACTTCTGGGTGCAATTCAAGGTGCTGGCTATTACCTTTAAAGCCCTATATGGCACAGGACCAGGTTATCTACAGGACTGACTCCCCCTAAGGACATCTGCCCGTCCTACCAGATCAGATAAAGTGGGCACGCTCCTAGTTTCCTCCCTTGAATGTTGCCATCTTATGGGACCTAGGAAGCATGCCTTTTCCGTGGCAGCCCCTGCACTATGGAAAACCCTTCCACCTGAGGTTTGGTACCCCCCCCCCCTTTTAACCTTCCAAAAAGCACTTGAGATCTGGCTTTTCTCCCAAGCGCTGTGATAGGGTGAGGTAGAAAAGATGAACTTGTGGGCTGCATGTGAAAGTTCAGCTATGGTGCCAGATTTTTGTGGTTTTAATATTTGGTGTGTGTGTGTGTGTGTGTGTGTGTGTGTGTGTGTGTGTGTAAAATAAATGTTGTTTTATCTTTTGGTTGTGAGTCACCCAGAGTTTGGTACAAGATGGGTGGCTATATAAATGTTTTAAATAAATAAATAAATAATACAATCTCCAATCATGTGGTTTGCATTTGTTATATACCTACCTAATTCACACTCCCCAAGACAATATGTGAAATTTTATAACTGTTATGTTTCAATGTTCATATATTTCTGAATTTTTCAATGACATTTTAAAAAATAAAACTTGACCCAAAAAGTACCATTAGTAAAGGTAAGTATCTTAGTGAAAAACTGCTTCCAAAAAACATTAGTTGGAGTTACCTAAAAGCAAGATTAGGTTTTCTCCAAATAATTGATCTTTAAAATAGAAGGGCTATCTTAAATTTGGTGAAAATATCATAATGGAGCCTTTTTTAAAATAAAAAATTTCTCAGTGAGGGATTTCTGAAGCCAGGGATATCTTCTTTTGGGGTAAATACATTTCAGGAAGCTTGCAGAAGAAGATGCATAGGAATTTCCAACTTTTCATTGAAATATGCAAATGCATTGACTTCCTAGCAGAGTTTGGATGATGGACACATGATGCCCATAAACTTGAAAGCAGACAAAGTTATCATTCTTCCCATTAGATGTCTAGATCTCTTATGACTATGTCAGCTAGTACCACTACTAGCTTGAGTTGTAGTCCCCTTGAGTTGTATTCTTAGCATGAGAAAATATTGTTTTCTTTTCAGAGAAACCTGTGCTTTCTGGGTTCATTTCTCTCCTCCTCAGATACTAAAGGTTTTCCTAAGAGCAATTTTCATCCTGGAAGTGAACCACCACTATCATTCCTCCTGATGGCCTTATCCACCACTCCCCTGATGCTCTCAGCTTCTCCAGACTACTTGACATAGGCCCATTTCAAAGAATGTGTCTTTACCAAACCACTGTTTATGGCCACAATTTCAGTCCAACATGTGCAGAATCCAATTTCTTCACTATTTATTTTTCTAGGTTAAGACTGCTTTGTAAGCCCAATTTGAGAATGTTTTTGTTTGCTTGTTAATTTTTTTGCATGAAAAATTGTACTTATTTTGTATATATTTCTCGTAACATACACTTTTCTTATGTCATGTTGTCTTATGTATACAAGCTTTTTCAAAAAACATTTTTCTATAGTATACATTTATGTTAAGCTTTTGGAAGAGGAGGAGGAAGAAGAAGAGGAGGAGGAGGGTGATTTTGGACAAGCATCATCAAAAGATTTACTCACATACTATAGACGAGTATGGAGAGGGCCTTGAAGAAAATATGTGTTAGTCATTAGGAAAACATGACCTTAGCCCTGGAAAACAGAAAGAGGTGAGAAAGAAACTAAAGATAGCCCTGCCTTGAATCTCTTTGGTATAAGAGGGAGGGAAGGGAAAATGTGGTCAGGTTTTCAAGATTGAATTATAACTTATATCAATAAAGTAGAATTCTAGTATTTCTTGTGATGTTTATTTCCTGACCTAGTCTACCTCAAAGGGCTAGCACATATCATTTAAAAGAATGAAATTAGAAAAGTTCACATTAAAATTAGATTTAATTCTCTTCCCAACGCTTATTAGATTACACAGGAACCTTCTTGCTGAGCTCCTCCTGATGTTCACATAGAACTAGAATGGTCCACACCAAGATGTTTACCTGCATTTTTAAAATGTTTGCTGTATTTTGAGGACATGTAAAACATCATATTTTTGCTTGTACTCTGTGGTGCTAAATGACTTATTAGCTCCTATAGGCTGTGTCAGTTCAATTTACAAGGTCAGACACTCTTCTCTTCAAAGCTCCCACAATCCTGTATTATTCCCCAATTTAGTTTCTTAGGTTAAGGCAGAGCTTTCCAAACTGTGTTTCGCGACACAAAAGTGTGTCGCCACACCACCCGGAAGCGGTGGTGTGCGTGTGCACGGCGGCAGCGGCAGCCACTGCCACCGCCACTGTGCACACACACGCCGCCGCACGCCCCCCCGCACCGCCACCGTGTGCGCGCCGCCGCACGCCCCCCCGCGCCGCTGCTGTGCGCGCACGCGCCACCGCCGCGCCACCGCCGCCACCACCACTCATGTGTCGCCAGCGGTGGCACTTTGGAAAGCCCTGGGTTAAGGTAAAGGTAAAGGTTTTCCCCTGCACAGTCGTGTCCGACTCTAGGGGGTGGTGCTCATCTCCGTTTCTTAGCCTAAGAGCCAGTGCTGTCTGAAGATGTTTCCGCAGTCATGTGGCCGGCATGACGCGTGTGGAATGCTGTTACCATCCCACCAAAGTGGTACCTATTTATCTACTTGCATTTGCATGCTTTTGAATTGCTAGGTTGGCAAGAGCTGGGGCAATTGCAGGAGCTCACTCCATCATGCTGTGCTCAGGTCTCGAACCACTGACCTTCCGATCGACAAGCCTGGCATCTTAACCACTGAGCCATCGTACCCCATCTTTCTTAGGTTACAGTACATTATAATGATCACCCAAATGGGGCAGTCTGTTGAGATGGGATAAAACATGTGTAGCAGCAATTAAGTAGGGCAATTTGTTTTCAGTCTCAAGGTGCTGGGGAATAGCAGCTGCTGAGATTTCATTTCCAACATATTCATTTATTGACATCACTCAACATTCATCCTACAAAAATCATGCAGCCCCAGTTAACTCACAGTGGATCTACTTAATACTGCAGTGTATAGAATCAGCATTATGCCATTCAGTCAAGCAATGTCTATACTGACTAACAGGAGCCCTTCATGGTTTCCAATAGAAATCTTCATAAATTGTGACTTGGAAACATTGTTTTTCCACTAAGCTATGTTCCCTGTCTAGTAAACCTTTCACATGTGCCCAAATTATCATACCTTGCACAACAAGTGTGGCTAAATATTTGTGTCCTGCCTTCCATTCACCTCATTCTGGATGTCTTTATGTATTTCCTGATAAAGCATGTAGTTGTTTTCTTTGCAACATGAATGCAACTGCATAAAATAATGCAGCATGAAGATGAAATTGTGCAGTTTTCCTGAAATCCTCCCTAATGTTCACTACCAATGCAAATACCGATGTGGCCTGGTAATATTAACTCCCTATTTCTGTGACCTCTCATAAAACAGCCCAGAGAACAAGCACTGGGCTAAAAGGATTCTAATGATCCCTTTGGACACTTATGTTCACATAATGACTGTTTGAAGATTTATATGCTCTGTATCGGTATAATTAGATGCCCACAAACCCATTTGACCCTACCGAGGTGAAAAGCTCTTCTGCTTTTCAGCAGATGAATCGATAACTCACACGTTTTACCACTGTGGAGTGAAACTGAGGAAATGAAAATCTGATAATTTTGCTCCCAGTGCAGTCTAGACGGAGGAGAGCAGTTTTAGCCTCTGACAGGAAGATCTATTTCCAGTTTCTCAAAAGGCTAGTGTCAATTCCAAAACTTCTCTCAATATTGATTTTCAGTTTTGTTAAAAAGGATGTTTTATTAGGAAATATTAGTCCCAGAGACCATGTAAAGCTTGTGTCTATTTCCAAGGTTGATGAAATCATGGTTTTAATTTGGATCCTGTGTGCACACCTTGATCCCAACGTCATTTTCTATAGTGATTGCAACAAAAGCAGGCAACCCTGAGAAGTTGTTTTAGTGCTATATGAGTCAATTTAGATCAGTGTTAAGGGTGTGATGGACTGATTTATAAATAACATTCTGAGTGCACCATTTCACATGCCTAGGACTGCTAGGTGGTTCGTGATTTTTACATTACTGCATAAAAGATCATCAGTTTCCTTGATTTATTGTTAACAACAGCAACACACGCATACACATGCATGCACTTACACACTTCTGCAATACACAGGGAACATTGTCTGCAGGTGCTGTCAAGAATATGGCTTGCACAACAATGAATGTTGCCAATACAATTTTGCTTTAGTGTTAAAGTGGAATCCAGGCTAAATTGGGTACTTTTGAATCCCACTTATTTCAATGGAAGGTTGTTAAACAGGCAGGAAATGGGAGACAGAAATTAGCTGAGAATTAAGTTAGTGGGAGGATGGAGAAGGCACACACTTAGCTCAACCATTGAGATCAACACAATTCCAAAGCCTTTATGTATGGCTGAATTCTGTAGGCTACTGTTAACACCTGATCTCATATTTATTTTCTCCTCCGCTTAATAAAGTGACTATTTGATCAGCCTATTTTCTGATGTTGTTCTGCAGCTAGCTGTTTACTTATTCTAATTTTCAGTCCAAGTAGCTCTACATAAAATTAAATTAAATTAAAATAAAATAATAAAATGTATCATCTAATTTCCCCACAACTTTTCTTCTCCTGTCAAAGGGCCCTCTATTTTTCTGTCTTCTCCCAGGGCTCTAAAGATTGTTTTTCCTAGTTCATTTTGGGGATGTTTTTGTGCTTAATGTATTGTTGCAAGTTTATGGAAGACGTTAGTACTTTTTCTCTGTTACACGTCTTTCCATTACCTTGCAGCCTCCTTATCAGCCTCTGTTTCTCAATTTGAAAAAGTCCAACAGGATGTATTTCTTCTACTTGTTTTCCCTGGGGATTTAATTGAGACATGAGGAAACATGGAGTCTGCAGATGAGTGTACAGTGGAAAGAAGGACATTCACACACATACCATGGCTACACACGTTTAAAATAAGTAAATGCAACAACATATAGTCAAAGGCTTTCACGGCCGGAATCCGATGGTTGTTGTGGGTTTTCCAGGCTGTGCCAGGAACACGTAAATCTGCCAGAACACGGCCACACAGCCCGGAAAACCCACAACAACCAAATGCAACAACGTTGAAAAAAATGCTGTTTTCTCCTTTGGGGGAAAAAATGCAATTCCTTCCTTATCAACCTAAACGAAAATGGAAAAAAAAAACGGGAGGAAAAAGCCCTTATATGGGTTAAACAACAACACTTTAAAGCAGCAAATGAGAAAATAATGTAAACAGAAAGGGAACATGAGGGATAATCCTATCTAAGGACTGTGGCAGCCAGCATTAGTCACAGTTCACAACTCAATCGCTCAATTCAGACAAAATTCTTTGAATTAAGCCAGTATTTTACCTAACTCAAATGGGTTAAAACTAATTCAAATTTTCATGTACAATAAGCAATTCTTTCAATCCAGCCCAAAGTTTACAATATTTTTCAATAAATATTAAGCATATTTTTGGAGAGAGTATATGAGGTTTTTTATTTGCTTGTTTCTAAAATTGGGATGCTCATGAAATGTGCATTCCTTTATTTCCCACAAAAGCCTGTAACACTTTTGTTTTGTATTTTAACTAAAATAGGTATTCTCAGTGACGTGTGTTTGACAATGTGGTGTGACAGGATATGAAATATGTGCACTGGGACAAATGTGGACCCTTTTTGTTATAAACAGCTTTCTTTTTGATGGATTTTATGAATGCCAAAATGAATAGCACCTCAGAAAGCAGTCCCCCTTTTATCACAGGGGTGTTATAAATATAAAATGCTCCTTAAAGCATTTTTTAAAAAACAGAAATCTGTTTTATAGAGGAGAAAAGCAAGTTTTTCTTCTATTTTTTGTTGTTGTTCAGTCGTTTAGTCGTGTCCGACTCTTCGTGACCTCATGGACCATAGCACGCCAGGCCTTCCTGTCCTCCACTGTCTCTCGGAGTTTACTCAAATTCATGTTCTTCTATAGCTTACTTTGAAACATTGGTGTTGTAGATAAAAAATTATCCCACATTGTTTCTACCAGTTCTCAGTCAGTTTGATGAGAAGTAGTATAGATAATTTGCTTTAAAAGTTGATTTCAAAGTGGAAGGGAATTTTGGTGAGATGTTCATGGATGGAATGTGGTGTTCTGTATTTTGCTTAGTAACAAGGTAGTCAAGGTGTGAATGAAAGTCCTGTTGATCATGGTACAATCTTCTCTTCAGGGATTTGCAGTCTTCCTGCCCCCCCCCTTAATTAAATCCCCAAAGAAGACATTATAACAGTATTTCCACTAGACTTTTCATAATGGGAGATATCATCAGCCCAAAATGAAGACTCAGGGCCAGGGTGACTTCTGATGGACAGATGTATAACAGAAAACTGTAAGAGTAATATCAACCCCCACCACTTCCAAGTAAAGGAAGCTCACAAACTAAGCTGACCATACGTACAGTTTTCAATGGGACAGTACGGTTTTTTTCACATTTCCCGACCGTCCCGTCATTTTAATATAAATGTCAATTTTGTCCTATTTTTAAAAAAACTGTGTCACTGGTGATGTCAGAATGGAGCCTGGCTCAGAGTTGAGGGAGGGCGAGCTCGGCAGCAACGGTTGGAAAATTGCAACAGAGTTTAATTTGGCGGGAAACCTGCAGCGGGAAAACCAGGAGCAGCTGATTGGCAGTGATCAAAAGGTGGAGCTGCTACCGCCTAACAGCACCAGGGTAAAAAGGGCAACAAGACACGCCAAATGGAAAGTGAACCAATATCCAAAAATGGCAGGAAGAAAAGAATTTAAAAGGGCGTCCAAAGGAGGAACGGGTTGTCGGGGACAACCGTTCACCCCCTGCTTCAAGCCTCATCTCTTGCCTCCAGCTGAAGCCTCTGCAGAACTCAAACTTGAAGGCGCCATAGAACCTCTTCCCTCCTCCGCTGTACTCAGCCTTCCTGAGCCTTCTCTACCTGTCACCGATTCTGACCCAGCCTCACCGATCCAGCCAGCTGCCAACTCCGCCTTCCTGTGCCTTCCCTGCCTGCCTGCTGCCACTGCCAATCCTACCTCACTGATCTAGCTTGCCGCCACACCCCGCCTTCCTGTGCCTTCCCTGCCTGCCTGCCACTGCTGCCAATCCTACCTCAGTAACCTCACTGATCCAGCTCGCTGCCACACCCCACCTTCCTTTGCCTTCCCTGCCTGTCGCCGCTGCTGATCCTACCTCACCGATCCAGCTTGCCACCACACCCCGCCTTCCTGTGCCTTCCCTGCCTTGCCGATTCCACCCGCCTTCCTACTCTGTCACCCTGTGCTTCCTCCACCGTCTGTCGCCTTGCCAAACTGAATCCTGCCTCGCCGTTCCTTCAAGCCAACTGCCCAGAACCCTCCATGTCGCGTCGCTCAATATGTTCATGTAATAAAACTTTTTCATTTTAATGAAAACAAAATATTTTTACATATACAGTAATCTGTTTCAGGACCAGCAAATGGATCTTAAAAACTCTTTAAAACTTTTTTTATCGTCTTACTTTTTCATGAATACAGAATATTACATAAGTTTAACCCTGTCCCATTTTTGCCATCCCAATGTCCTATTTTTGTCTCAAGAAAATATGGTCAGCCTATCACAAACACAACCAAGAAACAGATGGAGGAGGAGGAGGAGGAGGAGGAGGAGGAGGAGGAGGAGGGAGGGAGGGAGGGAGGGAGGGAGGGAGGGAGGGAGGGAGGGAGGGAAGGAAGGAAGGAAGGAAGGAAGGAAGGAAGGAAGGAAGGAAGGAAGGAAGGAAGGAAGGAAGGAAGGAAGGAAGGAAAAAACTTTTTGAAGACAAAGAGAAAAAAAACTTTCAAAACTTTGAAAAAAAAATTGGCACATTTCAGCACAGATTGCCACTCCACTGTAGCTACCATAATGAAAATTTATGCAAATTAAATGGCCCAAACTCCATAGCTCTAAGCTCCGTTTATTTATGCAACAGAATCTGTATTCAAAATAGTCTTTATTATTATGTATATCTATAAGCATTCTTGTAGTTCTGTACATTGAGAGGAGGAAAAGTCCATCTAATAGAAACTCAAGCACATTCATTTCAAGAGGTCTAAGATCACAGGCAAAATCACAGGCATCCTTTTCAGTGATCTCTGAACTAAATATGCTGTTCTAGGCAAGGCAGCTCCATGTCAATCATTTTGTTTATCTGGAATTAATTCCTTCCCCCGACTCGTTCTTTATCTCACATAAATATCAGAATTAACAAGGCTTTACCCCAGTAAGCAAAACTACCTCAATTTGTGCTTATTTAAGATTGCCCTGGTACTTGTATAATTAGGACCTGTGTTCATATCCAGAGAAACCTTCCTTTCATCAATACTGTACCTTTTCTTTTCATAACATATTCCCAAAGCATAAACATGACCATCTTTCAAAATTACTATAAATCCATTTTAATCAAAGAGCAATTTCATATGTATATTTCAGTTGAAATAGTTAGGTCTATTTAAATAGAAATTGAAATTGTAACTATCTTTGGTTGTTTAAATATATGCAGGAGCAAATGAAATAATGCAAATCTGTAGTTCTCAATATTATTTATAATTATAATTCTCCAAGACCATGCTGGATATTCTAAGGCAGCAGTTCTATGCAAATTTAAGTAGAAGTAAGACCCATTGAATTTACTGGGATTCATTCCAAATAAGCATGCATAGGATTATATGCATTAATAACCTTTCTTCTAGTCCCCAAAATATGATTGCATTCACATGACAGTCATCAAATGCCTTTCAGGGCATAGCAAACAGGTCAGAATTTTAAGTGATGGACACAACCTAGTTAAAGTATCCAGGCATGGCCCAATACCTGGAACCTGAAAGAAAATCCTCCATTGCAAGTAATCTAATAATAAAGCCTGATCAAGTCAAACTTGGAACTTTTCTAAAAGTCCAGAAATAGCTAGCCATAGAATACTCATGATGCATGACATTTCAGAAGCAAATGATACACTGCTAAACTTAGAATGCAAATGTTATTTGAACTCCTGGTTTATAGTTGGTTTGTAAATAATTGCCAGTGATTCATGATCTTGACTTTCTACATCAGAAACAAACAAACAAACAAAAATTAGACTACTTTTTAATATTATTTTAAATGGAGCAGTAATTTGCATCTCATGACTATCGATAATGCTCAACAGAATTTCCTGGAAAAAAAATGTGGGATGTACACATG
Organism: Charina bottae; assembly: GCA_023362775.1. Lineage (NCBI taxonomy): Eukaryota > Metazoa > Chordata > Lepidosauria > Squamata > Charinaidae > Charina > Charina bottae. The sequence goes on from JALMGJ010000003.1 coordinate 191,894,029, forward strand.
TATACATTAGTTAGACCAGTGTTTCTCAACCTTGGCAACTTTAAGATGCATGGACTTCAATTCCCAGAATTCCCTAGCAGCCAAGCTAACGGGCTAGGCAGAATATAGATTCTGATTGATGGATCAGTCATTCATGGGCTGATCCTATATTTTCCTCACTGGATAAACCTCAATCATATTTGCTTTGATTATTTCA
>JALMGJ010000003.1:191899224-192159224 GCA_023362775.1 Charina bottae
ATGACTTCCTCCTCAATTGCTGCAGCACCTAAAGACCTCTTGAAGTTCCAGCCCCACTCCTTAACCCAGAAATATAATTCCCCAATGTCTCCCAATCAGTGATCTCCTTTCACTTACATTCCAGTTATACTGTAAGTAGGTGCACGGGTTTTTGTTTCGTTTTGCTTTCTTATTCAAAAACAGTGGCTCAGCATTGTCCGGTTCTAAATTGGAATGTTGTAAGTACCAAATGCTGATCAAAACATTGTGCCTCAAAAATGGCATTTGAAGAATTGGAAACCACATTAAAGCCTTCCTTATGGAAGTGAGGTATTTTCCATGATAGTTTAGTTCCAAAATTAAAAATTACACACCGATCTAATAGAATGCTTTTAGAAAGAACAACAACAATATTGCAAGTGGTCATTTTCTCTTTCAGAGACAATGCTATGAAAAGAAAAACCCTCATGATTTAGCCATTGTCCCAAACTTCAGATTGATTTATCTACCATTTATGTACTCTGTTACTTATTCTACATCCATCTCATCTCAAAGAGGACAAAACAGGATTTCATGTTTATAATTAACGCTAATGTACTTCACTGTCATGCTTAAGCCAAGCAAATGTGATTGCTAGAGTGCCTACGGACAGGCTGGGTCGCTCCTTCCCCCACCTTTCCCTCATACCAACTCTCCCTGTCCCTAGGTAGACATGCACAAGCAATATTATTTCTTCCTTTCTTTTTAGATGAGAATTGTATGTTTAGAATAATTGAAGCAGAAAGCTGCTTGTTTGTCTTAATTTAGGAAAAGTTCAAATATTTAAAATACAAAAGATGATGGAATTGATATGGAGAAGGAACAGATGTTGACTGCAGAACAGCTGTAAGGCACATTTCATTCTCCCTTCTATCCCCACCCTCCACCCCTCACATTTATGATACACCAGCATATTCCCTGGTTGAGAGGGTTCTTCATCTCAAGCATAATTCAAAAGCTGCAGGCCTCCATTCCTTTGGATAAGCCAGGGGGAGGGAAGAAGCTCCTCTCGCCAAAGAGGAATAGGAAGACATAGGCAGTAAACCCCCTCATGAAATGATTAACCTACTGGTTTGTTCATATTTCTAGTCTTGGCATCTATTAGAATATCAAGCTCAACAGGTGGCAGCATCTTATCTGGCTTTGAAGCAAAGCAGGTGGGGTCTGGTTAGCAGTTAGATGGAAGACCATCTGGGAATCCCAGGGACATCGGCTAGACTGGGATGTTAAACCAAGATCCAAGAAGGCAATAGGATGCCACTTCCATACTGTTTCCAAGAAAACTATATGGATATATCCATGAAGTCCCCAGGAGTCAAGATCAATGAAGAAGACTTTTTACTTTTTTATTAGCATGTCCCATTTATTTCAGCTGATCCAGAATGCAGCCGCACGGGCAATTTTAGGTGCACCAAGATCAGCACATGTAACACCTCTGCTTCGCGAGCTGCACTGGGTCCCAGTTTGCTTCCTGGTCCAATTCAAGGTGCTGGTTATTACCTTTAAAGCCCTACATGGCATGGGGCCGGGTTACCTGAGAGACCGTCTCATCCCTATTACATCGACCCATCCCACCTGGTCATGCATAGAGGGCATGCTACGGACCCCATCAGTAAAAGTATTCCATCTAGCGGGGTCTCGGAAGCGGACCTTCTCTGCAGTAGCTCCTGCCCTTTGGAACATTCTTCCCCCAGAGGTGAGACAGACCCCCTTGCTCCTGGACTTCCGAAAACACCTAAAAACCTGGTTCTGCCAGCAGGCCTGGAACGGGAGGGGGAATAGTCATGCCTGGGGATGGTTAGCGCCCTAGATTTGACCTAGAACGGCCCTTATGCTCACGTTTTGATAAAGAACTTAGCCATCTGGATTTTATTCTATTTATATTTTTATGGTATTTATTCTATGTGCAAGTTGTATTGATTTTTAATTGTGACTTTTCTGTAAACCTCCCAGAGTCCCCCTTTGGGGGGAGATGGGTGGTGATAAATTTGATAAATAAATAAATAAATAAATTTCTCCAATAAGCACATGAAGGATTCTGCTTTCTGTGAGAATATTAATTAATTAGCCAACCAGCACAGAATACATTTATTTATGTTCTATCTATCATATTTGAAATTGGAGTAGGATGCTACCTTTGGGTAGGATGCAGTGCTATTCTAGAACAATGGGTCTCTATAGATAAACATCCTGGCATATTAACCACTTTCTTAATGAATGAAGTTATTTTCAACCATACTGAACAGTATTAGCTTCTTGAAGTAAAGGGTAGGATATTACTACAATTTTGACTGGGGAGTCCCAAGCTAAAGTCCCCACTCAACCACAGAATTCATAAGATTCTTGTGGTACAAAATCAGAGCCCTCCCATATATAAAGCATCTGAAATTCTCAAAGCAGTATGAGTGGATGAGAGGAAGGAAGGAAGGAAGGAAGGAAGGAAGGAAGGAAGGAAGGAAGGAAGGAAGGGAGGGAGGGAGGGAGGGAGGGAGGGAGGGAGGGAGGGACAGCCCCACATTCTCTGCTGGATGCTATTCCACAGCCAGTTCAAAGTTCTCTCCTAAATGCTTGACAATGGTTCTGCCGTTGCTTCCAAAGTCAGCTAGTTCATTCTTCCTAAAATCTTTGCTAGCTTCTTTAAAATGCTTTACTCTGATGCATTCACATCCTGATCAGCTTTGATCCACTGCTACTTCAAACAAGGTCAGACAGCTTATGCTTTTCCCAAAGTCCAGGTGGGAGGAATATGCATAGCATATTCCAAATTATCATCAGTCGTTTAAGAAAAAGTAAAATCTAAAATTGTCTCTAGCTCTTCCCACTTTCCATTTCCTCCTTTTGGTATTTTTCCTTTTATCTTCCTCTGAGAAATTTATCTGCCTATTCCTTACTCAGCTTTCCAATTTCTCCTTGCCATTCATAGCTTTCCTTCCATCCTGCTCATTATGAGCTCAATCTCTTTTACCATGTCTGTAGAAGATTCCCCCCCACACACACACAAAGTTATTACAGAGTTTCTGGAGTTTTAAGTTTGCTGCACTAGATTTCCTCTTCTACCTTCTTCATTTCTTTATTGCATTAAATTTCCAATAAAACAAAATATTTTTTTGTGTATTACTATAACATATTGCTTAAATTATCAAGGTAATACCTACAAATATATAATTTTTAAAAGGCAATAATAGCTTTAAGTTGTATGAAAATGTATAATCATAGCCAAAATTTGATCAAATCCCTTGAATATCCTCTAATTAGTTCAAATACTGATACATATTAACAAGACACTACAAAAAAATCAGATACAAATTTGACTTTCCAACATTGTATGATATACTCATTCTTTTGGCTATGATGAACAAAGTATCCGCAATTTGTTATATTGATAAATAAGAGATGTTAAGCATAACATCTAACCGCGTAGGGTCCCTCCTTGAGAGGGAGATGGGCGGGATATAAGTATGATAAATAAATAAATAATGCAAAGAACATAAGCAAATGTAAAGTCAAGATGATGGTCTTTCTTGCCAATTTGAGACTAAAAGGAATTAAAAGTAGGATGAACATGAGTTGATTTTATCAAATTATATCACTATAAACAACACAATTATTTTAAAGGTACAGTTTTCCTAAAGTTGAGTTCAATTCCTGTAGACCTCATGAGTAGAGCCACGTAGTTTCCTTGGCAGCAGGATGAAACCCCTTTGCCTTTGCCATTTTCCAGGATGTTTTCTCAACTTCCCAGCCTAATTTACAGTATGATAAACTAGAGTGGTATTAAAAGAAAGGTGCCCATCCTGGTACTTTCCAAGCCCATTCCTGTATAACCAATTCTTACTGAAGACATTGAACCTTCAGCACCATCTTTCCCAGTATTAAAATGTAGCATGAGAGCATGCATGAAAAATCCACAGGGACACCATGACAGGAGGGAAGAAGGGGAGCAGGTGATGTCATGCTTAAGCTCACCTGTGAGGGATACAGTGGTTACAAGTTGGATTTCTTTAAGTTAGAATTCTTTAGAATTCCGGCTTAATAATTCATGAACAGAAAATGCAGTCTGGTTTCTGTATTAACAAGCCAGTCATAAATCATAAATCTACAAGCTTGAGAGTTATGCTTAGAACCAATCATTGTTGTCCCCCCAGAGTTCTCATTGTTGGAGGAAAATTCTGAGAGTGCCTTGGACTGCAAGAAGATCAAACCAGTCCATACTCCAGGAAATCAAGCCAGACTGCTCACTTGAGGGAATGATATTAAAGGCAAAACTGAAGTACTTTGGCCACATAATGAGAAGACAGGATACCCTGGAGAAGAAGCTGATGCTGTGGAAAGTGGAAGGCAAAAGGAAGAGGGGCCGACCAAGGGCAAGATGGATGGATGATATTCTGGAGGTGACAGACTCAACCATGGGGGATCTGGGGATGGTAACGCCCGACAGGAAGCTCTGGCGTGGGCTGGTCCATGACGTCACGAAGAGTCGGAAGCGACTGAACGAATAAACAACAACAGAGTTCTCATATCATTGAGAATATAGGAAAATGTTTATCCAAGACAAAGTGAGCATAAAAAATATTCTGCTACATGACTAAATTTGCTGCATACAACTTCCTCAAATCTATCCCTATCTACTGTATGTTTTCTGGTAAGGCTGAACTTGCCTATATTACTTTCTTGAATAAAGAACTGGAGCAGGACATAGCAATTACAGAGAAAGAGCCAATGAGACACACTATTTTCAGAAGTGCTCAAATATCCAATTAAGTAGCTACATGATGAGTGCTACATACATTTTAGATAGTTTCATTGTTCCATTATTTAGCTTGATGTGTGTTCCTTTGTCAGCTTTCTAAACTGTATGGATTTACCGCTGATCCCTCTGTTCTCCTGATCTCTGAAATGGGAGCAAAACTGATATAGTCAACAGCATAATGAAAAACACATTTTTATCAGTATGATCAGCAACTGGTAATCTATATTGTGCATAAAGCTAACCATTCTTGGGTGAGTGTCGGTGATTATATATAGCTTTCTCTCACCCTCACCCCTACCCTCATTGATTCAGAGTTGAATATTTTTCAGTTTCACTGTGTTTGGTAATTATGCTGGCACTCAGGTTGATAGCCCCAGGTGCCAAGCACATGTGCTTGTAGCTAGACACTTGGCACCAACAGATAAACCTTCCTTGTTCCACTCTGATGGTATTTTGCTTTTCATGTAATGTTGGCAGTGGAATAGAGTTCTTACTATTTTAATCTCAGGCAAACTTTCAACACAATTTAATTTTAACTAGCAATTCTAATACTAAATTCATATATTAAGAAATGTGCTGGGAATTTATGAATGAGTGTGGAATGTCAGGCAAAATCTTCACGGACGTTAATCATTGGACTAATATTCCAAACAAGAGTCCAGGGTTGTCTTTCACTGGAGAACATCTGGGTTGCAGTTCATGCTCAGGGACCTGAATTTAGATTTACTTGGAATGTGTTTATCACATGTGATCCAAGATCTTTAACCATTTCCCTCAAAAAAACCTTTTAACCAAAGATTATTTCAAACCCTACCTTGAAAGTCACATTTGTGTGGTTCTCTATTGATTGCACTCTGAAAATCACCAAAACTTTCCTTTATCACATTATCAGTAACACCATTGCTAAGGTACCCTTGCCCCTGGATCCGTTGTTGCTTTAGGAGCCATAGTGAGTGTTATTTTTCTGAAACAAGACTCAGTGAAATAAGATGTAAAACTCTAAAATAGAACAGTCTCATATAATGCATTTTGATTGCAGATAGTAGTAGGAGCTTGCTCTTGACTCCTGATATATTACCATTGGATTAAAGAAATTATGGCCTAAGCATACAGCAGAAGAAAGTATAAATTTTGCAGCTCAGAGTCTTGGGAGTTATCTCAAAACAAGTCTGGCCATACACTGCTGTTATCCCCCATAAATTTTGGGTGAAACAACACATTTTGAGATCTAAAGAACATTTTGAAGCATGAGTAAGATTTCCCTCCACTGCTTTTATGTAAGAAAGAGCACCCTTTGGGGAATAGGAACTGTATTCAATGTTCAGGTTTATGCTCAAGACTGTGCAGCCAGATGTGGGTGGGGTCAGGATAGGAAAGTGGGCAGGGCTAACATACATAGGGCCAAAAATGGGGCCTTTGACAGTATAGGTTTTATTTTATTTATTTATTATTTATATTTATATCACTGCCCATCTCCCCCAAAGGGGGACTCTGGGAGGTTTACAGTAAAAGCAGAATTAAAACCATAAAAGATAAAATTTCAGCCAATACTATAAATAGAAATAAATAAATAAATATAAAATCCAATGATGGTAAGATCTTATTCCGTAGGGAGGGTTCTACGGTACAAGCCACCCCCAGGAGGAACTGTCGCACCCCCCCCCATCCCAAGCAAGGTGGCAGAGCCAGGTCTTCAGATTCTTCCTGAAGCCAGGAGTGAAGGGGCCTGCTTCACTTCTGGGGACAGAATATTCCAAAGTGCGGGCGCTATTGCAGAGAAGGCCTGCCTCCTGGACCCCATCAGATGAAATTCCTTTGTCAACAGGGTCCATAGCATGCCCTCTCTACATGACCAGGTGGGGCGGGTCGATGTTATGGGGATGAGACGGTCCCTCAAGTAACCTGGTCCTATGCCATGAAGGGCTTTAAAGGTGATAACCAACTCCTTGAATTGGACCCAGAAGCATACTGGTACCCAGTGCAGCTAGCGCAACAGTAGTGTTATATGTGCTGATCTTGGAGCACCAATAACTGCTTGTGTGGCTGCATTCTGGACCAGCTGAAGCTTCTGGATACTCTTCAAGGGTAGCCCCATGTAGAGCGCATTGAAATAGTCTATATGGGAGATGACGAGGGCATGAGTGTCTGTTCGGAGGGCATAGGTTTACTCTTTGCCTCATGTTATGCAGTTGGGACTTGTTCCCAACATGTGGTATATTCCAAACTGTTTTCCAGGCAGTGAAGATCAGGCAGCAAGTTGGATGGGAGCTCTGAGGGCCACACAAAATCCTCTGAAGGGTCACAAGTGCTGGCCCCTGTTATAATGGCATTATTAATACTGACTTACCAGTAGGGAAGGCCAAGCTATTTCAGAGTTGGTCTCATTCTTACAAATTTCCACCAACAAGCAACCCTCAGGCAATTTCTCAAATTTCTCTTTTGATTCGTAATGTTATTATTTATTTTTTACTTATTTATTATGGCATTTCTCTACTGCCAACTCCACAAGGATATCTGGTGGTTTACAATATCTCCATATAAATCAATAAAACAACCACATAAAGTCACTAAAAGTATCCATCAACCCTTCCCTGGTGTCCTCTCTCCCATAAATTGTGATATGTTGGATAGGTTTTCAAGATTCTGTTATTCTATCCATTATAATAAAGACCATTGCTGTAATCCCTGACATGCCTTTTCCTTGACTTTACCGCAAAGGGTTTATATAAATCTTGATAGCTTGTCCAGTTTCTGTCTGTCCCATTTTATACTAAACAAAATCAAGGTGGTATTATTTTGACTTTCTTTCCTCTTTTTCAGGATTGAGTAATTATTAATTTATTATTATTTATTATTTAAATTTATATCACCGCCCATCTCCCCCAATGGGGAACTCTGGGCGATTGGATAATGTTTGCTAAAAGCTCCCTCTTAACAGCTCACTCATTCCTTCCTGGTTCCTAAGATCAGGTCTATATTCCTTCTCACCCCATGGCTTCATGTAGATATTGAAAAGCAGTGGGAAGACAGACAATACACTAAAATATAGCATATATGATTCAGAAGGAGACCATGGTTTCAGAAGCTGCTGAGAGATCAAAAAGGACCAGAAATATTTCAGTGCCCACATCCAGATCCCAACTGAGAGCCAGTTTGGACTAGTGGTTAAGGACCCAGGCTAGAAACCAGGAGACTGTGACTTCTAGTCCCGCCTTAGGCATGAAAGCCAGCCGAGTGACTTTGAGCCAGTCACTCTCTCTGGGTTGCCTCACTTACCTTTTTCTCAATGACCTCCCTTAAAAAGGAAGGGTTGGAGAAAATGATAGTTGTCTAAAGATTCTGATAAAATTTGGCACTTCATTTGAAAATAGTTAAATTTTGTGTAGGGAGAGATTTAAGAGACTATGTGGAAGAACAAGTGCACTTCCTGTTTGAGGAGAATTGACTAGGTAATTATGGCAACAGGATTGGTATTTTTTTAAAAAAAAACCCTTCTTACAACAGGTCATGTTCCAGCCATCATTCCCCACCCCCCTCAGAATAAACCTGTTTCTTTATGGGGAATGTTTAGAGAGCATTCAGTCAATGGGAATGGTCAGAACTGCAACTCCCACATAAAATTTCATACCAAAAGTTCTCAGGTGGGAACTTTTAGCTGAGATCTAAAATGAATCACATTAACAATTAAATAGAAACAATCATTAGAATTGACCCAAATAAGAAAAGATGCTTACCAAATAAAAGGTTATTCAGTCTGGGGTCTGGACACATAGCTTCTAGCAATCAATTTTTGTGCTTGTGCCTAATATATAGATCAGTTTGCTGCTAACACTGAGCATGTATGTGCAATTTTCCCCCTCTCAACTGGAGAAATAGTTCTGTGGAAACTGTCTGAGAAAGATTAGTCATATAACATATAACTTTAACCAGAAATGAAGTTCAGCTTGTTTTTGACTTTCCCTCTTAAATTTGCCATATGGGATAGAGGTTACACTTAAAAAAAATATAAAGTGGATGAAGAATCTCTTAAAACTTGCTTTATTAAATGCCCACTGCATTCAGATAAGTTTTTTTCTCTAGCACTACCAGTCTACCACTCTGGCCACAGAGTAAACCTGGATAATATACCAAAATGGATTATAGATGGTCCATACATCCTAGAGGAGATTCATATATCAAAGCAGATAATTACAGTACATATGTTGGCACTGTGAGTCTTCATTTGATGGAAACATAGGATCATTGCTGGTATAATCCATCCCTTTGCCATTCCCACTTGAGAACTTTTCTTCAGATACCTTTCAAAGTTTACTAAGATGATTTTGTTAGTGTAACATTTGTCAGCTCTTGTCACTCAGAGGTTTATCTGAGCCTCATTGGACATGTCACCATGTGCTTAATTTTCCTTCTAAATCCTAACTCTTATTCTCACAAACCAAATGTATTTTCATAATCAAACAGGTCCTTTTCTCTCCAGTCCTGCTTCTTTACTTCCATAACTACCCGCTTCTGAATTGCCAACATGCTGCAGAATCCCATCAATGAATCTCTTGGCTCAATTAAAATGAGCAAAGGCTCAGTTAGACTGTAGTGCTATTAGCTCCTCAGCCCATCAAAAATATTGTATTTTTACCTATCTTTCAGACTAAGACAAAGCTCTACTTCTCAACATTCTGTATATAGAGAAAGCTTGAATCCCATTAAAGTTCAAATAAAGCACAGCAATTCTCCATCTCCCCAGAGGTGATATCAACATTGAAGTAATGCTGATAATGACTAAAGCAAATTTTATATTGGTGGCCCAGAGTCATAGAAATTCAGGGACAGCATTTCAAAGTATCCCAATTCACACTACATGAGTTTATAACCATAACAATGCTCTTGAGGTTGGGGAAGGACACTTTAAGAAATTAAGCACAAATCAAGCAGCCACAGTTCTTGAAGAATGGCAGGTACAGCAGGCTACAGAAGAATAGCCACTTTCCAATAAGGCTAGGGAAGGATATTTTAATCTTTAAAATATTTATTTATGGAATTTATATGGCTGCCCAGCTTGGACAATTGTGACTCCGGGCAGCATACAATCAGTAAAAAAACAAAAAAAACAATAGAGTTTAAAAAAATGGATAGGTAATAGGAACCCAGATTTCTATTATACCCTTCCAGGTGTATTACTTTGTTTTGCATTCTTACATTGTAGGGATGGACAGTCTACATCCTCTCAGCATCCCAGAGGAATCCCCCCAAGTGGAAGGCAGTAAAATGTTTGGCCTCTTTGTATTTTGGGATGTCACTGCTAAAATGCATACTAAGTCTTGTAGGAGCCTTATGACAAAGGTGAAAGAAGAAAGTGCAAAAGCTGGGTTGCAGTTAAACCTCAAAAAAACCAAGATTATGGCAACCAGCTTGATAACTGGCAAATAGAGGGAGAAAAAGTGGAGGCAGTGACAGACTTTGTATTTCTAGGCGCAAAGATTACTGCAGACGCTGACTGCAGCCAGGAAATCAGAAGACGTCTACTTCTTGGGAGGAGAGTAATGGTAAATCTCGATAAACTAGTTAAGAGCAGAGACATCACACTGACAACAAAGGTCCGCATAGTTAAAGCAATGGTATTCCCCGTACTAACCTATGGCTGCGAGAGCTGGACCATAAGGAAGGCTGAGCAAAGGAAGATAGATGCTTTTGAACTGTGGTGTTGGAGAAAAATTCTGAGAGTGCCTTGGACTGCAAGAAGATCAAACCAGTCCATATTACAGGAAATAAAGCCAGACTGCTCACTTGAGGGAATGATATTAAAGGCAAAACTGAAGTACTTTGTCCACATAATGAGAAGACAGGATACCCTGGAGAAGATGCTGATGCTAGGGAAAGTGGAAGGCAAAAGGAAGAGGGCCAAGGGCAAGATGGATGGATAATATTATGGAGGTGATGGACTTGACCTCGGGGGAGCTGTGGATGGTGATAGCCGACAGGAAGCTCTGGCATGGGGTGGTCCATGAAGTCACGAAGAGTCGGAAGCGACTGAACGAATAAAGAACAAGTCTTGTAGAGATTCCCACTTCATCTCTTTAAAAAACTCAACCACCATCCCCCCCCAAATAATTGTGGGGCAATTTTTCCCATTTGAGGTAGTTTCAGGGGGGGGGAATGAAGTATTACAACTATCTTGCACTGCCCCATTACATTGGTTCAGTAATTTGTAGGAGTTATATGATATACTTGATCTACTTCACCTTACAGAGGTATTGCGCTACCTCAGCACAGAGAAGGAACTTGCAGAGGCACATCACTTCACCTCAAGAAAGGGTTGAGGAAAAGCCAGTCTGCTTCATTTGGCAGTGACATTCTGTAAATTGTGGCTTATGCATATGTTCTGCATATGTGCAGAAGCCATGTTGTTGAATAGTGTGATCTGAGCCTCACTTCCCCACACAATATGAATACATTGGTTCATAGATGTTTTACAGCATGTTTCAAAGCTCTGTTCATATTTTTTTTCAATAAGTAAAAGAGAACATTTTCACTTCTTTTCTCACCATTTTACATGGACATCTTTTCGAAAGAAACAGCTCCCTATGTGAGGTGGGAGTTCCTTATGAGAGGGAAGTACTTTCTCACTGAATGGACATTATGAATCTAGGAAAGACCCTTCAAAAAGTGTTATGAAGGGTTTAATGTCATAAGCACCAACTTTTCAGAAACATTTCCTCTGTAGCCTCCTTGATAGAGTTCTGCAAACCATCATGATTTGCTGCTGCAGCTGTGATGTTTATGGGCTCAATAAAGTGAAAGTTCTCGAAGAGTATAGGCATCGAAAAAGGAAATACAACATTTTTCACTAGGAGGAGAGAGCACACCAGACCAAACATTTTTAGAATTTCTTGCCTGCTGGATCCTATAGACATTCTATTTCTTTTTATTTTATTGATCCAACTTCTATCACCGCCCATCTCCCCCCACAAGGGGGACTCCAGGCGGTTTACAAAAAAGTCAGTAATTAAAACATATAAAATACAATATAACAACTCTAAAAATAAATTAGATATAAATATAAAATCCAAGAGGCTATGAGGTTATATTTAAAAGAGCTCTACGGCGCAAGCCAACCCCAAGAAGAGCTATTACCCTTCCCATCCCAAGCCATTCTATTTCTTTTATCCTCTCAACAGAAGTCTTTAGGGGCAAAATAGCATTCTAAGATATATTACAAAATGTATCCCCTTTTCGTATACTTTGGAATATTTTGGCAATGACTTGAGGGGAAAAGATCAATAGCCCTCTTCAGAAACCTTAAAATATAGAGAGACATAGTGTGACGAAGTTGATCCTTCAGCTTTTAATGCAGAAACTCCCACTACATGCTACGAACGGTTAGGAAAGAGTTCTTTGATTAAAGCAAGTGATCTCCTCCAGGTAAAGACTAGACTGAATATTCCCGCGCAAAACAATGTTTATATTCCTTCCCTACATACTAGCCCCTCCCACATTTTGAGTGGTGCCACCCAGCAGGCCTAAGATTCCAACTGAAAATTAATGGTCCATTCCCAATGGCTTCGCATTCAAATCGGGTTGCTGCCTCGGAGTTCTCCATCGACCCTGCCGGTGCATGATTCGCTGTAATAATAATAAACCTGATTATTAAGTACAATAATCCCAATGGCATGATGTCCATCCTGACATACCGCCCCCCTTAAAACTAATTCCCCCCACCCCAAAGGTTTAGTAGGGTCTCTACATATATACATACAATAATTACCCTATTAGACACCCGAGGACTTTCTGTATCTAAGCCCTACTAGTCGATGAAGGTTCTCAGTCATCCAGGTGGAACAGTCTGTGGCTTGAATCATGTCAACTGGATTTCTATTTTCTCAGTAGAAACGTTTCACTCCTTATCCAAGGATCCATCAAGCCACAGACTAAGCCCTACTAGTTTGGTTTTGATGGGAACTTATCGTGGAACTTTCTCACCAATTGTGGTGCTTGTACATGGTGGTTTTTAACCCATTCACTATGAGCCCTGGGGAAATGCATACATTTTTCCAAATACTGTAATGTTCCCCAATGCCATCTGGAGTCTAGTATTTCCTGTACCTCAAAGTGTTGCTCCCCATCCACCATTACTGGGACTGGTCCAGGTGGTTCAGGGTGCCAACATTTAGAATCTCTTACTGGCTTCAATAAACTACAATGGAAAACTCTTCAAAATTTTTGGTAGTTGAAATTGTACCGTGACATTGTTAATTACCTTGGTAATGGGGAAAGGGCCTACGCATTTTGGGCCTAACTTCTTTGAAGGCTGCCACATTTTTAAAAATTACGTGGATAAGTATACCTTCTCCCCTACTTTTAATTGCCATTCTGGAGCCCTTTTTCAGTCAGCATATTTTTTGTAAGACTCCTTAGCTTCTGACAACACTTTTTCTATTACTGGTCAATTATTAGATATGTGGGTTACCCATTCATCTAATTGAACAATCCTGGTTTGATCCTTGAGCAGCTCTCGGAAGGCTACAAACTCTTGCCCATTCACCACTTGGAATGGGAAGAACCCAGTGCTCTGATGCAAATAATTATTATATGCCACTTCTGCAAAGGGCAGTAAGCTTACCCAGTCATCCTGTTGGTAGCTGATATAACACCTAAGGTATTGCTCTAGCACCTGGTTAACCCTCTCAGTGGCCCCATCTGTCTCTGGGTGATGGGCGGAGCTTAACCCTTGCTTTACTCCCATCAGTCCCAGGAATGCCTTCCAAAATTTGGAGTTGAATTTCACCCCCCGATCACTTATGATCCACTCTGGGGCCCCGTGTAACCTATAAATGTGTTGGATAAACATTCTGGCCAATTGACTGGCACTAGGTATGCTAGCACATGGGATAAAATGGGATTGTTTTGAAAACAGGTCAGTTACCACCCAAATCACTGTTTTCTTCTGGCTCTCTGGTAAATCCACTATAAGGTCCATGGCTATTTGCTTCCAGGGTTTGTTAGGATTTACCACATCCTGCAGCAACCCCCTAGGCTTACCCCCACCCTTTTGGCCATAGCACACGTTTGGAAACTAGCCATGTATTCTTCCACATCTTTACGTACAGATGGACACCAAAATTGTCAACTCAGTAAGTGCATGGTTTTCAGGAACCCAAAATGGCTGGCTGACTTAGCATCATGACACCCCTTCAGCACTCTCTGTCATAAGGATTCCGGAACATACAGTTTCTCCCCGTTCCACCATAGCCCTTGTTTCTCTGTTAGCTTTGTCTTATTGGATTGCAACTAGATATGTCTTCAATTCAGTATGTAGCTCACTCTGTAGGTCCCTTTCCACTCTTGAAGTGAACGCAGATGTCTGACTTCTTGTGACTGTTGCCATTCCTATTTGTTGGGTTGGAATGACCGAGTCCACCACCTGTGTCAGAAAATTTATGAGATAAGTAAGCACAGGGCCTTAATCTCCCTTCTTCGTCTCTCTGCAGTAGAATTGCCTCCACGTTACTAAATTGGCCACATCCAATGCGTTTATTAGGGGTTTCATGGGGTCAGGGTGCTTTAGCACAGGTTCCAAAGTAAACAATGACTACAGCTGGTTGAAAGCCTCCTGGCACTCCACTGCCCATTGTAATTTTGCTCCTGGCTTCTTCACCTCTTTGGGGTCCCCTTTACCCTTGGTTTTTAATAGATCAGTCAAGGGCAAGGGTCGGAAATGGCGGCTCACGAGCCAGATGTGGCTCTTTGGCCCCTTGAGTGTGGCTCTTCCGCAGCTGAACTCACCCCCGCCCCTTCCACGCGATTGGATCCCGCCCCCAAACTCTGATGGCCAGCGCTGGAGGAGGGCGATTGATTCTTCCTCCTCCCACCCTCGGGAGCCTTCCAGAGTCGGGCAGCGCTTCTTCGAGGTCGGCGGGTGGGGAAGTTGGTTGGTCGCCGCTGCCGCCTCTTCCTCCGCCCGCATTGCAATGGCCACCGCCGCCCCCCCGAAGCACTCGCCAGGCAGGCAGGAGAGCGTCGCCATGCTGGGCGCGCTGCGAGAGGAGACAGCGCAGCTGCTGGGCGACTACCTGCAGCACCGGCTAAGGGACGCGGCGCTGCCCCCCAACCGCACGGCCAAGACGCTACGGCGGGTGGTCGATGAGCTGGAGAGGTGCAGCAGGACGGGAGCATCGCCGGCGGCCCGCGAGGACCGGCCAGGGAAGGTGCGCGGGCGGAGCTGCCTGTCTGGCACTCGGGCGCTCTGGCTGGGGTGCAGCGGGACGGGAGCTCTGCCCGTGCGCCTCCCCTGGCCGGTCCTCGCGGGCCGATCGCATGGAAGGCGCGCGGGCGGAGCTGCCTGTCTGGCACTCGGGCGCTCCTGCTAGGGTGCAGTGGGACGGGAGCTCCGCCCGCACGCCTTCCCTGGCAGGTCCTCACGGGCCGATCACGTGGAAGGTGCACGGGTGGAGCTGCCTGTCTGGCACTCGGGCGCTCCGGTAGCGTGGCCCCACCGCCACCCTTTCTCTCCGGCTTGGATCCCGGGAAGGCAGCGGGGGGCTTCGCGGAGGGAGGCAAGCAGGCAGGCAAGCGGCCCGCCTCTGCCGCTCTCCGCTTCCACCTCGCTTGCTGGAACATATTGAAGGGGAGGAAAAGGAAACATTAAGATGAACCAGGAGCTTTGCGGAGAAGCGGAGAGCGGCAGAGGCGAGGCGGGCGGCGGCTGCTGCTTCCTGCGCCCGTGGCATCTTCGCTGCCGCCGCCACCCGCCTCGCCTCTGCCACTCTCCGCTTCTCCGCAAAGCTCCTGGTTCATCTTAATGTTTCCTTTTCCTCCCCTTCAATATGTTCCAACAAGCGAGGTGGAAGCGGAGAGCGGAAGAGGCGGGCGGCGGTGGCAGCGAAGAGGCCACGGGCGCAGGAAGCAGCAGCCGGAGGCCGCCTCGCCTCTTCCGCTCTCTGCTTCCACCTCGCTTGCTGGAACGTATTGAAGGGGAGGAAAAGGAAACATTAAGATGAACCAGGAGCTTTGCGGAGAAGCGGAAAGCGGCAGAGGTGAGGTAGGCGGCGGCGGCAGCGAAGAGGCCATGGGCGCAGGAAGCAGCATACAGAGGCTCGTCTGGCCCCGCGGCGCGCCGAGGGCGAAGAGCCGCCTGCTCTCCCCTTGGCCGCCTCCGGTCGCTACAGTCGCCCTGGCATCTCCCTTTGGCCTGCCGTCTGCGGCCCCTGCCCCCGCCCCAGCACCTAGCCCTGTCCCCCCTGCCTCTCTCCCTGCAGGCAGTGGACAAACTCGGCGAGGAAGCCTGCGATGGCGGCTTCCCTCTTGCACGCACGCCCAGGCTCGGCTGCGGAGCTCAGCCTCCCTCCGCGAGGCCCCCCGCTGCCTTCCAGCACACCTGGGCCTCGCGGAGGGAGGCACGCAGGCAGGCAAGCAGGTGGGGCGGGCGGGCGGCCCGGGCCTCCTCCTCCTCCACTGGCGGGAGCGGCTGCCCGCCTGCCTCCGCCTGCCCTGAGGGGACCCACCCGGCGGCGGCAGCTCCCCTGAAGTGCGCCGCTTGTCGCCGCCCGCCTCGTTTCCCCCCCACACGGCCGCTCTTCGCCACAAATCCCGCCGGAGCTGATCTCCCTGGACCCCGGGCAGCTGAGCCGGGTGGACTTCTGCAGCAGCAGCAGAAGGAGCGTGCAGAAAGGCTGGTACATGCCCGAGCAGGTGGGCGCCGGTGGCGCTCCGCTGGCCACTCTGGGAGGGTGGGGAGGGGTGGGGCGAGATGCAGCTCTGCCGGGCTCCGGGCGTGCGGGTGCTGAGTCCCTGCCCCCCTCCCCCCAGCGGGGGCTGAAGGGCTGGGACTTGGCGGGCAGGCGGCTGAAGCAGAGGAGGAAGGTGGCAGCCGAGCAGCAGCGGGTGAGTCCCCTGGCACTCCCCGTTCCTCCCCTGCCCCGGCTCCGCCCTGGCTCCTTGGTTCGGAACAGCTTGGCTGCCGAGGCAGAGGCGCAGCTGGTTCCCTCCAAAGCTGGAGCCCCCGCAGCCCGCAGATCGGCGCTGGATCACTTCCGGAAATAGCGGGGGAGAAGGCCGTCCGCCTTCTGCAGGCAAGGAGGGAGGGGCGGGAAGCCGGTGGGGGGGAACTGCTACATGGGCCCTCCCACCCGCCCCAATAAGCCACATGATTGGCTCCCACCCGCAAACCCCGCCCCCTTCCACGTGATTGGCCCCCGCCCGCAAACCCCACCCCCTTCCACGTGATTGGCCCCCGCCTGCAAACCCCGCCCCCTGGCTCTCGAGCATTTCAAAATGTGCACGAGCATGTCAAAATGGCTCCCGGCATAAAAAGTTTGCCGACCCCTGGTCAAGGGTAAGGCTACTTGTGCAAAATTGGATATAAACTGCCTATAAAAATTTGCGAACCCCAGGAAAATTTGTAGCTGACTTCTATTCTTGGGGGGCTCCCAAACCACCACATCCTGTACTTTTGCCAGATCCATCTCTATTCCCTTACTTGACACTCGATACCCTAGGTAGTCCAGCTGCTCCTTGAAGAATTCACACTTGGATAACTTTGCATACAACTGATACTGTAGTTATTGTTTCAGTACTTCTCTCACCAATCCCACATGTTCCTCCATTGTGTTAGAATAAATTAAAATGTCATCAAGGTACACCAATACCCCCCTATACAGTAAGTCATGTAACACTTCATTGATTAAATGCATGAAGACCCCAGGAGCCCCTTTTAATACAAAAGGCATCACTAAGTACTCAAAAGACCCCAGCTGGCAGTTAAATGTAGTCTTCCATTCATCTCCTTTCCTGATTCGAACCCGGAAATATGCCTCCCCTTAAGTCCAGCTTGGTGAAATTTTTTTCCCTTTGACAGGTGGGCCAGCATGTCCTTCATCAATGGTAGGGGGTATTTGTTGGAGGTACAAATTGCATTAAGTCCTCGATAGTCCATACACAATCTCAGGGACCCATCTTTCTTAAAAATTAAATTCCCGCAGAGCCTCCAATTATTTATGAGTCATGGAATACAAATTAGTTTTTGGCAGCTCTGCTCTGGGTTCTAGCTCTATTGACCAATCTGATTTTCTGTGGGGTGGGAGTTGGTTTGATTCCACCTCCCCAAATACCACCCTTAAATCTTGGTATTGTACAGGAATGAGATTTCTGGGTTCTGGGACTCCAAGCCTGGCTGGCAGCTCGACAAGTCAGAGTTTCTCAGAGCTCTGAGCTCTGAGACCTGGCTAACTTTCTATCTTGTTTGCAGGGGTCTACGGACCACTGAAGTTTCCCCCTGGAGAAGGGGGAACCAGAAGATTGCTCACAGAGCCATTGTAATTGCACACTCCTGTTTTTCTTTGTTGTTTCCACCGCGGAGAAGAACGGGGAGTGAATGCAATGAAATGGCCGAAAGAGGATTCTAGCTCTGCAGAGAACAGTAAGTCTCTTGGGAGACACAAGAGTGACAGCCAGCTTTTAGATCACCTTATATTAGTTTTCTTTTTCAGATTAGTACATTTTTATTATTCTAAAATTTATCTTTGGACTTCGTTCAAAATGTTGGCTAATTTTGTGTTTTCTTTGCTATAATTAATTTTGGTGGAAGTTTGATAGATTTTATTTTGGCAACATAGTGAACAAGTTTTGTATTTTTCTGCCTTTCTTTTGTATCAGAGAAATTGGGACTTAAGAGACTTTGTTGGTATTTCTCACTCACAAACTAACTGACTTTTGAGAAATTGTTTGTTTGGGTTAAGCAGCTTGCAGCCTGAAGAATAAAGAAGAATAAAGAATAAAGTATAGAGAATGTGTGCCTCTCTGCCTTTTTTTTTTTTCTTTTTCTATTTTTTTTTAGAAAGGACTATTTTTCATTTGGAATATATTTTCATCTCTCCCTTTACAAACTGTTTGAAATACTGCTCTGTGGAATTTTTTCATCTCTTACTTTAAAAGCTTTTCTCACTTAAAGAAATAGACATTATTGATAAATAATAGAACAGCTGTTCCTTGCTCCCTGAGAATTTTTTTTGTTTTGACTACGGCAGTTGATTACGCTTTGAACAATAAATAATGGCCTTTCTCACAGTACTTCAGGATTTTAAGGAAGAAACCAGCAAAAATTTTTTGCAAATTAAGAAATCCATAGAACGTATATTAATAGTTTTGGTGGCTCAGGAACAGAAGGTACAAGGGACAGATTTAGAAACAGAGGAAAGATTTTTCGAACCAGTAGAGAAACAGGGAAAGAGGACTTTGAATGTATTGGTACAGAAGAAGATTATGATATCTTACAGGAAGTGGTCTATTAAATGTTTGGGCATAAATACATTGTGGCAGCTGAGACAGGAAGATTTTAATATGCAAATTGATAGATATGGCAAAATAAACATTTTGATATCCCATATGAGTTACAGAAATAAACAAGTTGCATATTGTGATATTGGCATAACCTAAACAGGAGATTTATTGATATTGATTTGGAATGCAAGGTGAATGAAAATGCGGATTTGGTATTGTACACAGAGTAAGCACAGATATGAGAAATTTACAGATGCATAAAAACATGATATTTTAAGTGTAAGATACAAGAATTATAAATAAATAGGTTGATATTATATATTACTCTTTCTGGAGACACATTTATGAGAAGACAATGAGATGATGAGATGGAATTAGAATGTAGGTTATTACAAGAATATGTTGTATGTATTAGGTTATATGTTATGTTAGGTTTTGTATTTTTGCTATATTATGTATTATGTTATGTAATATGTTAGATTATGTATTAATGGAATATATAGTCATAACATGAACAGAATATACTGTATTTTATTAGACGTAGATAAGGCCTTTATTTGTTTTACTAATTGGACTTTATTGAAGATATAAATATAGATGTAAAAATGGAAAGAGCAAATGGAAAACATTTAATTGATGCAACAACGAACATTTGATTACTATTCTAAGGAGTAGAAACCAGAGATGGATTGGTGGAAGATATCAAGAAAGGTGAAACCTATATGAAGAACAGAAGATTGGATTATAGAAATCAAAGGGTATATGACAAAGAAAAGTTTTTGTGTATTGTATTAAGGACTAACATTTAAAGTTAATTGTTGTACTTAAAGTTCAAGGATAAATTGGAGGACATCTATTTTCTATATTTTTTCTTGTTTGTTATTTTTTGACTTCACTTTTTCTTTTCCCTTTTCTTACTTTGTATTTCTATTTCTTTTCTTTTGTATTAGCTTTTAATGTGTATTTTAAAATTAATAAAACTTATGGGGAAAAAAAAAAAGAGATTTCTGGGTTCTGTTGTCTCTTCTCCCAATATCTCAGTTACTGCACCTATCCACTCCTCTTCAATCCTTAATTCGGCTGGGGCGAGGCCCCTGTAAACCCCATCACTGAAATCTAATTGAGGATTGCGAGATCATAACCAGGCCAAACCCAATACTACTGGTTGATGAGAAATTGAGGCCACAACAAACCTCAGTCTCGTTATGATTTCCTATTCTCATTCGCACTTCCTCCATGAAATACTCCACTGGACCCCCCATCTCTGATCCATCCAGTTGAGTAAAAATGATCGGGTTTCTCAACTTCCCTACTCTCAGCCTTAGCCCAGTCACTATAGCGGGGTGTATGAGACACCTGGTGCATCCCAAATCTAGCATCCCCACCAAGTCCATATCACTTTGACCCTCCAGGGTCTCTAAGTGTAGACCCACGAACATCACTGGGCAAGTCCCACTCACCATTGGGTTCACACGCACTTTGGTTGTAGCCTGTTCCTCAGTGCCACTTAGAACAGGCTCCTTCCATTTCCCGTTGGCTCTACTTCTTCTTCAGGAGAGTCCTCCTCTCCAAAATGGAGAGGACACCCTCCCCTTTCGGTTGCTGCAGCTGTGGCTCCTTTATTCTTTGTCCCTGAACTTAAACCGCATTTATGGCCTGTGGACAATTAGCAATGCGGTGGCCCTCCCTGCCGCACTGGAAACACAAGCCTTCTTTTACTCTGCATTCTTTCTCTTCCTCCCATGATCTGTGGGTTCTCCTCTTGGCCAGAGAAGTAATGGGTGTTGCTTGCACCTTTTCTCCTCCTTGGGTTCTCTGCTTCCGCTTAACTTGGATTCTCATGTCCTCCACTTCGCCAGCAAGGCAAATCCATCATATCAGGGTTCCAGGATCCCTTCTGGCTAGAGACCACTCTAATATTTATGGGTGCAAGCCTTCCTGGAATTATTCAATCTTCAGTGATTCCAGCCAGTCTAACTTCCCAGCGAGCCTCCAGAATTCCATAGCATATTCT
Source organism: Charina bottae (assembly GCA_023362775.1). Taxonomy (NCBI): domain Eukaryota; kingdom Metazoa; phylum Chordata; class Lepidosauria; order Squamata; family Charinaidae; genus Charina; species Charina bottae. Next base: position 191,920,275 of record JALMGJ010000003.1, read on the forward strand.
GAAACTGACCTATTTCCCTGCTTAATGTGTTGTAGACTTGTCTTGGCCCTCATTCTGGAGAGAGGGTCTTCAAATCTCCTTCTCAAAGCAGTCATAAAAGTCTCAAAGTCTCTTAATTCTGGTGCATTGGCATCATTCAACTCCACCAGCCAGTCCACTGCTTCCCCTTCCAGTTGAGCCAACACATGGCACACCTTAGTGTCTTCGGTGGGAAAGATTGTCTCAAATTCATCCATGAAACCCTTTATGTGATTCAAGAACCAGGCTAGGTTCTTGGGTTCTCCACTAAATTTCACCCTTAAGTCTCTCCCTCCAAAGGGTTAGTTCCATCCCAGGATTCCTTCTGACTGCCTCGCTGGGTTCCAGCCACTAGGGGAGTGAGCGGCTTCTGCCACCCTGCATCCTTCAGTCCCTGTCTCTAACTTGCTTCCTCCCTCTTATGCAGGCTGCAGGGTGGCGCCCCTGGAACTCGCAGCTTCTGTTCCATCTGCCGTCTTCATGTTTAGGCTTCACAGTAATTGCTCAATAGTCCCCTGTAGCTTCGTAATTTGTCCCCGTACGGAACTCAGTTCCCTTTCAACTTTCTCCATTTGCCCTCTGGGACCTGGACAGGAGGGAGTCACCTTTCTGTGTCGTCACCCACCAAGTGGGATTCCTTTCAGCAATATATCCCACTTCCAGAGCCCAGGTATGTATAGCCAGCTCCGCTGCTCGGGACAAGGGCATTTCAGCTTCTGCGGTGGGTTGATTCCTTTTCTTTTCTTTTATCCCCCCCCCCCATCTTTAGTCTGTCCAGGTTTTCCCTGGCTTCTGACACTTTCAGTTGCTTCATCGCAACTCCCTCAGAGGGGTTTTTTGGTCTGATTGCCCCCTCTTCATCTCTCCAATTGAGGGCAACATCTTCTTGCTCTGGGCATTCCTCCTCTATTTGGCAGGGAGCTCTCTCCATTTCTACTCCATCCTCATCCCCTCCCCATTCAGGAGAACCTTCCTCCAACTCCGGGTATTTTAAGTGCTGACCTCCTCTGGTGGACATGATGTCTCCGCATAGGACAGATTTTATTCAGTCTAGTCTTTTTGTGACAAAGTTGATCCTTCAGCTTTTAATGCAGAAACTCCCACTACACACTACGAACGTTTAGGAACGAGTTCTTTTATTTAAGCAAGTGATCTCCTCCAGGTAAAGACTAGACTGAATATTCCCGCGCAAAACAACATTTATATTCCTTCCCTACATACTTGCCCCTCCCTCATTTTGAGTGGTGCCACCCAGCAGGCCTAAGATTCCAACTGAAAATTAACGGTCCATTCTCAACAGCTTCGCATTCAAATCAGGTTGCTGCCTTGGAGTTCTCCATCGACCTTGCCAGTGCACGATTCGCTGTAATAATAATAAACCTGATTATTAAATACAATAATCCCAATGGCATGATGTCCATCCTGACACATAGTGAGAATATAACACTTCAGGTTTTATAACTGCCGAAAGAGAATGTCTATATAAAACCAAACTTATTTTTATTCTGTTACTAAACACAAATAGAAAATTGGTCAAACTGTTTGAATGCAGTTTTGAAAGGAACTTTGGTGCTTTAATGCTCTATCTCTATATCTAGGTTTACTGTTAAGCAACTCACTCCTTCATACAAACTTTGCAAACTTTAATGAACTGAATTTGCGTATATGCATAATCTTACAAAGTTCTAATTGGTACACCCAATTTTATAAAATAAAATTGTCCTGTTTAACCAATGGACAAAGATCCTCCATATGCCAACTCATCAGCATGTACACATTCATACTCACCCTATTCTTACAATACACTCGACTGGATTAATTTGGTGGGCTGTTTTTAGAATACTAAAAGGGACCAATTGACCTAGTCAGCTAACTCTCAGAGGGATTAAGCAAAAATGGCCAAATAAAATGGGCAACCCAGTCAGCTGTATTCTGGGAATACCAAACCTGATTTACCAACCCAGTCCTCCAAGAAAATGAGCTGTAAAGAAAGAACAGCTGAAGAACTTTCCACCAACATTGTGAATTCCATGGTTGGAGTTCTGACAATCATTAAACCATTTCTCCCTAAAGCCCTTTGGTTGCTGAGTCAACCATAACACATACCAACTTCCCATCAGGCTGCTTGTGGACGCCCCACTTCCAGCAAGAATTTTCAATCTAACAGTGAAATCAAAAGGGAAACAACCATCAGTGGAATAACCCATGCTTAAGCTCTGAAAACATTTGTGCATACTCCCACATGCTCTCATATGTAAGCAAACAATGCTGTTTGGAAGTCCTTCTTGTGTGTCTGATATAGATGTCAGGAAAAGAGTCTGGGGTCTGCTATTCTGTTTTCTGGGGCTTGCCAATACTTGCTGTGTGTCTTGGGTGCCAGGAACATTCCTCTTCTTCCCGAGTTGCCTTTTGATCAATACAGGTTATGTTATAGATGAGCTTAGCTATCTCTTTTGTGGTGGGTTTTCTCCCTCATTGCAGAATTTATTTTGCTGCAATAGGTATGAGTGGGTCCTTCTTTTCATACCCAGTTCAACCTATGGCTTGGCCATCTGGGTGGTGCAGAATTGGTGGGAATCCTTGCCCTCTGTGGCCATATTGATGTAGGGAAGTGACTGGGCATGCATACTATGGAGTAGAAATTGGGAAGAGGGGTAGCTGGAAGGCAGAACAATATTAAGGAGAGGCAGCCAGAGTGAATGGGAGTTGTGAGTTTTGGCATGAGTTAAGGCTTGGAACATTAAAAGTTTCTTTTCCTTTTCCTCTCCCTTTCTTCTATATCCAATGATGCCTGTCTGAGCAGTGGGAAAGGGGCTGGTAAGATCTTGCCAGTATGATTTTGGAGCAAGGATTCATGGGATATAAGACATTTCCTAGAGAAAGCTGGCAGGTATTCCCCAAAAGAGAAGTCTTGAGTTGGTTGATGCAATCATGCACTGTCAGAGCTATTGATAAGGACATTTGACTAGGTGGTGGCTGATTTGGAACATAGCCATAGGCCACACATACGTACCACAATACCCCTAAATGAGCACAGAACCACTTAATTTAATTCTGATTGTATATAATCAACATTATGGAGAAATATAAATAAATAGTATCAGTTCCTGTGAATAATAAAGTCTGTAAACATGCTTCCTGATGAATAAGTGCCATTGAGTATAAAAGGATTAACTTCTAATCAAGCAAATTTTGAATTGTGCTGAAGTCTCCTTCCCATCTTAATCAGATAACATGGCAGTACTGCAGGCCACTAGAATAATACAATATTGTATACAATAATACAATAGTTCTGGGAAACAGGAGGAAAACTGACATTATAGCTTTTCTAACAGTTTAGGAATGAAGCTTAAAGGTCTTAGATGACCCAAGGGTTAGAAAGCAAACATAGGTCATATATCTCCCATTTCACTATGGCTCCTTCTGGAAGGAGAATTTTCATTCTTAGCAGGTTCCTCAGAATAGGGCTTATTATTCCTAGCAGATTTTTATTCCTATAACTGGAACAAAGATTAGCCCAAACTCTATTCTTGCTAGTATTCATCTTCTATCCACAAAAGAGATCCAACTCATTGCTGACAATGTATGAGATGGCCAAGGCATTTGTTTTTTCCTTTCTTTTCCTAGCAACATTGCGAAGAAGATGCAGTCTCTGGAAAACACACACTGTTTGGTGATTGGTTTGGTTTTTCAATTCTTTTATTTTTTTCTTGTGGAAGGAAAAACTGAAGATCCTAGCAACCTCATATGTTTTCAAAAGTGAGTATAACTTTCCCCTGATAGATTACTGCCTTAGCAGAACTGGGCAGTAAAACAGATCAAATTTACCTTGACAGGCACAGAAATTGGAGAGTCTGTCTATTCTAAAATGGGTTGCACTTCTCTAGAAAGAACATAGACATCTTGTATTCTTAGAGTCCTAATTGTCACTGAAGGCCCAAGTGCCCTCTGTTGCCAGGAACTGAGACTTAAGTTTTTATTTGTTTAATTAGTTAAATATATTTATTAAAAGATTGCTAGGAGACAACCAGCATAATTACATATTTTCATTTTTTTATTGTATATAAAAAGTAATTTCTTTGGTAAAAATGTTGCTTATTTTGAAATAAATTGTATGGCTGTCTGAAATCTTGGATGTAAATGATCAAACTGCACCACTGCCTGTTGAAGATTAGAAGCAGGTTCTTCAGGCATGAGAAAAAATCTCTAATCATTTCAAAATAATCTCACTTCAAGAGTAGAATGAGAAATGGTATTTCTCCCCCAAATGTTTTCAGTGTAATATTTCTTTCCTGCCAATATATTTCAAGTAGAGGGTATACATATAATTTCCTGTTATAATAAGTATTGGGATATATAATATGGGACATATTATCATGTACTCAAGATCCAGTAAACACTGTTGCTGGGATCTGTGTGTCAGGTCTGCTAAAGAAAACACACATAATTTCACAAAAGTTTAAAAAAAACATTTAAAAATAGGATTTGCCTGAGACATTTTGAAACCTCATATTCTGCTATAGTAGAATTATCTAGCAATATATTATGGTCTACAGAAAAAGGGATTACTGCTACTTCATGATGAAATGCAGGGGAGAAAAATCTTCTGTCATATTTATGTTATTGTAATGTTGCTGTTTTAAAATATTGAGTTATTTTAGTCTGGAGCCAACTGATTACCTGTATAAACATCCCATTTGGATATTGTGAGCAGGTGCTTGTTCTTGTTACAACAAGCACCTGATTATGATATCCAGATCTGATGTTTATACAGGTAATCAGTTGGCAGCAATATTTATTCATCACAGTCCATTCATCCATCTTCCAGATTATGAGGGTGAAAATGTAAATGACAGTGTGAGATTCACATCTCTGTTAAGTATCTATCACTGCACCATTTATTGACATAATAAGGGACTATGATCCATTATGAGAGATGTCCAATATGTTCACCGTGTTAAAGTGCCATATTCTCTAGCTTTAAATAATATTAATTAGAGCTTCCTGCAATGTGCCACCTACATAAAAATTCAGATGATTTCTTTTCAGGAAATCCACAATATTAAATAGCAATATCATGGTTTGGGAGAAGAGTTTGACCTAAAGCGACATTTAAAGAGAATATGGAAGTTATTTCTTGGACAATATGTCTGAAAATTAAAGAAGTTAAAAAGACATGAAATTAATATAGAATGTTACCTTAGGTCAGTGTAGCACCTTTTTGCTATTTGCGGGAGCAGCCAAACTGTTTTTGCAGGCTTCTGAGTGAACAGAACTGCCCTTTTAAGAGCTTAACTTTAATGATTGCATCCTTAAAGCTATGGTGATGGAAGCTTTAAAAAGTTGAGCTGATTCAATTGTAAGGTATAATAACAGAAACTTAAAAGCCTGCCAGAATTTCCTTCTGCTGCTTCTTATAACATGCAGAATCAAGGCAGGATCCTTTCCCAGGGCTAAGATATTGTTTACTGTCTCTGCTAATGGTTCTTGCATACCTTCACCAACTTTATCCTTGTTTTCCTCTACAGAAGGGGAATTCTGTTAATGTTCAACTGAATGATAGTTTAACTCTCTGGTTGTTCAGAAACCTGCTTTATTCAGGTTCCTCATCATGTCATAGAGAGTTTTACTTGCCTTTCAGTAAAGTGAAGTGGAACCTCTTTCAGATCTTGCTGTTCAGTGGAGCTAGTTCAGAATCATAGTTAAACTGCAGAATGTGTTGCCTTCAGATGTGGTAGAGTCCACTAATACAAACAGTTTTAAAAGGGGATTAGTCTTTTTCATGGAAAAGTGGGCTTTCAGTGGCTAATAGTCTTTTTGGCTGCTTACCATCTCTTTAGATCATTTACCATAAGTACCAGCTACTAGAGACTAACAGTGGGTTATCATTTCCTTGGCCATATTTGGGAGCTTTCTGAATCTTCTGGTTAACCACTATGTGACATGGAGAGATGGACTATAGGACCCTTGGTCTGATTGAGCAGATATCTCCATAGGTCCTTATCATCTGAGGGGTCAGGACGGCATATGGACATGCTAAGGAGGTCTGTCTTCTTCAGTAGGATTAAAATCCCTAAGATACCGGATTATTTATTTATGATTAGCGTTTGTTTAAAAAGAATTAATGAGCTTTTCTCATTCGTCAGGAAATACTTTTTGGTTTCGATACTTCCTCCCTTGCATTCATAAAGCATTTTTATAGATTCAGCAAGGCAATCAAGTATACTAAACTCATCAATCAGCAAACGCACAGAAAGAGAAAGAGAGCAAGCACCACTTGGAGCAATGCCTTAATATGACCATACAGTTAGAAAATGAAACAGGGTTTCTCATCCCTCCCTGGCTCATTTCATCTTTATGCCTCTTGATCTAAATCATGTTATGCATGGCTTATCAAAGGGAACTTCCTCTAATGACAACAAAAGCTATCTTTTCATTGCCAACATCCTTCCTCCTTCTCATCTCATTGCCGGAGGAAACCAGCTACAAAATTCTGTAAAAAAGAGAGCTGTTTCCTCCTCTTTACTGTTGATTCAGGTGAAAAACAGGCTCCCATGCTTCCATAGGCCTGATTTAGCTATAAATAATATTGCATCTTGATATCATTAACCCTTTAATCTAGTGTGCTTTGATAAATAACCACCTGTAGTCAATTCTTTATTCATAAGCCTTATCTGTTGTTACAGTACATAATCTATGAGAATGCCCTAATTTTTATCATTCTCTAAGCCTGTCATCATGGCCGAGACAAGGCTTATCCTTCTGAGCAGATGAGATTAGTCGATCATGTTGAAATCAGAAGAGGGATTATAATGCTTGTAATACACGGAAACAAATTAAATGCATTTTGTTTGCACATCACAAGATCTTGTTGCTAAGGCTTTGGTATCTTCCACTGACTATAATAAATTGCCAATAAAATATAGATGGGTTGTTGGGAAAGAGGGGAAAAACCCTGAAGTGAAAGGCAAGAACAAATTATAAAGATGTTTGATTTGTTTATTCGGTCTGCTAAATGAGGGTTTTAATGGTTCTCATATCACTAGCATTTTCTAAACAATGGGCTTGGCATCAGAATATAGCTGTGCTCTGATCCACAGTTGCCTGTTCATTTTAATTAAATTTCATCCAGTTCTTTCTTTTGTTCTTTGAAAAGTACATTCCATACAATCATAGCCATGCTCATTTGGGAGCATGGTCCTGTTGGTTTCAATGGGATGGTTGGCCAAATAACTTTTTTTAAGGTTATGCCTATTCCCTTTATTTTATCTTACTAGTAAGTACAGATAACAGTTGGTATTTGTTGGAATGATATTTGTTTTGGATAAATATTTGTTTGGTCCCAATCAGTGGTAATAGGAGATGAGAGGTCTGACCCTCGCCCCCTCTCCTTTTGGGTGCTGCAGGGTTCGGTTCTCCCCCTTTCCTATTTAATATCTACATGAAACCGCTGGGTGAGATCATCCATCACCACGGGATGAGGTATCATCAATATGCAGATGATACTCAATTATATATCTCCATCCCGGGTGAGGTAAGTGATGCGGTGGCTACCCTTTCTCAGTGACTGGAGGCTGTGGGGGTCTGGATGGGGAACAACAGGCTTTGACTGAAATCACGTGAAAAGTGTGGAATCTGGGGGTTCTTCTGGACTCACAGCTCCTGCTCGAAGAGCAGGTGGCAGCCGTGGCCAGAAGGGCTTTTGCACAACTTCGCGTTGTGTGCCAGTTATGCCATTTCCTGGATCAGGATGCCCTCCGTACAGTCACTCATGCCCTGGTCATCTCCCACATAGACTATTGCAGTGCGCTCTACATGGGGCTACCCTTGAGGAGTATCTGGAAGCTTCAACTGGTCCAGAATGCAGTTGCGCACACAGTTATTGGTGCCCCAAGATCAGCACATGTGACACCTCTGCTGCAACAGCTGCACTGGGTACCCGTGTGCTTCCGGGTCCAATTCAAGGTGTTGGTTATCACCTTTAAAGCCCTACATGGCATGGGACCAGGCTACCTGAGGGACCATCTCATCCCCATAACATTGAACCATCCCACTCGGTCATGCAGAGAGGGCATGCTGCGGACTCCATCGGTAAGGGAATTTCACCTGGTGGGGTCTAGAAGGTGGGCCTTCTCTGTGGTGGTGCCCGCCCTTTGGAACATTGTACCCCCAGAGGTGAGGCAGGCCCTATCGCTCCCGGCCTTCAGAAAGAACTTAAAGACCTGGTTCTGCCGCCTTGCTTGGGATGGTGGGGGAACAGTTCCTCCTGGGGATGGCTGGTGCCATACAGCCCTTTTAAATACAAGCTCATCACCTCTTGGATTTTATATTTATTTTAATTATGATTGTATTATATGTTATTTTAATTGTTTGATTTTTTGTAAACTGCCCAGAGTCCCCCAAGGGGAGATGGTACAGTGATATAAATCAAAAAATTAATTAATTAATTAATTAATTAAAAAAAAAAACTTAACACCATGAATCCAAGCATATGTCCATTTTTTCCCCCATGACCAAGTTGTTGCTGGTATCAGAAGTTGAAAAGTCATTTTTGGGACTCAAAATGCAGCTCCTGAAGTTAAGAGGATATAGAGAAGCCTCTGATAGAACATAAAAAGATTAACTTAATGTGTAAGATGAGTGTGCTGAATCACAACCAAGGGCAATGTACAGTAGTTTAGCATTCTATTCCTATAGTGGCCAAGCATATACCAATGGAAGTAAATGCAAGTAATAGCTAGGGATGTCATTGCTTTTGGAAGAATGGGTTAAACATTCCTGACTGTCATACCCCTAGCTATGACACCTTTAAATAAGATTTTCCCCACCCTCCTTAATTATTCATATATTATATAGTACTCTGAGCCCACTCCTTTTCTGTCCTCATTATGGCTAACAATTTGTATACTGTACATGCAGTAGTTTCTGTTCTACAATTAACACTCTTCAAATTATTGGCAAGCTACAAGGGGCAGACAATGGACTTTTTGCTCTCCCTCACTTCTTTAAGGTGAACAAGAAGAGAACACTGAGTGATGGAGAATACTTACAAACAGTCCAAAATCTGTAGAAGCTTTACTACCTGCATTAAAATTTAGAGTCTATTTTGCTGATACTTAGTTGTATTTTCAAACAGGATCCTTTCTAAATATTCCTCTTTTAACCTTTGGGAGATGTACCTGAAATAGAAGACAATGTGTAAGAGATATGGCTACTATGCTGATATTAATAGAAGGGTATCTATGATGTCTTTAAATCAGAAGGGATCTGGTAGCACCTTTTCAACTAACAAGTTTTGGTGAAAAAGGTGCTGTCAGACTTCTTCAGATGTTTTGCCACTAAAGGCTAACATGGTATCTATGATGTCTTTGTCCCTAAGAATGTGTGGAATGCTTTCCAACACAATTTATCTGGTGCACAATTTATCTGTGCCCTTTTGTAATGCATTTATAACATGCAGTAGCCACTATACAATTTTGACAAAATAAGAGTCTTGTCAAGTTTTTCTCAATATGCTCATTAGAGTAGTAGAAGTAGTAATGTTTCGATGCAGTTTTATGAAATGTGTTTTTTCTGTAGTTTAAGCTGCTTCACACAACCGTCTTAATTACAAAGGTGAAGGCAATTGCACATAGTCACAGGGGTTGTCTTTCTCACCCCTGCAGTCCTCATCGTCCCCCTCTACTAGAGTGGGAGGAAAGATATGAAGGAACTGAAACTGGTGACAAAATATAAGTGTGATACAATTTTAAATGAAACAAATAGAATATTCTTAAGGTATTGGCTTTATTTTGGCAATAAAGCAAAGTTGAGCCATTTAGAACTTGAAAAAGCAGAGAAAACAATAAATGATACATTTTTCCTAAGCAATTATGGCCAGAATCTTCCAAACTTTTCCAAAAGTTGGCTGCTTTGCTTAAAGTGGAAACAAAAAGCACAGCACTATTCTGTTTACTAACTTACAATATCTACACACAAATGAAACACACACAGAGGAGGGAAGAGTCCTTACTTATACTTTGGATATCTGAGTAACACATCTTGAACAATATATATTTTTGAGCCCAAGACTCACAGAGTTTTACATACACACATGTACACACAAACAAACAGTTTAAAGACCTCCATCTAGATAACAATTACTATTTAGCACATGGATTCACCATAACATTAAAATCCTAAGTGATATTAGAGGCATGAACTATGCTGAACAGCAAGCAAATTATAGAAAATAGAGACAGATTCATACAGAAAGATATACTGGCACACATTTATACATAAAAATAATAATTCCCAATTTGCTCAACTTTGGGAAAGAAATATAATTCGGACTCTTGTCTGGAATAAAATATAGAAGCAAAAAATGCATTTAAAAGGAGCCTCTAGCCTGATCTTTAGAACTATCAATACAATTTCCAGCATAATGTGATCTCCACTTTTGCAAACAATTAAATAAATAATTAAAGGCTCTCATATATCTGAATCACTGAAAGCCAATAATTCAACCTTTGTAGGACTATAGTTCATATCAAGAGCTATGAGGTTTCTACATAAAGTAGTGTACAAGCAACCTGGACCACACAAGTTTAGTTTTATTTGCAAGGTATTTTCTGTCATTGAATAAGCAATATGGGGATTCCAATTTCAGGTCAGTTCGTATTGTTTTTATTAGGGTTAGCTAATTCTGATAATCCCAAAGAGTTTGCACTGCATAAATATAAATTTAGATATCCATTGTAAGGTCTGTTTATCATTTAGACAGGACTTTTAATTTATAAAGTGCTTAAGAATCTGAACTTGGCTTCTTAAGAAAGTGAGGTGAGCTGAAATCCATGGGAGTCAGAGATATGTGTAAGATTGCACATTACTATAGAAGTCTACTCAGATATATCATTGAGTTCTTCCTTCAAGAAAACTGTTCATAGTCTTATATGTAAAGTAATGGTGTCAGCAGAAGTCAAAATGAAGTTAGGGACTGAAGGGGAAAAGCAGAAATTTCCTAGATGGTATGTTTCTAAAATAGAAATTAACAGCATAATTCACATGAACACTTCCACTTGGAATTACGGAGAGCCAGTTTGGTCTAGTGGTTAAGGCAACGGGCTAGAAACCAGGAGACTGAGACTTCTAGTCCCGCATTAGGCATGAAAGCCGGCTGGGTGACCTTGGACCAGTCACTCTCTCTCAGCCCAACTAACTTCACAGGGTTGTTGTTGTGGGGAAAATAGGAGGAGGAAGAAGTATTAGGTATGTTAGCCGCCTTGAGTTATTTATAAAAATAATAAAGGCAGGATAGAAAATAAATATATATAAATAAATAAATAAATAAATAAATAAATAAATAAATAAATAAATAAATAAAACGTTTCTGTAAAGTAAGTCGTCTTGATTTTGATGAGTGAACAGTTCTCCTCCCAAATCTAATTCTGTCACAAGCATCCAAAAACAGCCCCAAAGAGAATAACTCTAAATGTGTTGACTGGTGCTAGTGAAGGACTATGAAAGGACTCCAAATGTGGTGATCAGAACTGTCTGCAGATGCATGTGCAAATAGAGACAGCCAGAAGCAGCTTCTGAAGCAGCTTCACAAGATTTACAAATGACACAGTTGCTTTAATGACTAGAAAAGAAGGGCTTCATCTGTGTTGACTGTCCTTGGAGAAGAAGCTCTTTCAAGGTGTTGCACAGCCCTAAAAATTGCCCTCCTGAGTCTGGAAAAAATTGTGTTTCTTTTAAGCAACCATATGAATTTAGTGACAGCAATATACTTTGTTGGAGACGAATTACAAGATTATGTTACTCCCCTCTGCCATATATAGAAACTGACTGGGCTGGTGGCCACGATGGCCTAGTCCATGGCAGAGGTAAGGCTCAAATACCTTCCTCTCTCTCATAACTGATATATTACAATAGCGCTTAGAACTTCTATGTGACTTGCTCTTTCCACAACGTTTCTCCCTTTCCACAAAATTCCTGACAAAAGTCAGTGCAACTCCCACTTAACAAATGGAAAACTAAACTACATTATAGCAGCCCTACTACTTTAGCCAAGGTGTGTTTGAAGTGTGCCTTAATATTGCTCTATGCAACATCATCTCCAGGTTTGATAGATGTTGTTGTTTTCCCTGCATGTTATGAGGATTTTAAAGGACTGTTCATTATAGTTATTAATGGAGAACTGGTCTGGATCTTGTTGCACAGAGACATTACTAAAGGAAAGATTACAAACTGTGCAGTCAAAATAGTAACATTTCTCGACTCCCTTTATTTCTGAGAAGCTGCTGAGATTTTTAAATAACCTTCCAGCATTCTTGTGTAGGGAATAAAGATAGCAGAAACGAAAGTAAATCAGTTTACAAATTGTTCTTGGTCCACCATCACTCACATCAGCAAGTCCTGCTATGGTGCAGTATCCATCACTGTCTTGTCTTTGTGTGGGCAGCCCTTCCAGCTCTGCTCTCAGAATTCAGTTGGCTGATGACATTTCTTCTTCTCTTGGAAGATGAGTAATTCAGAGGAGGTAGGAGCAGCCATGGAGAAGATTCATAAAAGGCAACCATCTTTTTCCATCTCTGGAGAGATGTTAGTTGAGGTAAAGAAGCTGCGTTGCTGCAAGGCTTTAATCTGGTTAAAACTGTCTTAAAGTTTTCTAGCTATTTTCTATAAATTGGGCTAAAGTGTTCCTATCTGTTTGAAGCGATGCCATTTTAAATATCATTTTGAGCAGTACTTAGCTGCTCAGACAGTATTTCCAGCTGCAGCTTCTGAAGAAATTATTCTGCTTTTCAGTATGGAACTACTTACTGCTAGAATTTAGGAAGGGCAAAAATCTGGACCACCATGAGAAAACCCTAATTTTTTGGTTGACATTTATTGGCCATCCAGATTTTGGCAGCCCAGATCTCATAACTTAAGTTGGCCAGTTCTTGTTTTAATTTAGGATGGGGTTTAGAAGACCTCAGTTTTTTACCCAGGCTTGGAATTGTTTAGCTGAGTTTCAAAAGTTTTATTTCCTATTAATATAAGCCATCTAAAGCCACTAACAGGACTGGGTGGGGTAGAAAATTTTGAAACAAACAAGCCAATAAATAAACCCTCTCATTTACAAAATGGCAAACAAATGGTGGGATAAAACCATGCTATAAAAAAGTTGAATAGTATCAATACTTTTAGAGAAGGCAGTGTTTAGTGCTGTACAAGTCAAGTCAACTTGACCATTTAGTTCAAGAAGTCATCACAAAATAGAAAATGACATATAAACTGATGGAAAAGAAACACACTGGGTTAAATGTGCCAATAAACTGCTGTTTTGTTGCTTTGTTTTGAATACTTCTTGTTTCCAATCAGAGAATATTTTCACTTTGGGATCTCCAGAATTCATAAAAAGGTATCTCATAGGTCTTCCTAGGAGCCCTTTACTGATTGACAGCAGCTGAGACTAGAAGAGACCTAGTGAATCCAGATGCAATTAGTATCAGGCCAGTTGCATGCTGGTAGTTTATAATGGGAGCAGGATTTCCTGCTGACTCAAAAAGATGTCCAGCTTCAGTTGTGGACTTTCCAAGAGCAAAAGGGATACATTGGAACCAGATATGCCTACCAGTTCTTCCTACAGAACCTATAGTCCCCTTTGCTGAGAAAGTAAAACAAGGGTAAAGCTTCTCTCCGCAACTATTTTATTTGTTTGATCGATTTGAGTTCATGCCACTTCAATCATGCCAATTTTAAGTGGCTTACTTCAGAAGAATTAATTAAAACAGACAAAAATAGCATTAATGTCATAACCTGTAACATCTCTAAATAATATATATTTATCTGTTCTAATAATCAGTAAAATAGATTCATTCTGATTGCACCATCTTACAATGTAGGGAGTTTCGTTCCTCATTGCACCATCCCAAAGGCTCTTTGAAAAAGTCATTTTTTATACAGCTTTCTAAAAATCAAGAGTGAGGTCACAGATCTCATCTCTGATGTAGGGAAAACAAGGGGGACCTCATGCAGAAAATGCACTCCAAATACCCCAGGAGGGTTGGGGACTTTCAGCAAGCAATTTCACTGGCATGCCTTGGGCAGGGAGATTTTATTTCTGGATGGCCTTAATGAGTAATCCCATGTACAGCACATTATGGTAGTCCAGGTATGAGGGGTTGAGGGCATATGTGACCATTGCCAGCAACGCTTGTTCTTGGAATGGCTGCAAATGGCATGCTAGCCATAGCTGAGCAAAGATTCTCCTAGCCAGAGCTTCCTCCTGACTATTCAAGTAGGAGCTGACCCCCCCCCTCCAAATTGTGAATTAGATCTTTTGGGGGAGCACAATCCTCAAGCAAAAGTTCCTATTGCCCTAGAGTTGGTTGGCTTCTGGACTTATCTTGCTAGAGTTGAGTCTTAAATTGTTTCTCCCCATCTAGATCCTTACTGCCTCCAGACACCAAGTCAGGACTACCACTGCATTTCCAAACTAGTCTGAATAGGTGGGTATTATTAACATATATTTGATACTGTATCCAAAACAACTGAATTACTTTTCCTACCAGCTTCATGCATATGTTAAATAAAATAGGAAAAAGGATAATATTGGAGTATCCTTGGGCTTGACCTCTCCTTGACTGCATACAGGAATTGGAACTGTCCACATAAGAAGGAGCAAAACCCCTGTAAAACTGAAGAAGCTCCTTGGATAAGGAGTGAAACGTTTCTACTGAGAAAATAGAAATCCAGTTGACATGATTCAAGCCACACCCTGTAAAACTGTGTCCCAAGTCATAACCTCATAAATGGTCTACAACAATACCATGGTGGATTCTACTGAGCATTTGATGGCCACCAAATATTCCAACAGGGCAAATAAGGTAACACTATCCCTATCAAGGCCCCATCACAGGTCATCAATGAGAGTGACCAATGCAGTTTTCATCTCATGACCTGTCTTAACCCTGTTTGAAAAGGGTTCAGATTATCCACTTCTTTCAGAGTCCTTTTAACAGCCATTCCACCACCATCCCAACAACCTTCCTTGGAAAATAAAGGTTGAAAATTAAATGATAGCAGTCCAGTATAGCTGGGTCTGTGGTCATCCCCCTAAGGTTTAGGGGCACAGTCCAAACAGTAGACCAAGCCAAGCACATAAAAGGGGAGGATTAAAATAAAAATGAAACTTGATTAAATTTAACTCAAATAACTCTAAATTAATTAAATGCAGCTTAATTAGGCAGACATGTATTTTTGCAAATATGTTCTTAACCCTTTAATCATATTGAAAGTTACAATTTGGTGGTACTGGGACTTCTGGTCCTAGCATACTACTATCTTTTTCAGTTGATGAACACAATCCTTGTGGGTAATGTGCTTGGTACCACATGGTAAAGATAGGAAAATGAGGACACAGAAAAAGTACCCTCTTTCTTAGGCTACTTCTTCTTCCTTTCAGATATTGTTCTGTTTTTTCTCTACATTAACATTTTGATACTATCTCACTCAAGGAATAGCTGGCAGGGAAGAGATTGATAACTTTTCTAGAGGTATGCACTGAGAGTTTACGAAGGGCTTTTGAAATTAAGTCAATGATACATAACTTTAGACTGAGGGCTCTAAGACTTTATGCCACATGCTATAACACTGTGTACATGTGTTATACAGTGACTCCCACAACTTTGTAGTATCTTGTCTACCAAGAGGACATTCAAGCTAACAGGGCAAATCAATTTCTATTTGATTGCCATTTTAAAAAAATGTTTTAGTCTGCCAAGAAACAGTCAAGCTATAACATAGCCAAATTTGGTTATATGATGATGTCTTTGAAAGCAAATTCATTTAATTTCCCTTTCTCTTGTTGTCAACATCAGGAGGAAGAGGAGTTTTAGGTGGGAATTCTAAAAATCCAGGAATGATTGTGCAGTGAGCCATCATTTTCATAATTTCTTTTGAACTTTTCCCCATCTGCTCATCCAAACTGGGTAGTCTTTCTCAGGAGCTGAAAACAAAATAGCATAAACCTTTTCATATAAGCAAATCAGCTAATTTAAATCCAGCCTCTGATTATGATTCAGACAAGCATAATGCAGGGATGTCCATGTGTTATCCAATATATGAAAGGGAATATAATGTGAATGAGATACTAACAAATAGCTACTTAAGCCTAATAGTGTCAGAAGTGTCTCATTTATAAGCAAATATAAAGCATTGATCTGAGTATTCAAAAAGGTAGGACAATTTCTACTTTTAAAAATGTGTGTGTGTGTGTGTGTGTGTGTCTATGTAAAGTGTTTGTTTTTATAAGATATTTCAGTAAATCCCATAGAAAACCTTCTGGCTCTCTTTTGGTGTATTTGCATAATTGGGAAAAAAGCAGTATCCCATTAATCTTCTGAGCTTTACTTACTATGGCTTTAAATCTAAACTCCATACTGTATGTAAAGTGAGGTGAACATTTTTACCGCTTGTCAAAACAATCCTGAAATCCCATTTTCCTTTAATAAAGTATAGTTTTGTCTTCCAGATGTATGCTTGAATAAGATGTCATACTCTGTTTTTGTTCAGGATTGCACCCCGCTGATCTTCCTAGGCAGCAAGAAAATTACCTTATTGAAACATATTGCTAGGAGTGACGACGGTGCCAAATTTTGCATTGGTATTACACACATGACATATTCAGAGACCTTTGAATAAGACCATGAATATCAAGTGATTGAAAAGATTATACTGACTTTCTTATTTTGTGGGTTATAATAGGTTGTGGTTCTGGATGAATGTCTTTCAGATCAATATAATTATGTCATAAAAACATGTAACAAAATAGTTACTTTGCAGCTTTTCACACTCGCCTGATTTCATACTGATTTCATTCCAAGCAGAATTGTTTCTTTTAACTAATAGATGGTTCTACATTGGAGGTGTTACGGTGCTAAGAATCTTTAAAACAAGCATAAGGTGGCATCTAGTAATCTTTCTTGGTCACATAGCCACTTTATCATAAAAATGGTGCTCAAATTAGTTTGTTCACTTTATATCAGGAGTTAGAAATGTGGTGCCCATGAGCACCAGACTGCTTATTTTATATATTTATGCACATATTTACCCTTAGTGTTTGCCAACTTCTAAGCCACCTTATACATGTTGTTCAGATGGTTCAGAACTGCAAATAATTAAATGGGAATGTGGCACACTACAAGGAGAAACATCATTCTTCAGTGTCATCTTAATTTCTGGGCTCCACCTTGGCACCTATCAGCATTCTTTGGAATTAAAATGGGAGGTGACCACTGCCCAGGACTTCAATCCACAGTGAGCTTGCCTGGCATGAATAAAGAAACAGATAAGCTTGGAGTGGTGGGGAATATTCTAGGGCAGTGTTTCTCAACCTTGACAACTTGAAGATGTGTGAACTTCACCTCCCAGAATTCCCCAGCCAGCTGGCTGGGGAATTCTGGGAGCTGAAGTCCACACATCTTCAAGTTGTCAAGGTTGAGAAACACTGTTCTAGGGTCTTGATGGGATGGTCAGAAGCAACCTCACTAGTTTGCCTTCTAGTAAATCAATGTTTATGCTATGATGGGTATGACCATTTTACGGATACAAAAGCCCTCGCAGGAGCCATTTGGTGAGAACACACCTAATTTACTCATGAAATTCTACAAGTGCCCAAACAGCCAAAACATTTGGCTCATCCCAGGTGCATAGAATATTAATTATGAATTACCCTGCATCATTCCTCTTCCTTTTTTATATCATATACAAACATGTAGTTCCCTCAACATACATAACAAAACAAGAAAGAACAAAAATGACTAAAAATCCCAAATTGTTAAAAATAGACAGGAAGACAGATAGACTTCTTGTAGTCTTGGAACCGCTGCTTTCAATGAAAGCCACACTTACTAAAAAATGCAAGTTGTGGCTGAGCCTTTAATAATCTCAAATTGACATGTAATTCTCTCTGCAAGGGTTATATTCCACCTTTTACCATACTAAAGAGTCCTTTCCAACAAGCCACAGTTTGCTGCGTAGCCAGTAACAAAAAGGAGAGCAGTTTTTCATGTTGAACATTTCTATTGCAATCCTTATATAGTACATACCCAGTAAACATAATTAAGGTGAAAATAGCCTGCATTTCTTCTAAAACAAATGTTCTCAGTATTCATGATTTTTAAAGGGGAACTACAGTGGATAGGCTCACTCATTTCCGGTGGAATTTGATATTTTGACTATGAGATTTATCCTGTTACTCATTCTAACTTAAAACCCGTCATGTGTGGCTTCCTAGCTTATACCAGCTTCCTCAAATGCATAGATCTACCCATGCATCTGGCTTATATACCCTACAGATTCAGAGCTATTTTATATAGTGGTTGTATGGGTCACTGGGAAATATATAGTAAGCATACACATTTTAAGTACTAAAGAAGGCTCTGTGTCAACAGCAGCCATCCATGTCTGGAATCCTTTCAAAATCAGTGGATTTAACCATGCCTAACTACATAGCATTATGTGGTCTCTGTGTTAGAAAGGGAATTTTAATTAGAATTGCATGGGTTAGCGTTGAATGTGTTGGAACATGCACTGTAGGGGTATTCACTGAGCCTAGAAGGAAGTCCTTGGATTTCTTACTGTAAAAGGTGCTATCAAGCTGCAATGTAAAGGGTCAGTGTAATAATAATGTATAGCAGCTGGGTTTAAACTGCTGTCTGGATTCTCTATTTTCACTTCAACAAAAATAGTTACACTTGTGCTGATTCCGTGACCATTCAGAATGGTAGCTCCCTGCCAGATTATCATCACAGGCAACAATTTGGCTGCCCCAGTTGGCATAACACTGCCTGTTTAGAATGCAAAGTTATGACTGTAACCCCTGCTGGCCACTGGAGTGGCATCAGAGAGAGTTAAAGAGAGAGCTGTAATTATGGAAAAGGGAATTAGGAGGAAAATAGATTGAAAAGAAACCCTTGCTGTTTCCAAGTACAGGCGAAAATGCAATTCAAACCAACCATTTAATTGTCTTGTGCCAAAGAAAACGGTCAAGCAACTTTAGGAATGGGCGAATCTGCTGATTTTGGTTTCTTTCAATTCTTCCCTTTTTTAGTCATTAGTTTTCCCCATTTTCTTATCATTGTCAATATTGCTTTTTCCCCACTTTCTCCTGATATATACATTTTACTCAATGTTGCCTAATGGATATTTTTATTTTATTTTAGGTATATTACTTCATGATTTGAAATTTAATTCCATTTTATGCATTTTTATGTGCACGTTTTCCCAAAATGCATTTTTGTACCAATTTTTGTGAAGAAAAGTGTATCAAATATTGATTTGAAAGTCTGCCTGCCTGCCTGCCTGCCTGCCTGGCTATACTGTAGGTATGATAGCTAGCTAGCTAGCTATCATACCTACAGTATATTCTGCCAAAATAATTCTATCATACCACTTACAACTCCTTCCTGCACTTTCAATATAACAATTATTGCTGGTCATATTAAAAATGGACAAAAGTAATAAACCCAAGACAGACATCATTGAACCAAAGATGACCTTTATCAAGTAAGAAGTAAAATAGATAGGCACTTGTTCCCTGTTTCTCAGACCAACATTTAGCTAGCTGGATGTGCATGACTTGGTAGCTGATAGTCCTAGGAAACAGGGCAACTAAGGGGTTCTTAACTACATGAGAATATATTGCAATAGACAATGATATGACTAGTGCAGCAACTGTCCATCCTATGTACAAGAGTTACCTGAAAATGTAGACTAAGACTGTTTTTTCCCAATCTTGTACGTTGTCCTCTCAATCACTCCCCCCCCTCCCAAAAAGTAGCAGAACTTAAATTTTCAGTGTTGTGATTTTTGAAAGAGTTCATTTTAGATATTTGGAATTGGAAAATACTCTCTCTGTCATTACTCCTGGCTCTCTGGCTAATGTCTCCATCTTATCTTTGATGCAAGTGTTTGCAACCAGCAACCATAAGTAGTTAAATCAGGTTTCACCATGGACCGTTTCTCTAAAAACTGGACTTGACTAGGCTTTCTACTTCTATAAAGGTGAATATTATTCCACTAAATGTCCTTCCCTTATACATGTGGATCACTTCATTCTGTTTATTTCCCTTGTAAATGGGTACATCACTTTGTAATATCTTCCTCCTCAGTGTTTATTATTCCATTATATCCATTTTATATAAATTTAAGTTCCTCCCTACTTCCTCTGAAGCAAAGAGATCAATGTGGTACATGACAATTTTATTACATCAGAGTATTCATTTCCTTCACAAAAGTAAATCACTCCAGTACAGTCACTCCCCTGTGAGAAAACATACCCATAGATCATTGCATTACACGGACTCTCTGCATAAATACAGCTCGTATCATGTTACTTCTTCTGTAAGGTACATGATGACATATCTTTGTTGGCTCTGTATAAATGTTTGCTCAGGTCTTTGTATATGTGTTTTAGGCAGCAATACCAAATACAACATGGTCTCCATTGTACTATATTCATTTTCAAGATTGCTGCAGCCTTGTAAAAGGACGCTCTTCAAGTTTCTGTGAAACCATATCCTTCTCTGTGCCTTTTTATTTTTTTTCCATTCTGCTTATTTGATTTTCTTCCAATATAACAGTAAGCAGTTAATGCTGAGGAGGAGGAGGTGGTGACAGGAAACCTTTTTGCTTAAATTAGTGTAGTTTGGTGCTTCTGCACTTTCTAGAACTGTTGAGCATAACACCCCTTCAATCCAGATAAGGAATGCCCTCCCTCAGGATTTGCATTTGGCCAACAGTTCTCTCTTCCTTTAGAAGATCCATTAACACACAGCTCTTTATTTCAGCTGCCTTTTAGTTCCTTTATTTTTTAAAAAAAGCTTGTGTATTCATGTTTGTTATATGATATCCCATTGTGAGTGTACAATTTTCAAAGGAGGGATGTAGGTTTGGCAGATGATAGATAGATAGATAGATAGATAGATAGATAGATAGATAGATAGATAGATAGATATGGATTGCAGTTGCTATTGAAAATAATCTAAATAAGTGTTTCTCAAACTTTGCAACGTTAAGACATGTGGACTTCAACTCTGCTGTCTGGGGAATTCTGGGACTTGAAGTCCACATGACATAAAATTGCCAGGTTTGAGAAACACTGATCTAAATGAAAACTTACTGCAAACTTGCATACAAGAGTGTCTGCTGCATATGGTCAAAACCATCAAGATGGCAGCTGCAATATTGTGATAAAAGCTCTGCCTGTTTTCATGTGTGTTAAAAACAGGCAGACCTTCAGTCTCAACTTTGCAGCCTCCATCTTGACATTGCATGATCCTCTTAAACTAATATCTGTCCTAAGTTGGAAAGACACTACAATAATTTCAGTGTTATTTTTAAAAATTGGCATTTTATTTCCCACTAAAGAAAATCCCAAAGAGTAAAATGAAAAAGAATGAATGGCATTATCTTGCTATCTGGGTCTTATGAGATTGTATTTAAAAAAGAAAAAGAAATTATAACCACAATATATTTTCCCCAGTTAACTTTCACATGAAGCAGCATCTGTTATTATTTGATTTTCAATTAAACAAAGATAAAGCTCTAGTGTAAATTTATTTTTCAGTCCATGAGGTAATGATAGTGATTAGTGATTAGAATATTGAAATAATGAATGAATATGGGGAAAATATTCACTTAATCCCACACATAACTAGGAAGGTCACTGGGTGACTTTGAGGAGTAAAGGGCAAAGATGTCATATTGGAAGTGATTGTAATTTGCTTGCATGGTGTGTGCAAACAACACATCTATCTTTTGTGTATTAGTGCTTTGTTGCATATCCATGACACAAACATGGTATTTACACATACAGTATGTTCTTAGGATTGCACTTTTATTCCTAGAATTGCAGATTCTAAGTCTGGCAACATATTAAGTTAAAGAAAATCCTGAAATAATTTTGGTAGTTCTTATAATTGAACCTCGGGGCAAGAGGTCTACCAGGTTAGGTAGCCCTGACCATACGGACATCAGACACCCAATTTTCCTGTCAGTCGTCTTCCGATCTCACAATGAGAAGGAGCCAGGATTTCGGATCTTTATGTTCATCAGGACACAACTTCTATTGATATGTTTGCTTCTTTGTGAGTCTACAGTGCTTGCAGAGCACCAACACCCAATCTTCCAGGCCAATTGAAGAATATAGAGAATGCTAAGCCAATCAGTGGTCAGCTGATGGAAAGCCTTATCACTCTCTATCGAAAATAAAAATCATTTCTCCTCTATTAAAATACTGTTTAAAAAGAGTTTCAAGTTATTTACCTGGTGAGAAACTGCTGTATTAATCTCGTATGTTCATTATAATGCTGGGAGCTGGGAGCTGGGACATAGACCAAACCAATGAATATGGAAACTACACAGTATAAAACTGTGTACCATAAAACTACCATAAGGTCGGCAGTTCGAATCCACGTGGCGGGGTGAGCTCCCGTCACTAGCCCCAGCTTCTGCCCACCCAGCAGATCGAAAGCCATAGGCAAGTAGATGAATGGGGACCACTCACGTGGGCCAATTTGCTGGCGTCCTTTTCGGAAGGGTCGCCCTCGACCAAGAAGAGCTGGTCCCCGTAGATGGCGGCAGAGGACGGCAGAGGACGATGGATTCCGGAAATAACAACAACTTCCTGGACGTCAGCAGCCGGCTCAGAAGCAAAGGTTCCTGGGACATGTAGTCCGACCTGCGGATGAAGAGCAGGTTCCCGCACCCCCTCCCTAACGCGCGGGTAATATGATATGATTGTATAATATGAAATTACATGATTGTAAGCCGCCTAGAGCCCTCCATTAGGGAGGGGATAGGCGGGGTATAAATAAGATTAAATAGATAGATAGATAGATAGATAGATAGATAGATAGATAGATAGATAGATAAATAAATAATAAAACAGAATAGTATATCTGACACCTGCAAGTGGGAACTTTCCATTTTCAAGAAACCAAACAATTGCAGTAACCCGAGGTTTAGTATGATGGAAACCCTCTAGCAACTCCATCATTTGTTTGTCAGGAGGTCAACAGGATCTGTGATTGGATCTACAGCTCCATCTGGAAATCATCCTTGGTATAAGAGACCAAGCACTTTTCAGGCTTTTAACACCCATGCTTCTTAAGTACCCCATTCCCACTGCATTCAACTTACTTTTAAAGTTTCTTCTGAAATACGCAACTCTCACTTCCATATAAGACAGTGAGCATAAGCATGCTCTTTTACACAGTTATTTTCTTTTCTTTCAACTTTCATTGCTTACAACAGCCTACCTACTATCTTTGTACCAACAATTCCACATCTTAAAACTTCTCCATCCGTTTTCCCATCTTCAGTAAACAATCTACCAAGTAGACAAACAAAATCTGCAAGATGATGGGCAAAGCCTCATAATCAAAGCCTTGCCTTTTGGTACATGCAATGTGCACATACAAAAGGGTCAGGCTTCAATAGCACTGCACCTGCCATCTTGAAGATTTTGACACCCTCCTGCAGATATCCCTCCTACCAAGATACATACATTCTCTTACTTGCTGTAGTTTTTGTAATTTAAGTGTAACTTGCAATCATTCACTCAGTTTTCCGTGACAACGAACCCACAACTCCACATTTGCACAATGAATTTCATAATTCAGTCCCATTTACCTTATCAGATGCTTTCTCTAAATCATCTAATGTACATTTTTTCTCACATTCATATCTTTCTCAATGAGCAAAAATCTGGTCTCTGCATTTTCTCCCTAAAATAAAGCCACACTGTCCTTTCCTAATTTGACTCATTGTACCCTTTCAGTCAGAATTCTGAAAGGTTCCCAGGCACACTTAACAAACTAATTATCCTGCAATTTCTACATTCACTTTTATTATGTTTCCCTTTCTATAGGGGAACAATAACAGCATTTTTCTACTCATCAGGCACATATGCACTACACAAGTTGCATGCCTGCTCTGTAAACCACATTGACGCTTTCTCTAGTTATACCATCTACACCTGCAGACCTACCATTATTTAATATTCACACAGCATTATTATTTCTTTCATTGATGCTTTTCATCCACATTCATAGCATTCAGTTCTATTCCACACTTCAACCTATCACTACATTTCCATATGAATCTCTAAAATGTTCCTTCCAGCACTGTAAGCAGATGATTTCATGAAAGCATCCCAGGAATGTCTTACTGTATTTTGGCATGATACCTTTTAAATATTTTAAAAGTTAGAAATATAAGCATCTGCTTTTTATCCTATCTTTTATTTTGGGGTAAACACATTATTGTCCACTCACAGCTGAATCAACGTCCTGGATTTTCTCCTTCATGAAGCAGCAGTTGCTCCCCACCAGGAAATATTTTGTTATAAAATGGATCAGGATTCCTTCTCCTGGAAGGTGCATATCAACTATTGCTAGGACTAATCATTCATTGGCTAAAACATGAAAAGCAAGAACAAGTCTGTGTTACAAGATTAAAAGGGCTGAATGTTGACTATACATTTCTCCCCATATCTGCCAGCCCCACTTGGTAGACCATATCAGGAAATCAACTCCATAGGAAGACTAAAACTACTTTTATTGAGATTGGCTATAATAACAGAATCTTGCAAGTCTGATTGTGTTGTATATATTTTTTATGTCTGTAGAATATGTGGCTGAGTTTTTAAAAAGCCAGGCCTCAAAACTTTTTTCCTGTTTGGGCTCAGGAGCACATGTTCACCCCCACTCAGGAATGTTAATTTACCTTTAGGAGCCAGCCAGTCTGGGAGTTCTGACCAATCAGAATTAGCTGTTAGAGCTTTGCCCATATTGGGAATCTGTTGCCTAGGTGTTTTGGTCACATGCTGGATTCTGTCCACTCAGATGCTGATCAAGTTAAGGTTTAAAATGTAAATGCCTTTTGTTCTTTTGTCCTCTGCTCTCTGCTATCTAAATGAAAATAGCTATGTTAATCAATCATGCCATGCTTTGGCTAAAGAAGAAGATTCAAGGTTTGTTCCTATGTTTCTGTTTTAAATAAAACAACTTTTTTTTTACTACAAACTTATCTCTTGGTTTTTCCATAACTCTGATCACAAATTTTATAAAAATACAAAAGATTGTTCTGTATCTCCACTTCCTTCTTATAGTTCAGTGTCTGCCTGAGAGCTGCTTCTGAATGTTATCTCATTTTGGACTTAAAAAATGCTTCAGCTTTTGCTTAGTCAACAGATCCTGCATATCTCATTCAAGATCATCTTCCTTACTCTCTACAATAAGTCTCAGCCCTTAGAAAGGCTACAGACTAGTACCTTTCTAAATGAAAGCTGGGAATCTGGGAATCAGAGCTTACCCGAAGCAGAGGGCACTGGCTTCAGAGGCTCACCCTAATCTATTTAACTGCCCAGAGTCCCCCTTGGGGGAGATGGAGCAGTGATATAAATTGAAAAATAAATAAATAAATAAATAAATAAATAAAGAATCATTGTAAATAATATAATATAATAAAATAAAATAAAAATAATAATAATAAAATAAAATAAAATAATAAAATAATAAATAAAATAAAATAAAATA
Source organism: Charina bottae (assembly GCA_023362775.1). Classification (NCBI taxonomy): domain Eukaryota; kingdom Metazoa; phylum Chordata; class Lepidosauria; order Squamata; family Charinaidae; genus Charina; species Charina bottae. The sequence goes on from JALMGJ010000003.1 coordinate 191,945,864, forward strand.
AAATAAAATAAAATAAAATAAAATAAAATAATAAAATAAAATAAAATAAAATAAAATAAAATAAAATAAAATAATAAAATAAAATAATAAAATAAAATAATAAAATAAAATAAAATAATAAAATAAAATAAAATAATAAAATAAAATAAATAAAATAATAAAATAAAATAAAATAAAATAAAATAAAATAAAATAAAATAAAATAAAATAAAATAAAATAATAAAATAAAATAAAATAAAATAAAATAAAATAAAATAATAAAATAATAAAATAAAATAATAAAATAATAAAATAAAATAAAATAAAATAAAATTAATACTAACTTTATATAATATATTGTGATTCTTGAGGGAAAGGTGGGATGAAATTTAATACGTAAATTTAAAAAAAATAACATAATGAATATGTGATATAAAATCAGGACATGCCATAAAATGTCCCCCTTAGGTTAGAACAATCTTTTATGCTCAGTTTACCACAATGGAAAACTATCACAACCTCTTTTGCTTTTTATATTTCTAGGAACCAAGGAAAGGGAAATCTTCTGTTCCTAAATACATATCTATCTTGCTGATATTGGGGGACAATGAATTAGAACATTCTGGTTATCCAGAGTCTTTCAGATTTTAGCCCAGGGATGCCTATAAATTATGCCAGAAACTCAACCCTGCATTCAGGAACCAGATACCTGGAGGAACTTCAAGCACTTACTACTGCTAGATAGTAGTAGATTTCTTCCTTCCTTCCTTCCTTCCTTCCTTCCTTCCTTCCTTCCTTCCTTCCTTCCTTCCTTCCTTCCTTCCTTCCTTCCTTCTTTCTTTCTTTCTTTCTTTCTTTCTTTCTTTCTTTCTTTCTTTCTTTCTATCCTAGAGTTTAAACTATAAGCCTTTTCATCCCACCTTTTTGAGACAATGAATCTTTTACTGTTCTTTCCCCTCCTTTAGGCACCTATTTCATGTTTACATAATAGTTCTCTATGGTGCTGCTCTCCAGCAAAGGAGATCGTTACCTTGTCGTGGTGCTGGAGCTTGAGCACCTCAATGAAACCATGAGCTAAACTGTGAAGGGACACCCAAGACGGGAAGGTCGTGGCAGAGAGGTCAGACTAAATACGATCCCTGGGGAAGGTAATGGCAACCCACCCCAGTATTCTTGCCGTGAAAACTAAATGGATCAGTACAACCAGAGATATGTCGGTATACCATCGAAAGATGGGACTCCCAGGTCGGAAGATGGTCAAAATGCTACTGGGGAGGAACAGAGGATAAGTTCAACTAGCCCCAGATGTGATGACGCAGCTAGCTCAAAGCCGAAAGGACGGCTAGCGGCCGACGGTGCTGGTGGTGAACGACGAATCCGATGTTCTAAAGATCAACATACCATAGGAACCTGGAATGTAAAATCTATGAGCCAGGGCAAATTGGATGTGGTTATTGGTGAGATGTCAAGATTAAATATAGACATTTTAGGTGTCAGTGAACTGAAATGGACTGGAATGGGCCACTTCACATCAGATGACCACCAGATCTACTACTGTGGACAAGAGGACCACAGAAGAAATTGAGTAGCCTTCATAATTAATAATAAAGTGGCTAAAGCAGTGCTTGGATACAGTCCAAAAAACGATAGAATGATCTCAATTCGAATTCAGGGTAAGCCATTTAACACCACAGTGATCCAAATATACGCCCGAACCATAGATGCTGAAGAAGCAGAAGTAAATCAGTTCTATGAGGATCTGCAGCACCTACTGGATAATACGCCAAAAAGAGATGTTATTTTCATTACAGGAGACTGGAATGCTAAGGTGGGTAGTCAGACGACACCTGGAATTACAGGCAAGCATGGTCTGGGAGAACAAAATGAAGCAGGACATAGGCTGATAGAATTTTGCCAAGACAACTCACTGTGCATAACAAACACTCTCTTCCAACAACCTAAAAGACGACTTTATACATGGACTTCACCAGATGGTCGACACCGAAATCAGATTGACTATATCCTTTGTAGCCAAAGGTGGCGGACATCTATACAGTCGGTAAAAACAAGACCTGGAGCTGACTGTAGTTCAGATCACAAACTTCTTATTGCAAAATTTAGAATCAGACTAAAGAGAATAGGGAAGACCCACAGATCAGTTAGATATGAGCTCACTAATATTCCTAAGGAATATGCAGTGGAGGTGAAGAATAGATTTAAGGGACTAGATTTAGTAGATAGGGTCCCGGAAGAACTATGGACAGAAGTTCGCAACATTGTTCAGGAGGCGGCAACTAAAAACGTCCCAAAGGAAAAGAAAACCAAGAAGGTAAGATGGCTGTCTGCTGAGACACTGGAAGTAGCCCAAGAAAGAAGGAAAGCAAAAGGCAACAGTAATAGGGGGAGATATGCCCAATTAAATGCAAAATTCCAGAGGTTAGCCAGAAGAGATAAGGAATTATTTTTAAACAAGCAATGTGCGGAAGTGGAAGAAGACAATAGAATAGGAAGGACAAGAGACCTCTTCCAGAAAATTAGAAACATCGGAGGTAAATTCCAGGCAAAAATGGGTATGATCAAAAACAAAGATGGTAAGGACCTAACAGAAGCAGAAGAGATCAAGAAAAGGTGGCAAGAATATATGGAAGATCTGTATAGGAAGGATAATAATATTGGAGATAGCTTTGATGGTGTGGTCAGTGAGTTAGAGCCAGACATCCTGAAGAGTGAGGTTGAATGGGCCTTAAGAAGCATTGCTAATAACAAGGCAGCAGAAGACGACGGTATCCCAGCTGAACTGTTTAAAATCTTGCAAGATGATGCTGTCAAGGTGATGCATGCCATATGCCAGCAAATTTGGAAAACACAAGAATGGCCATCAGATTGGAAAAAATCAACTTATATTCCCATACCAAAAAAGGGAAGCACTAAAGAATGTTCAAACTATCGAACAGTGGCACTTATTTCACATGCCAGTAAGGTAATGCTCAAGATCTTGCAAGGTAGACTCCAGCAATTCATGGAGCGAGAATTGCCAGATGTACAAGCTGGGTTTAGAAAAGGCAGAGGAACTAGAGACCAAATTGCCAATATCCGCTGGATAATGGAGAAAGCCAGGGAGTTTCAGAAAAACATCTATTTCTGTTTTATTGACTATTCTAAAGCCTTTGACTGTGTGGATCATAACAAATTGTGGCAACTTCTTGGTGGTATGGGGATAACAAGTCATCTTGTCTTCCTCCTGAGGAACGACCAAGTAGCAACGGTAAGAACAGATGACGGAACAACGGACTGGTTTAAGATTGGGAAAGGAGTACGGCAGGGTTGTATACTCTCACCCTACCTATTCAACCTGTATGCACAACACATCATGCGACGTTCTGGGCTTAAGGAAACCAAGGCTGGAGTTAAAATCGCTGGAAGAAATATTAACAATCTCAGATATGCAGATGATACCACTTTGATGGCTGAAAGCGAGGAGGAGTTGAGGAGCCTTATGACGAAGGTGAAAGAAGAAAGTGCAAAAGCTGGGTTGCAGTTAAACCTCAAAAAAACCAAGATTATGGCAACCAGCTTGATTGATAACTGGCAAATAGTGGGAGAAATGAGAAATAGAGGGAGAGCAATGGCAAATCTTGATAAAATAGTTAAGAGCAGAGACATCACACTGACAACAAAGGTCCACATAGTTAAAGCAATGGTATTCCCTGTAGTAACCTATGCGAGAGCTGGACCATAAGGAAGGCTGAGCAAAGGAAGATAGATTTTTTGAACTGTGGTGTTGGAGGAAAATTATGAGAGTGCCTTGGACTGCAAGAAGATCAAACCAGTCCATACTCCAGGAAATCAAGCCAGACTGCTCACTTGAGGGAATGATATTAAAGGCAAAACTGAAGTACTTTGGCCACATAATGAGAAGACAGGATACCCTGGAGAAGAAGCTGATGCTAGGGAAAGTGGAAGGCAAAAGGAAGAGGGGCCGACCAAGGGCAAGATGGATGGATGATATTCTGGAGGTGACAGACTCAACCATGGGGGAGCTGGGGATGGTGATGGCCGACAGGAAGCTCTGGTGTGGGCTGGTCCATGAAGTCACAAAGAGTCGGAAGCGACTGAATGAATAAACAACAAGGTTTCTAGCTTGACCTTTTAAATAACTCCAGAGTGCTCAGGTCCTATTCCACTTACTAAGGAACTTTCTTTCTTTTTTTTCTTTTTTTGCATTTATATACATATACATTTATTAATCATAATTATAACAAAAAACAAAAACTTACAATGTGCACCCCACCCCCAGGACCACTATTGTCTTAATCATTCCTCTTTCCAAAAAGATAATAATTCTTTCGAAGGTATACATCCTTTCCCTTTTAATAATACATATTCTACAAATATATTCCAAATTTCTTCAAAATTATTTCTAATCTGTAATCCCCTTCTAACTCTAATATTAGATGTTAATTTATCATTGATTGCCATATCCCATACTTCTTTGTACCATTCCTCAATTTGATATTCCCCTTGTACTTTCCATTTCCTTGCTATTATTAATCTTGCTGCTGTCATTAAGTTTGTAATTAAATTTTTTGTATTCTGAGTACAGGTAACCTTATTATATATTGATAACAATGCTATTTCTGGACATGCTTCCATATTCATTCCAATTATCTCGTTTATCTCTTTAAATATCTTCTGCCAAAATATCTGTATCTGTTTACAACCCCACCACATATGGAGATAGGTACCCAACTCCTGACACCCCCTCCAACATAATACTGAATATTTCTTATTTATTTGATTTAATCTTACAGGAGTCAGGTACCATCTCCATACCAATTTAAAATAATTTTCTTTTATCCTTATGGACATAGTTTTTAAAATACGCATATCCCAAATTTTTTCCCAACTCTGATTACTTATTTGTTTTACTAAATCATGATCCCATAATGATTTAAGATAATCTTGTTGATCTTCTGTTTCTAATAATATCTTATAAATTTCACTTGTTTCTCCTTTTATAACAAAATTTTCTTCTTTATCTTCTCTTTCTATAATCATTTTCTCAAATCTTGTATAATCTCTACATTCTTTATTTTCCTTTATCCATTTCCGAATCCATTTCTCTAATTGTGTATAGTTAAACCAAGATAACTTTCTTTCCCTTAGTACCTCTCTTATTCTATCTTTACTATTCATTTCTTTCACCCAATCCTTTATTTGAAATATTTTCTTCTCCCTCAATTCCTTTTCCAATTCCTTCTTTAAATTTATAGGGAATTTTTCCACCACTGGAGTCAAAGGGGAGACCACTGGCATTAGTTTTTCCTTATATTTTACCCAAATCTTCAAAATAGTTTTTAAAAGGGGGTTCTCAACTCCTTCCAGCCATTTCTTACTAGGTTTATTAAAAAATACATTTTCCAATTTCCATTCCAATACTTGAGTCTCCATCTCCAACCAATCCCATCTATAATATATCTTATTTGATTTGCTATATAATATAATCTTAAATTCGGGAGCCCCAATCCTCCAACTTTTTGAGGTTTATACCATCTTTTTTTATTCACCCTTGCTTTCTTATCTCCATTACAATAATTGTTAATCATGGTTTGCCAACTCTTCATTTCTGTCTCTGATACCATAATTGGTAACATCCTAAATAAAAAGTTTATTCTAGGTAAAATCTTCATTTTAATAATTGCTATTCTGCTACTAAGGAACTTTCATTGGAAGTTTTCAAGCAAAGTTTGGACAGCTGCTTGTCTGGGATGGTATGAGGATTCCTGCCCTGGGCAAAGTGTTGGATTACAAAACTGCCAAGGTCCTTTCCAATCCTATGAGTCTATGCTTTCCATAATTTCATTCTCCAATCTAGCTATTTTGCAGAAACATGTTAGGATGTCAAATCAAATCAAATCTTTATTATGGTCATAGACCAGCATAAGTTAGGATGTCATTTCTGGTTTATTGAGGTGCCCTTGCAGTAGCATTTTTAAAAAGTAAAGACTGTCTCAAGTTGAAATCAACTCCTCCTGACTCCATGGCTTTGTCCATGCAGTGTTCTTGGCAGCAGTCCAGAAGTATTTTGTCATTTCATCCTTCTGGAATGCCTATTTGACTTCCAAGGCTAACATAGAATTCAACAATATCCTAAACCTCTCTCATCAAAGGACCAGCCAGGTCTAGCCCTGGTTTCTGTGTTCAGCTTGCACTATGATTAACTCCATTGGGAAAAGTGGTTTCAGATGGCCAAAATAGTTTAACAGCCTTTATCATCACTTTCATATTTTATTTCATATAGGGGAAGTTATTATTGAGAAACACTTAAGAGTCATTTTTATAGAGTCATTTTAAAGACACATCAATATGGTGGTAAAGACGTGCATGGATTTTGCTGCATAGCTATGCAAAACTTCGTTGTGCTATGTGAGATATTGGTTTGGTGTGACTAATCAAATGAAAAAGTTAAACAAGATTTCTTTAGTCTTCCCATTCCTCCATTGAAAAACAGTTGTGGGGAGGGGGGTAGATCCATTTGGTATGTTGAAAACATTTATTTCATAAGGTTTTCATGTCACCCACACTCATAGACTGTAAACAACTCACAGCAATCAAATATAAAAACAGATTGTTAAACACATACAGTTATAAAAAGATAAAATGATAGCATAAACCTGAACACTATTGTTGTCATTCATCTTCCTCTTGAGTATATAAGCTGTTTAATCTGTATGCATGATTTCAGATATGCACTTCTTATACAACAGCAGCAGATTCGTAATAAATGCATTCAAATACATTAACAATATGAAAAAAGAGATAGTAGTAATATTTTTAGATGTCGAAAATGCCTTTGACAATTTCGAGTGGACTTTCCTCTTGGAGGTCCTAAGTAAAATGAATCCAGGAGAAGAATTTAAAACTTGGGTGGAAAGTATATATCAACAGCAAACAGCAAAGATTATCATGAATAGAATGTTGTTCACAAGCATTTCAATAAGCAAAAGCACAAGACAAGGGTATCCACTTTTACGTTTACTATTTGTAACTGTTTTGGAAGTCTTGGCAGGATCCAAACTGGTCAGAATTCAGGGAGAGGAATATAAAATAAAATGCCATGCAGATGTAGTACTAACTTTTACACCAAAACATTCAGACATTTTTTTAAAATAAAATTTGAATTGAAACCATAAATATATTTATTAGGAATAATTCCAGGGAATATAAATGAGGGGGAAAAATCACAGTTTACTAAGATATATGCTGACAGCAGCACAACATTGGAAAAGTGAAACTTTGTCAATGATGCAAGAATGGGAGGCTAAAATTGGAGAATAGGCAAGACTGACTGCATTGTTTAAAAACAGAAGTCTAACTAAATTCAAGCAGGAATGGCTATCTTATATACATTAAACAGCAAGGCAAATTTAGACATTTGGAATATGGTTTCCAACATTCTCCAATGTTTAATGTTCAAGTACAGCACAAATATATAAGTAGTGGTTAATTGGAAGTGATGAGGAGAGAATGTGTTATCAAAAGTTCCTTTTCACGTTTTTATTATGCTTTATTTTTGTATTATGCTTTTTGTATCTGTATTCCTTTGTATCTTTATTTGTGTGAGGTTTTTTGCTTAAGCTTATGCAAAAGCTGAATATGATAGCCTATCAGAACCAAGAAGGTGACCATATCTTTTTTCTTGAAAGATGACAAGCAGAGGTGAAGACCATCCGCTTTTACCAGGCTACTGGTGAGTCGGTGGTTGGTTATGAGTGCTTGATTACTGTGATTTTATCCTATAATATATGTGAAACCATGGGAGTTTTCACAAAATGGCTAACATAGAGGCAATCTTGCCTATTCACCAGATGGCTTCCAGGGTGTACATGCTGCCAGTCACAAAATATGCGTTTACCGTACGTTGAACTAGGTCAGGTTGAACTGAACAACTCTTCTCACCTCTAGGATGCTATCATCCCACAACAAGCATATGCAGTACATAGACATGCACATATACCTATACATATACTGTACATATTTTCTGAGCATATGGGACAGAACCAACTACTGGGTAGAAAGCCAAAATTTCCTTGCTGTGGCTAATTCGGAAAAGATAGGGCTCCTGAATATGAGGCTCTTTACTCAGATACATCAGTATGGAAAGTACCAAGGAAAGTAAAAGGGAAGAAGTATGTTCTTAAGAGACAATAACATCACAGTCTTGCAGAAAGTAGGAAGCGGGGTCTCCTTTCTAAAGCTCGGGATATTTCCATCTGCACTTAAGATGCAGCCTATGGAGGTTGAGGCATTAAACAGAGAGAGAAGAGGAAAAACAAGTTCACCAGGGGAGGGACAGCAAGGAAGTTTTTCTATATCTATCTCAATGACCAATTCAAGACACCAAAATAAAACTGTAAAATATTTCTACACTATTCTGAGTCTGCAAGGTGCACCTTTGCTAGCTAGAGTTTTCCCAGAAATGTTCACTTGATTTCCAGACACTTAATCCTCATGCATTTCTCACTAAAAATATCTCTGCACAGCACAGAAAAGCACATTAAATATGAAGGGCCTAGCATGGCCTTTACTAATGTGTGAGCACGTAGCCCAAATACCAGTGCATTTGCTTAACCAGAAACAAAAAAGGTCCAAGGTAGACTCTGTCAAGAAGTAGAAAATAAATAACTTATGAAGCTGTTTACAATATTTACAATTGTTTACAATTGTTTGCAATTGCATTTGGTTTTGAAGATATTCTTTAAAAAATAAGAGCTTCTATATGCTTTCTGACTTGTCCTTTGATTAGTGTACAAAAAAGTAATTAACAGTACTTTTGCCACTAGATAACCCACTTTTAGGAAAGATTTGATCACAGATTTTGAAGAAATGCCCAGATATTTAGTGGATGACACTCTGCTGCCACCTGGTTCCCCTGTAGTGCCAACATTGACCCTCCCCAGACAAAAAACTCTGTCACCTCAGGAAGCAGGCGTTCTGAGGTTGACTTTAAAAGTACTGTAATTGCCCCATTACCTTAGCCCAACTTTCAACTATTTCAAGAGTAATTCCACATTGCTGAAGCAAAATGTCTGAATCCAAAAAACATCCAGCACGGTAAAGCATTCTCTGTCAAAGATCCCCAAAGCCTCTAATGAAGTCTTGTCATCTTTCCAGCCTCTGCACACCTAGATATGTATGTGAAGTTCAGAATCAGTTAGGGTAAAAAGGAAACATTATCAGTTTTGGTTCTCAGTGAAGATGGTTGGCATTTATTTGTGATATCAGTTGCATTGGTAACATTTGTTTATAGTCTTCATTGCTTCCTTTTCATTATAAACAAGAGCCCTACTTGTGTATGTATTATGGGTAAAGCAATCATAACAAGCCAGTGTCAGTATGCAATATACAGTCTCCGTATTATTGCATTCACCTGCAGAAATGCATTTTGAGCATGTATGCGTGAATGGAAAAACATATGTGTGAGCAGCTGCTGATCCCTAGGTGCACAAGATGATCAGGACTTTAGCACCATAAAAGATAAAATTACGCATAGGGACTGCACATGAACACATACACATATCTACTACTACTTCTCAATGAGCAGATGTTGGTTGCAATATTGTTTCAGTCTGACCCCTCCATATGATTGTTCACATCTTGCATGACTGAATAGACCTATAAGCAGACCTCAAAAAGATAGGATGTTTTTAAACTTCTCTCCAATATATGCTTATACCTATACTGAGGGATAGGGATTTTTTTTAAGCGATTAATTTTATTAATGGAAAAATGATAATTCCTCTACTCAAGCCACTTTCTGAATTATATATGAATAATAATAATAATAATATATATTTTAATTTTTGTAAGGGGGGTATAACCACAAGTTTATTTTATTTCATTTGTACAGTCATTAAGGCTAAATTCCCACTCCGTTTGGCCTTGAATAACTCACATCAAATGATAAATGGGAGCTCAAATTATTGACTGTTCCTTCTATCACAGGTACCTTCCAACATGAGACTGAAGATCAGGTACTAGTCTAACATTCTCCCTGAAATAACAATTGCCTATAAGTAAGGCATTTTTGTGTGGAAAAGCAATAAATCATTTGAGTTACCCATCTGCACTGACTATCTGAAACTGGCCAGCTTTACCATGTTAATCAGAAGCAGTTGTGTGTCATTTGAGTCATTGGTTTTGTAACAGTTATATCCTCAAACAGTTCATAAAATGAAGGAAAAAAATTCATTCCAGACTGGCTAACGATTTAGCATTCTATGCATAAATCATAATATTCAATTATTTAATATTTCTTTTATATAAGTGTTTAGGTTGATGCATTTTTTTAAAAAAAATAGGAGGTACATAAAGGTACAATCTCATTGCGAGATACCAAAATTGAAGATATATATACATACATGCAAACTCATCAACAAAAGAATGTGGAGAAAAATGCATTGTGCAGGGAAAGAAAAAGGAAAAAAATATCTACAGGGAAAGTTCAAGCATTAGGGCCCTCACAGTAGGAAACTGGTCACATGGGTAACATAATGAAATTTTACTGCAAAATATCCCTTTTTTTCTTATTTGAAAAGACAAATTATTAGCATTTTTAAACAATTTCAATATGTTTAATGGCTGAAAGTTAAGCTCAAACTGTTCCGCTGACTGGATAAAGTGCTAGGTCTGTAAACAGGAATCTTAAGTTACCCCAAGAGTACACTCATTTTAAATTTTACTTGAAAGCGGGATGTACGTTTATTACAATTTCAAACAAAATGCTAATGCCATTAAACAAATGAGGTTTAGGCAAATTAACTGCATTTTAATATTCTGAAAGCCTATGATATAGGACATTGTGTTACGAAACATTGGCTAGAAGTATCAGTTGCAAGTGGGATTTTCATTGCTGTGAATCTCAGGAGAATATTTGTAATTAGTATCATTTGCCTAATACTTCAGGTTAATTAGAATATTTAATTGAATAGCTGTAATCTTCAGAGATGACTATATTATGATCAAATTAGTACTATCACAGCACACGCTGATCACTGCTGCAGCCTGCCTCACTTCTGCTAGCTATTCAGCCCTCTGGAGCGTTCAGCAACATAAGAAAAAATCTGTTTCTTACACTTTTGAATTTTAATGATCCATTTGAACTCTGCCATCAACATTTAATTATTCTAGGAAAAAAAAAGTCCCAACCATGGGTCCCATATGGCATGTTGGCAAATACACTTGCCACACTGGAACCTGCTCCTCTTCCAGCAGTTCAATCTCTGGGAAGAGATTTAACAGAAGCTGCTGCACCACTTCTTCTTCTTCTTCTTCTTCTTCTTCTTCTTCTTCTTCTTCTTCTTCTTCTTCTTCTTCTTCTTCTTCTTCTTCTTCTTCTTCTTCTTCTTCTTCTTCTTCGCCTCCTCCTCCTCCTCCTCCTCCTCCTCCTCCTCCTCCTCCTCCTCTTCCTTCCTTCCTTCCTTCCTTCCTTCCTTCCTTCCTTCCTTCCTTCCTTCCTTCCTTTCTTTCTTTCTTTCTTTCTTTCTTTCTTTCTTTCTTTTTGTGGGGGGTGGTGGTAAAGAGCATTTGCAAATACAAACCATACAGGGCTTCAAAGGAAAGGTTACTAGGATACTATTGTAGCACCATTAGGGAAAGATGAATTGATTTTTATAATATTACAATGGATTTAATTCTATAAGATCTCTTGGACAATTATATTGTGTGCAGAAAGTTTGAAGGAATCAGGTGCCTCTGTAACGAATCCTTGTTATCTTACAAACACAATTAATTTTTCCCTCTTCTTTTATAGCTTTGCACATACAAATCCCCAGTGCACCCAGAGCACAGATGTTGAGTTCTTGACCTTGGCAGTTGTGGATTTTTTTTCTTTTACAGGCTTGGTAAATATTTTAAGGGGTTAAGCCTCAACCATTGTTGTGAACATTAGAAAGCAGTTGAATCCTATTACATCAAACTCAGGAGCAAATTCTCAGCCTGCAGAGAGAGAGAGAGAAATGAAACTTGGGAGAAGCATTCATGTCACAAAGACGCATTGTTTACACAGAGACGTGGCTAGCTCCAAAGTACTTTCCCCTAAGGATATGAAAGCTCATGAGGTCAGTTCCACACGGCAAAACAAATGAAATTAAAAACTGAAAACCATTTTCAAACAGAGTGCCCTGACACAACAACTTAATTCACCCCCATGGAGTCTCTCTTTCAATGATATCACCCAAACATGCATTCCCTTGGCTAATTCAACAATCATTTTTAATATGTCACTGAAGAATATTTTCTAGCTAGGCATCTTTGCTCTTCTGTATTCCTGCAAAAGGGCCCTATCACTGCACAGGTGAGTATTCAAGTAAAGATACAAAAAGCTGTTCCCCATCACTGCTAAACTCAACCCCAAAGCTCACGGTCATATGCTGCTGAAAAATGGGAAGACAACACTGTAGATTTTTGAATCCTTCTTGAATGATCCCACCTGTTGTTGTACACCCTTCCCCTTCCCACAAAAATGAAAGTAGAATGGATGTTCACTGCTAATGAACAATATTTTGGTCAAGTAATATAAAGGCAAGGTGCTTATGAATGGTCCACTTGACTAGCATTAGAATAACAGCACTTCTAAGTCCAAAATTATTAGTTGGCAAAGATGCAAACTTGTCAAATTGTGATACTTGATTTTGAGAATTACCCACTAAAATATCATAATTTAATTGACATGCATACTGCATGTGTAAATACAGTATATATAAGGAATATCAGGAATCTATAATGATGGCACTTCTTTTCACCATTTTACAGAGATCCCACCACCACCACCCCAAACCAAAATCCTCTATTCTCAGGTTCTCATTTAATGGTTCATTTCTTGGGTGCAAAATCCCAATGAATATGAAGCAACAGTTTTCAAAAGTAGTTTTGTGAATAAATAAGAATTTAAGGCAACAATACTAAATACTGAGATTTTTAAAAATCGAGTAACTGAAGTTACATTAGAGAATTATATTACTTTCTAAAATACTGAATAGTATTTTATCTCTATTAGCTATCAAGTAGAGTTAACAAACTGACTTTATACAGTACAGACTTCCATAATACAGACTTCCATTATGTGTTTATTTATATTATTATCTATAACTACATTTACATCTATCTATATATCTACATGTATATATGTATACACACATACCTATTATCTAAAATTATAAAAACAATATTGAGAAATCATTTTATTGTCAAGTGTATGGCCTAAGTGCAGAATTTTTCAGTAAAAATATTTTTAAAATTTCTGAATATAGAAATGATAGAAACAGACAGAAAAAAATATTAACCTGAAATTCAGGATTGATTTTTTCTATTTTTATAGGGTTCCCTCTTCTCCATACAAATTTAAGCTCTGGAATTTGAAAGAATCTGTCATCAGGTGTTATATAATCTCTGATCTTCAACAGTAACCAGGACATACTGTCTTCTTCTTAAAATATACTTCTTGTTTATAGAGAAACAAAATCTTTCTACCTAAATACTAAATATGTGTTATCATCCTGCTCTTCTAACTGCTTTAAAAAGCAGTCTGAGAATCTAGAACTATATATTCTCCCATCTATTAAACAGATGGCAAATAAGATTGTAAACATATTTGTTTCATAGTGAATAGATAGTTTCTGGCATAATACTAATTACCAAATTAAATGACTGACTTTTTGTGTCACATTAGAATTAAAGCCATTTTGGAAGTTTGTTTTAGGGAGTTATTTACTCTGACAAGAGTATGCAATGAAAAAGCTGTTAAATGTTTTCTCAACAACATTATGCTCTGGGTATAATGTTTTTTTTTCTTTCTTTTTAAACTCTGTATTTTATTATAATTCATTTGTACGAGTTTCATTACAGTCACTCATTACAAAATATATGTGATTTAATCCATTTCCAAGAGCATCATACTTTTCCAATCTCACCCTATATGAGTGTGATGTTTCTATGCAAGTGTACATAAGGTTTATATATTGTCTTTTCTTGTTTCCTCAAAGGCATAAGGAACAAAAGAAAGATAAATATTAGAAGAATGATAAGCATTGTATTACACAGTATGTAGAAGTATTGATTTCTTTGTTTTTCAGCAGATTATACCCTGAGTTTTGAATAATTTTTTGTATACCTCTTGCCTTGTATAAATTTTGATTCAATTATGAATTGATACAGAAAGAGAGAGAGAGGGGGGGGAGGGGGGATGCACTTTGGCTTTCCTTTTGATGAAAAAAAATCACATACGTTTCATTTACTTTATCCTGTTGATGTCAACAGCATAGCTTCAAGACACCATCATCGTGCAACAGGTCAAGTCAGTGTTTATTATTTTGATCCACAACTGTAACCCTAGATTCAACCATAACATTATTTTGGTGATAATGGAGATATTGTGCAGATAAGATAATTGTTTATACATTTTTCTGTATTTCTTGATATAATTAATAAAATATATGAAAAGAATATATGGAATATAAAATATCCCATTATTCTGCACAATTTTTTTAAAAAATCATCTTTTGCCTCTTAGACAATATTATCACTTCAGGTTAATGTACATATCACAAACAAATTTATACTTTTAAAGTTTAGTTATACTCCTGCTTACCAATAACAACAAAAAGCAATAACAACTTAATTTTGTTGAGTGATGTTTACTCCCTACTAAAAATGCAGTCCTATGTTTCTATCAAAGGTATGTCCCACTGAATTTAAAGCTACAAACAATCCAAAAAGCAGGTATTGGGCATAGATGCTTTTCCATCTCTGTATCTGTAAACAATAGTGTGCAATATTACTGGAAAATAACTAAAGAATCACAAGTGGAAAACATTAAGTTTTAAACCTTGTAATGCAGCTAAGCTTAAAGCTATTTATTTTAAGGATGTCATGATGGGTAATTACATGTTTATAAATATTTACATAATGTGAGGTCTGCAATATTTTTAATGGAAAGAGCTAATATCAGAAAATCTGTTTGCATACTTCCAGCAAGTAGTGTGTCCTGCCTCATTTTTTGGCCCTCATCTTTTAATTAAGCCAGGTGAAGTTATGTGTGTGGCTTAGTCATTAAGGGTTGGCACTGATGAACTGAATTGTTTAGATTTCAGTCTCTGTTAAATCAAGTTGTGAATACCAGCTTACCCTCTCCTAAAAAGAAGCAACCTCACTCCAGGATTGTTGTAGGAAAGAAAGAAAAAAAAAACAGGAAGGAAGGAAGGAAGGAAGGAAGGAAGGAAGGAAGGAAGGAAGGAAGGAAGGAAGGAAGGAAGGAAGGTCCAAATCAAAAGTTATATTCTGAGTTACTCATAAAACATTAGCAAATTTTAAATTAAGCCAATTATAAATTAGAGATAGAGTGCCTTAAAATAAATAGGTTTAAGCAATGCCAAATGTTAATTCACCATGAAAATAAGGTGGATATTTGTGGATTAGGGAAAAGGAAAGCCTTGCTATGTTGTTGTGTTTTTTTAATGCAAATATTTAGTTCAACCCAACAACAGCTCTTCAGTTTTAAGAAGAAATGTCCCTTGGGAAGGACCTATGGTATGACATACTAGTTCCAGAGGAATTCTTGAGGGAAAAGGTGATTGGGTAGAGAGTAAGCCAGGTGATGTTGACATTTATTCAGGAACCATTACCTAGGCAAAAGGGGCTGAAGCATTTTTAAAGTCCAGAGTGAGATGACATTTGGAAGTAGCTCAGGTAGACACTTCCTTAATTCATTGACCAATAAGAAGGAGGAGGAGGAGGAGGTACAGCACAATCAGACTTGCGAGATTCTGTATAATAGCTAGTCTCAATAAAAGCAGTTTTTAGCTTTCCTGTAGAATTGATTTCCTGGTCTATTCTATCTAGAGGGCCTGACAGCTTGTCCCTATTGCCTAAAATATAAACTGATTTAAACATCTGAGTTTGGTCTTCTCTTATGAATTTTGTATATTTGTGTGTGGTTTTTTTTAATGATTCCTTCTATTTTTGGCCTCTGTTGTATTTCCCAAGGCAGCTCACAACATCAATTAAATGCATACATAATAAAAACTGTAAAATCGAAGAAATGTGAGCAACTAGGTTGGTTAAAATACAGTTCCATAAATGGAGCAAACAATCAAAATTTCTGTTGGTAAAAGAGAAATATTGACAGTGGCCAAAAACCTAAATAAAAGAGTCAGTCCAGCTTCCTATGGAGATGTCCCATCAGATTACAATAAATTAGAATGCTGAGGAATTTGTAAAGCAGCAACAAACCTGCCCAACCATCAACTGAATATATCCATGGAATGTATGTACATTTCACAGTGAGTATTTTAGCATGATCAGCAACCTGAAACAGCAAGCTTTCAAACTTTATATACTGTACATTTAGGAGGGCTCCATGAGAATCTCAAACAAAAAGTGCCTAAGTCTCTCTCTATATTCACTCTATATTCAACCATATTCACTATGGTTGTATCAGTGATAAACAGAAGAAAGACTAAGATATACTAAAAATAATATATTGAAATAAAAAGGGGCATATTCCATATATAATAAATTACACAAAATTACATACTTTCATTTTTTGAATTTTTTATGTCTTTATTTTATTGTATTCCAGCATTGTGAGATTTTATTTTTTGTATTTTTTTATTTTACTACTTTTATTCTAAAAGGCTTTGAGATTTTTGAGAAATGAAAAATAGTTTATAAATATTTAAATTAAAAAACATAAATATTACTCATTCTAATCAATTGGTTCCTTGCCACATACCAGTGTCCTTTCCTGGGCTTAATTTAAGCTTAAGAAAAAGATAAGAAAGAATGTAGGAGTTTGATCTTGAAAGTGATGGTATATGGTTAAGGAAGGTATTATTACAAACATGTGGTTCTCGGCATTACTAGTACATGTAAATTTGGTCTGAGGTTCCTGTTAAGTTGAGGAAATTGATAACATGAAATAGCTTAGTTAATTTGGGGGAAATTAAAGGGCTTAAGTGGTGACCTGCCAGAGCACAAAACATGCCTTTTCCTTTATGTTCACCTGTTTTTTTCCTTAATGGGCACCTTGCATGAGAAACATTTTGGGGCAGTAACCAGAATATGTTTTTCCAAAATGTAAATGTACAAACTGGGGGGAAAATTGGTGGCCTCCAAGATATTTTAGAAAACCAAAGCTAGTAGAAAATTGTGGATAAAAATCTAGCAAACTAGTAAATTTTTAAAGTCTCTGTTAGGAAATGAAGATCACAAACAAGGCCTCCAATTCTTGGACGTTATTTCCAATATTCTTCCTGCTGTATGTCTTTTTTGATCAGTATAAACCTGTATTATGTAAACATGACTATGAGCATTTTCTTAATGTGATATAATAGCATTAAGAGACATAGTCTCTGATTAAAATTGTGATGCACGCCCAACCATTAAGCAAACATGCTGGAATAAAATTAGGGGGATGGACAGAAAACTTGGCTATTATTACTAAGAATCTTTATGGAAAAAATATTTGCAGAGTGACAAGAAAGAAGTAAAACATTAAAACATAGCATAATATTATATATTAAAATTAACACCTAGAAGGCAGCAGAAACAGCAACTATTATATCAAATATCCAAAATAAGCAAACCCAAGAATAGTAATTTGATGCTAAAATACTCATATAAATGGTATATAAAAATAATATTTTCAGTAATATCAGCTGAGCTGAAATATTACAAGCATTAAGGAATAGAACATTTTTTAAAAAATTAGAAGAATAAAAATGTCTTTATCTGGTGTTGAGAAGATATCAATATTGGAACCAGCTGAGCTTCAGATTTTGGTATGTCAGATTACCAAGCTCTCTCTGGGCATTTTAAAACCTAGTTAAAAATAGGCAAGGAGCCAGAGTAAGAATAGGCCAATTGTCATCACCTTTCTCATATTCTTGTTGAATGTCTGAATCAAAGAAGTCCTTCTTTCCATGGAGAAAGCTGTCCTAGAGATGAAAATGATGATAAAAGTTAAGAAGAGAAAGATAGAATGAGCAAACTTGTATTTATCTTCTTTCCTCATACGTTATTTTAGCTAAATTTTAGAATGCCAGAAGAGGACTCTAGTCTTGTTTCCAAAGTGAAAGCAATACATTTGGAAATCCACATTTTTCAGTGTTGTTATTTCATCCTTTTTATCTCCAGGAAAATGTTTACCAGGATCAGGATTACCTGAGTCCTACATGAAAAATTCTCAAATTCCATAACATTTTATAGTTCTCAAGAGACCTCTTATTCTTTCTTGTTTTTTGACTTCAAATCAGTCTTGATGCCTGGCGACTGCCTGGACAAGTCCCTGAAGTTTGTTGGCAACATTTTCAGAAGTGATTTGCCATTGCCATCTTCCTAGGGTTAAGAGAGGTTAACCGTCCCAAAGTCACCCACCTGGCTTCGTGCCTAAGAGATTCACAATCTCTCATTCTCCAGCCTGACACCTTAAGCAATACACCAAACTGGCTCTCTATTCTGGAATGGGTCATTGATATTTAACTGTCTTCTGTTTTATTGCCAGATTTCATACAGATACAAACTGAAAGGTAGTAAGACCATCAGATCATTTATGATTTCTTAGTTCTCCATGGAATCTTGCTATAAATTTGCAAGACTGATGTCAGACTGATGTAATTGAGTATATACATGGTGAATAATTCTTTTTGTAACACAGGTTCAGTTCAGAAGAACTATTAGAATATGAAACAACTAATGATCTAGTACACTGACAACACAGAACTTCCCAGGAGGGGGGAAGCATAGTCATTACTCTTTTTGAAGCGGTCAGTTACAAGGTCAGGGACAGTGCTAATAAGTTTGGGAAACCTCTGTCTTTCTGATGGCATGTGTGCCTAAATTTGTATATTTTTCTAAATCAATATAAATATTTGATTCATTTTTAATTTATGCTACTACCATATAGAATTCCAACATCTTTTACCTAAACACAGTAATGTGCCTGTTAATTATTAAAAGTACAGTGCAAGTTCCTTCACTATCTTATTTCCTTTTTATTACATTATTATAGTTCATAACAGATGTTCAGGCCAAGATTTAATATTAATAGAAAACATGCTAAAGCTGTCAGATCTTAAAATATGTGAAATATTAAATCCTTTTTTTTAAAAAAAAACCCTAAATATCCTATATCCCCAATGAAAAGTCAACCTCATTGAGTTTAATATAACTTATTCCAAGTAAATGTATATAAGCAAGAGTGGGCAACATTTCTACAGATAGGGGCTACATCATGATGATGATGACGATGACGATGATGACGACAACAACAACAACAACAACAACTAAATTGCAGGGAACACAGCAGTAACATGAAGGCCAGGCAGGAATTTTCAGCCTATTTTTCTCATGTTGGTGGGTTTAGCGTTTTCTTTCAAAATGTTAATAGGAGTTTAAAGAGTCTTATTATACACTTTTTTTTTATTCCTCACCAAAAAAATTTAGCTCATAGTTCCAGAGCTACTGTATGGGTTGGGGAGAAAATGATTCAAGTGTGTTATTTGATTACCAGACCAAGGAGCTTTACTCATCAAATCTGAATTACCTATACCTGATAAAGGTTGTGGGTGACTTTAACCTAACAATCTCTCTCTCTCTCTCTCTCTCTCTCTCTCTCTCTCTCTCTCTCTCTCTCTCTCTCTCTCTCTCTCTCTCTCTCTCTTTTCCCTGCTTTCCTATTGTCTTATCTTACTGGGTATCCTGGTAACACAATAAACTATTCAGTTACCAAATAGCTAAAGTGTTAAATGTTATACTTTGTTCCATCACAATAGTTTAAGGCAGATTTGTTGTTGTTCAGTCGTTTAGTCGTGTCCGACTCTTCGTGACCTCATGGACCATAGCACGCCAGGCCTTCCTGTCCTCCACTGTCACCCGGAGTTTACTCAAATTCATGTTCATTACATCGGTGATGCTATCTAACCATCTCATCCTCTGCCGTCCCCTTCTCCTTTTGCCTTCAGTCTTTCCCAGCATCAGGGTCTTTTCCAGTGAGTCCTCTCTTCACATTAGGTGGCCAAAGTATTTGAGCTTCTGCTTCAGCATCTGTCCTTCCAATGAGCAGTCAGGGTTAAGGCAGATAGTTAGAAGTAAAAGGACCAATACAAGTGTCAATTCAAATTCAGTTGAGACAACCCCACAAATGGCAGAGACTTTAGCTTCACTTTGTTTCCACTTAATTTCAACTCAAATGTGAGATCCTGCCATCTTATGTCATCTTATATCTACTCAGATGTATGTCCAGTTAAATTTAAAGTGCAAAGGATTGAACTATGGTGGTAGCCTTACACAGTTCCCTGGGATCAAGCTCATAAATTCAATGATATTTTATTTATTTATTTATTTATTTATTTATTTATTTATTTATTTATTTTCTATCCCACCTTTATTATTTTTACAAATAACTCAAGGTGGTGAACATACCTAATACTCCTTCCTCCTCCTATTTTCCCCACAACAGCAGCCCTGTGAGGTGAGTTGGGCTGAGAGAGAGTGACTGGCCCAAGGTCACCCAGCCGGCTTTCATGCCTAAGGCGGGACTAGAACTCTCAGTCTCCTGATTTCTAGCCCATTGCCTTAACCACTAGACCAAACTGGGTCTTACTTACTTTTCTTACAAATTATGGGATTGTGCTCTCGGGTTAGGTTTTAAAAAAGAAAGAAAGAAAAACTATTTTTGTTTCAATCACTGAGAGGCAAAATTCCTCACACTATCTTTTGTGGGTGATCACTAACCAGACTTCCAGCCCTGAAGCATCCTTCATAAGTGAAAGGAAGCCAATTGTTTTCACTACCACTATATGAAGACCTTTGAGTTTCAAGTCTGATAAAGGAAGAATATAATGATGGCTGTTCCTATAGAGACCCAATCTAAGTCCCTAGTTACTTTTTTCTCCTTGTTGATGTGTTTCATTTTGTCCTTTATACTTTGCACTCCTACAGAGTAATGAGCAGGCAATCTGATTCCCTCTATATGCTTTGGACTTCAGGCTCTAGGCTAATATAACCAATAGCAAGGTATTGCATGGGTCATGATCCAAAATATTTGTAGTCACAAATTTGTTCATCTGAATCAGAATAATCCCATGTGAAGATCTTCTAAATCTTATCCTTAAAACTCCAATCACTTCTAACCCTGAAATATCACATATAGACCCCTCTTGGGTTTGGGTATTTCATCCAAACCTCTGTGCCAGTTTCTTTGTTTTTGTCAAATGTCTAAACCAAACAGGTAACAATTTCCCACTATACAACATTCGGTTTTTGTTCCTTTCATTTGTACCTGTATGGAAATTTGCAAACAAAGCCTATCCAACTTCCTAGCAAAATAACTAGCTTTCATAATGATGGTTCATTCCAAGTAAGAGTTTGGATAAAAATGATGGATATTGAGTTATCTTTTCTCCTATCTCCCCTTCCAAAATAGAAAGACACACTATGAGACTCATTACAATAGGGCCCATAATTCGATGAACCATTTCCACCTCCCCCCCTAAATATGTTTTTTGAACCAGTTCATTTTTTATTACTCCCTAAAAAATCTCTTCTCCAAAAAGTTAAAGAGGAAGGTTATGCCAACTTTGGATTTGAGTGCCTCCCTTTTCAGTAAACTGGGAAAAAATCATTTTTGAAAATTTAGTTAAATATATTTAAGTTTGCATCACTGGAATTACTGATTTACAGTAATTAAATTATAGACTGTAGCCCCAAGTACTTTTTAATCTAGTGGAACTAACTACTGAGCAAACATATACAGTAGAGTGCAATATTAGAATATTGGAATTGGAGCATACAAAAAGGATGTAAGGTTATAAACACTTACAGTAATAGGGCAAAAGTCCCAACTCAGTAGGAATTTCTCATGGTAAATTTGTGTAGAATTGGATGACTAAATCAATGACTAAACCTACTAAATATTGTAGATTTTTTGGAAGCAAATCTATATAGGATCATATTCACTTAAAAGTACATTTGTTCAGTTGGCTATCTTAACTCGTTTGTGGATTGAGCCATAAGTTTTCCATTTTACCTTTTTTATTAGCTGCTCCTCTTGTGCTTTTAATATTTATTTGATTTGCATAAATTAAATTAGGACAGACAACCTTATTGCAACCACATGGTTACATGTTTTCTAAGACATTTGAGAGCCACAGGGAGTTTAGTGGGATGCAATGAACATTTTGGACGGAATAGGTAGTTTTAAAGACAAAACTCTTTATATATATATATATATATATATACAGTATATACAGTGTGTGTGTATATATATATATATATATATACACATACATACATACATACACACACACACACACACAGTATGTATGTATGTATGTATGTATGTATGTATGTATGTGTCTATATATATATGAATGATATATATATATATATATATATATATATATATATATATATATATATATATTAGTTACTTTAAAAATAAAAGCTCATTGACAATTTGGTTCTGGACTTCAGTGGCATATTCTTCAGGGTCAGTAGGTAGATTAAAAATATGGAATGGAGTGCATATGGCCCATCAGCTAAGAGATACCCTCCAATGCATTAAACTATGCCAGTGATAACAGAATTCTCTCATAATGCCCCTTGGAAATAATGCTGTGTGATGACCACAACTATCTCAGAACTGGTGATGAGAATGAAAAGAGGAAGCTGGCTCAAAAGAAAAACTCTCACATTTTCTTTCCCTACTCCTTTCAATGGACTCTACAGGAGACTGCCTTTGAAGACCACTTGAAAACTGTAGTTGGTACCAAATGCAGTGTCCTTTATTGGAATTTCACTCACTATATATTACACCTATGCTATTGGCTCTGCACTGGTTGCCAATTCAAAGTGCTGAGTATAGTTCAAAGTGCTGCTTTTGAACTGTGAACCCTTTTATGTCTTGGCACCTAGATACCTGCTGGACCAGAATCAGCTTGTCCGGCATGATCATCCCAAGAGAAGGCTTTGGTGTACCCAATTTTCATAAAGTAAGGGGAGTCAAGACCAGAAAACATTTTCAATTACAGCTTTATGGAATATTCTTCCCTTAGAATAGAGGCTGGCCCCATCTGTTACAGCATTCCAACAGCCACTTAAGACAGAGCTCTTATAGAGGACATTTAGTAGTTAGTACATTGTCCCCATATATTGGTTATTATTTGGTTTGTCAATGCTATGGATTGTTTTATGATATTAAATGTTATATTCTTTATAACATTTATAAAATTGTTATATTCTTACTGTGGGTGATGATGATGATGATGGTGATGATGATGATTATTATTATTATTATTATTATTATTATTATTATTATTGAACATGGATATTTTAATTCTTGATTTATGGCTATAAATCACCAGGAGTCCCTGGTATATTTGGCAGTATACTTACTTACTTACAAAATAAATTAATACATAAGAAAGGACTTACTTGAGACTGTTTAACTTAGTCATTGATCCAGATAGGAAGTATATCTTAGTAGTACAATAACATAATGACCAATTGTTGCAATAGGGTGAGATCCCTGCTAGATTCCCATTCTTAAATGCAGAAAAGCGTATTATAGAGAACTGAGATCCCAGTACACAGAACTTGCAGTGTCAAATCTCTCTTTTCCTTAACTTCTCTACTTAACATTCAATACACAGCAAGAGGATCTGACTGTAAAACCTGGCTCTGAAAGCCTACTGTCAACTCCTGCCCTCCAATAAATGATCCAGAGCTTCTCCACATCAGGATGGAAATGTGTTAGGCACTAAAAACCACTGCTTGCATGACATCATTCCATAACAGATTACACTGTAATGTTAGGAATGTAATCATTAGCATTTAAACATGCATAAAATTTAATTAACCTACTTACCAGTTTGCTTAGAACTTTTGAAGGGCTACCTAGAGTCCTCTCTAAGCATTTTATTGCAGAGTTTTTGGAAAGCTCACAAAAGAGAGAAGTTCACTGGGATTTTTCTCCCTAAAGCTGATGAGCCATGACAGATGAGCAGATGACCCGAGTTAATTATTATTGAATTCGTTATTACTGCTTTGTTGTCACCCAGCTCAGCCAGGGTAAAATGATGACAGTAGGTATCTCATTAAAACAGCTGTTTCAATTATGTAGCGGCAAATATTTAAAAAGCGGGCCTTCCAAGTTGAAAGCTGTTAGCAAAGTTTGTTTGTTTGTGTGAGCAATGCCAAGAATCTTTGACCAAAAAGGAAGGGAGAAGGAAGAAGAGGAGGAGAAAACAGAAGGGAGGGGACTAGCTAGATTAAGAGAATATCCACCTTTAATTATTTGGGGAGGTTAAGGCAGATTCTGTTATCAAACATCATGCAAGAATAAATGTAAACATTTTCAAATTACTCACATTTGTGCTAGTGAACTTGTCTTACCTTTGCATGAATTTAATTTTGTTTACATTTGCATCTGCTACATTTTGACAGTAGAACAAATGAGCAGATTACTTTCCAGGTGGAAGAAGTCAAATCTGTGCATTTATTTTAGTCCCTTGTCATTTACCATTTGAGTCACCACGAACATTGAAAAGGAGCAAATGAAACTTGCAAAGAGAAAACTCCTTCTCTGGGGATGATGAGTGCTGGTTACAACCTTTTGTCATTGTCATCATGACCTTTGCTTAATGCAGGCTTTTCTTAGATAAAGGTGTAAGAGCTTGGGGATTTGTTGCTGGTCTTCCTAGGCAGCTCTTTCTTTCATAACCTATATTTTTCTACTCTCAGCTAACAAAATCATCATGAATGTGAATGGAGTGCATTCAAAATTCATATCCGGTTAGCTAACAGTGGAATCTTAATATTAAAAAATGCAAACAGTGAGTGCAGGAAGCTGAGCACAAGTTATCATAAATTATTTCTGATTATAGCTTTTCTGTACTAACCAGAAGTATCTGGCTGTTTACTTCACTAGACAGAATGTGAAACTACTTGGATGTTTGATCTGACCCAGAAATGCAGTCATTATGGTTCAGACTTTATCTTTCCTAATAGTCTGAATAGCCTAATAGCAAATAGTATTCTTAATCGGAAAACTGCACTAAATTTATTTCCAATAAGTTGCACTTTGGTGATAATAAAGCTTTTTTTCCATCCAAGATGGAGGAGGGCCTTCCTTTAATTACCTCTCATTACACTGGCTAGCAATTCAGTGGGAAACATTATCAGAGGTAACTCAGAAAGAATGGGGGGGGGAAGTAACCACGGGTTATATTGTTTTCTATGCAGCAAAATAGCAAGCAAATCTGAGGTTTCCATTTTCTTTGGTTATTCAATTTTGTTTTTACTAAATATGATTCTTTTTCTATTCTATTTTTTGACATATTTGTGTAAGAAGAATTTCAAAATCATTATTATGACAGTACTTGTACTAGGCTGATGTAGAGGTGATAGGGTAAGATCAACACAAGACTTCATTATTTTAATATCAAAATAGGCTTTTACCTCACTGATCTGTACTTTAGCAACTTGCTTGAGGAAGAGATTGCAAAAACCTATATATGTTTTCTAACCTCATAAAGTTTTAAGTCAGCCTGTGGTGTTCCCTCCCACACATACCAATCTTCTGTTTATAATATTTTATTAAATTCATCCTATTCCCCCTGTCTACTGCATTTCCCCTTCTACTGCTTCAGTGGTAAATAGCAGCAGCAACTGATTCTCAAGCACGAATGCAGAGAATGTAAACATGCAGAAGCCACTAACAGCTGAGTGTGAGAAACAGAAGCAAGAACTCTTTAGATGGGGAGATGTCTAAAAAGAGAGAGCTAGATGTGAATTAAGTGAAGATTTATTTATTTATTTGTTTGTTTGTTTGTTTAATTTATCCCCACCCATCTCCCATACAAGGGACTCTGGGCGAGTTACAGCAAGTAACTCTGGGCGGGTTACAACAAGTAAGATACATTGTGAATCAGCTTTGCATTGCTCAGTGACTATTAACTGTTTTACAATGGCTACCATTTCAGAATTACAATAAATATTTAGTTCCTGTCCATGTTATTCAAATCTCTGGGAAGTTTCAGCCTAAATTATACCTAGCTTTGTAGCCTGATAGAGAAGGCCTGTCATTTTCACTATAGTTCCCCCACCCAAAATGGTAAGTTCTGCTACAATATTCACCTTAGCCCTAATCAGGCTGCTTCATATGAACCGCCCCAGAGTCCTCTGGCTGGAGGAGATGTGCGGTAATACAAATTGAAATAATAAATAAATAAATAAATAAATAAAAGTAGGTTTATTTCATATGGGAACAAGAATTGTATTGTTTCATCCTTCCCATGATCTTGAACTAGCCACCCTGACACCATCCTCCCCTAAGTGTCTACACCTACCATGAAAAAGTCAATTCTCTTTATTTTGGCCATCAACGAGAAAAATAAATCTGCTGCTCAGGTCTCCTGCTCACATGGAACAGCTTAATTCATGCATATATATTTTAAGTAAGCCCAATTTAATTAATGCCAAAACAGAGCTGCTATATAAAATAGCACTGTAGAAGTAGCTATTCTCTCTATAAAAGGTGGGGGGAAATATCATCATCATCATCTATATCAGAAGAGAGACAAAGATGTCTTAGTGGTTTTAAATACTGTTAACCATAGTATGTTGTTTAAATATTTAGTCAGATGGGGATTGAAAGTTCCTTTGCAGGACTTACTCATTTCTCTCTATGCACTACCAGAAAGTGATATTGGGGTTTTTTTATGTGATTATTTCATAATTATTCTGTGACATCCTACAAGGTTGGTTAGCCACTGTGGGAACAGACTGCTGGACTAGGTCGGCCAAGGGTCAGATCCAGTAAGGCCCTGCTATTGTTCGTACGTTCTTAAGGTTCTATCTCCTGTGTTACTGTAACTTTTATATCAAGATGCTTGAATCTTCATATGTGACAAGTAGATCTAAATCTAGTCATCAGTAAGCTTGTCCTTATTGAAATAACTTTTGATCATTGTGTTGTAAAGAAAGAAATGAGTTAAGGTCATTTATAATAATAAGCCATATTCATTACATGCGTGCATACAGAATCAACTGTGGAGTTAGTTACTGAAACAATGGTCTTTACCCTCTTTGAATACCTGGCTAAAAGTGATAATTTCCAGTATAAAATTGTAGCACAGTGCTTTTACATCACATGTTATTTATGTTACCTAACATTATGTGTCATTGAATTGACACATAGGAGGATTTACAGTAATTCTCAATGAGAGATGGAGGATTGTTTGTTTGTTTGTTTGTTTGTTTGTCATATTTATATCCCGCCCATCTCCCCCACAAGGAGAGGATTATGTAGTTAGAACATTGTTCCCCTCATCCCCACCATCTTTTGGCTAGGGAATCTCAGGGGGAAAAATGGCTGTGCAAAAAGAAATTAATAGTTGTATCTGTCTGTTCCAAAAACTTTAATAATGAACAACACTCCTCATTTTCATTTGAGTAAATATTTGTTGCTGAGCCAAAGTGGGTGTTGTATTTATGTATCCCAGTCCCAGAGGACCCTCATTGTCAGTGATGAGAGACACTGCAATGTCTTCACATCCCTAGAGCAGCTTAACAAGAGGAGATATTTGAGAATATGGAGAAAGGAGAAGAATTGCTTCACCTGCCTTTCCTTGATTTTCCTGAATTCAGTGGAAGGTGAGAATGTAACATTATGGATGACTTCCGGTGGGGAATATGGCCGACTGAACAGCCTTGTCCATGAGCTCCGTGTGGACAGAACTGACAATGCGGGTTTTTTTTCGGGCTCAGGCTTTTACCTGAAGCCCAGAGCTTTTTAATGAGTCAAGAAAAAGCTCAGAATTATCCCATTTAGTCCTCCAAAACATCGCCTTGCAGCCTGAGAATCATAAATAGCGAAGACCTGGTAAGAGACGACGGGAGGCTGGGGAAGCCATCATTTCCAGCCCGGGTTTGTAGCCTTAAGGGACATTAGGTCGAGCCCCCCCCCCCCATTTCTAAATCACTCAATTAAATTTTTAAGTTTTCTTACCCTAAGAGAGGCTTTCTACAACAAGAAAAAGCAGATTCTCTTGGTGCCTATCGTTATTTCTGTATTAACTTAAAGTCTTTGGCTTACTTCCCGTCTAATTTTAAGGTGGACTGAGAATAATTAATCATCTCCCCGTTACTATTTTTGTATTTAATTTGAAGGACTTAACTTTTTCCTACATGTTGAACTTGCTGTTTTGACTTTTCATTTTTCTGTTCACTCTCTGTAGCTGCTGGTCAGCACATTTTTTCTTTGTCAATTTCATTTAATTACTTTGCAAGCCTTTCATTAATTAATTAGCTCCTATCTGTGTTAGTCAAGTATCCGGGGGAGCTATAATCTACTGCCTGAATTATGGACAACCTTAAAGAAATCTTTGCAGAGCTTCCTTCTGGGCTTCATTCTGATTTCAAAGAGATTTTCTATGACACTTGCCAAGCCATTGTGCAAGATATTCGGGATATTGCAGAAAATATCAGTGCTAAAATGTGTCAACTGTCTGCAGACGTTCTCTGGGGGGAGGAAGAAGTTTATCAAGAGGGGGATTTTTTCCTGACAGGGAGAATGGTCTCTTTGAAGAAATGCCAGATGACAAACATACTTTGGTGAAAAAGAAGTTAAAGTTTGACTTGCAAGATACTGACAAGGCTGTTTTCCTGAAGAATGGTTTTGAGAATTAATCTATGTTCTGTGGGAGGTTTTCTACTGAGCAGCTTGCTTTTTTAAGGGGGGCAGTTGGATTGTTTAATTTTTTTTACAAAAAAAATGCCTTATGCGTAATATGGAGAAAAGTAAATGTCCTGGTATATTTCGATGTAGGATAAGAGATTAAGAATATATATTTGAATTGATATTAAGGATTGTATGATTCCATTTTTCTTTAATGACTTAAAGTTTGTTTGATTTTTTAAGATTTATAAGATATAAGAATAAGTGTTTGATTTTAGGTTTAAAAGGGTTAAGATTATTATAGCACTATTAAGTATAAAAGTAGATAATTTAAATGTTTTTTACAATTTGATTTTTATTATAGCGGCCAGAAATATATAGAATAGTGGTAGGAAGGAAATACTTAAATAAATGGGTTTTTTTTGGGGGGGGGGAGTTGATTTAGAGGTTTATATATTTGTTTATTTTTCTTTATATATAAGGGGAGGGAGCAATTGTCTTTGGTGATTTTTATAATGTGTCTGTGGAATTATTTATAGAAATAATATGATCTTGGTTAGATTTAGAGTAAGGGATTAATTATGGAAATTGCTGTATATTCTTGTTGTTGAAAGTTGGAAGTCATCTTGTAATTTCTTGAAAAAACTTTTTTTCATTTTCTGTTTTCCCCTTTTTTTCTTTTTTTCTTTTTTTGTGTAGGTTTTTTTTTGCTTTTTTGTAGTTTTTATCTAATAAAATTCTTATTAAAAAGGAGAGAATGTAACATTATGTTTGTGTTTCTGGGTAAGTATATATGCACATACATACATGTTACTGGGAACTCTGATTGTGAATGAATATGGGGGGGAAGGTGTCATTTGGAAAACTGCCCCCCTCATTTCCCAAAGGGGAGTGTTTAAAGGCAAGGAAACTGGGTGAAGTTTTGCACAGTGACAGCAATCTGAAGGCGAAAACTAAGCTGTTTTCACTTGCATATGTATACGCTGAATGCCTAGATAGTCTGGGGTATTATGGCTTCTGACAATGCTCCTAGTTACATTACAGTTATATGCACCTAAGTTATTTAAAGGCTATATTTTAAAGATTTGTTTAGATTCCTTACATTTTGTCAGCTTAAGCAACAGATTTTTTAAAAAATACTCTTGTTTGCATTCAGTAATATCGTCAAATGGTGAAATTTGATTAGTTACATAGCCTTGTGGCACATTGTCTTTCCTTCCGGTAGATTATCTCTAAATTATTCTTCTTTTATCCATTCATATAGTGAGACATACATATCCATCTAGCAGAGACACAGCACTATATACCACCTTCTTCTACTCCAACATACATACACATTTCCCTCCTCTCGGCTCTACAAGGTTGCTCCCCAGCTGCTCTCCACTGGCATTTTTCATGATCCATTTACTGTTTCATTGTGAGATGAGTGCTTTGCGAAACCATGGGCAAGTGAAGAGCGTCTGCAGATTTTCCATGAAGTTAGTAATTACCTATGTATTGTTCATGGAATCCCCAAAGCATCAGGAACAAAGGCAGCAATGGCTGTTTGGACCCAGATGACCTGAAAAATGGTGGTGCATTACATAGCAGGATTCTATTAATAATTAAACTATCTGTCACTAACCAACAACATACTTTCCAAATTAAATTTAAGAAAAGAGGAAAAAGGATCATTGGGGACTGAATCAGTGAGCTTTAGAGAGAAATAAATAATAATCAAACATCTGTGTTCTAAATAGTACGTGCTTTATCAGACAAACAACTGTTACCGTCTCATTGTATAAAATTGCTTGGGGAAAACACCGTAGCTGGTGTCTGTTAGGAAAGGCGGGAGGGAAAAGTTTGTTAACGAGCCAGGAAGTGATTGAAACTTGCCATGTGGCTATATTGCCTTTATTCCCCTAAGCATCTCTGTTAGCAGTATAAGCATGTTTAGTTTTCTATTGTAGTCAGTGAACTATACTAAAGCTCATAATGGCCTGTAATTTCAGTGTAATAACATGCATTTGTAGCTCCAATGTTGAGCTATTAAATACTTTTTATTATACAAATGTTGGAATTATAGTAAGGCACTTAATTTTTAGACTGGTCTCACTGATCATATTGATGCTGCTTTGCTGTTGTCTGTGCATTTTATTCTGATAGAAAGTCACATGGAGATATAAATTTTAATTCTAAATAGATAGACATAAGCAGGGCTTTTACTTTCTGAGTTGCAGAAGGCCAGAACTTTTGACACTCACAACACTTCAATGTTCCTACTTGTTTCTTTAATTATATTTATATAATTAAAAGTAGAAATCACAATGTAAGTCCAGAACAAGAAGAATTTTTTTAAAAAAATGTTTCAGTTATTCAACCCTGCTTTGTTGTTCATGGCACTACAACATTGTTTTCAGCTCATTATAATATATGCTAGTTATCTAGATTTGCCCTCTGGAGTGATATATAGGAATAGGGAGTTCAATTAGATACGATATTGGAGAAGAAACCCAATATTGTTTGTAGGTTTTCATGCTTATCTCCAGAAAGAAAGATTTGCAAATTCTAATTCTGCCATTACAAAGAAGAAAAGTAGAGAACAGAAAGTTCATGCATTATGTTCCCTGCATGTGGCAGCTTCTCTGCATGTGGTTCCAAATTTTATTTATAATATTATTTGTTGAACAACATGAGCCAAAAAGGGCCATGAAAGCTTGCTCTTCGTTAGTTTAAAAAAAGCCTCAAGTGTTGATTCAGTAACCGCATACACAGTGTTGTCCAGTAATTATAAGAAGTCTGTTCAATTTTTCCCCCCATGGGAACCACATTTTCATGATTTGGCAGAAATATTTTTTCTCTTCCTCTAGAAGTAAGCACTTCTAGTATTTTTGCATTGACTTCAGCTGGGCAATGGCAATCACAATATAAAATAAGGAGTTATTTGCCTTATCTGGGGGAGGGCGGAGAGAAAACATAGGGCTGATGCTAGCATTGTAGAATTGCAAAAGCCACCTGGATCAAGACTGTCTAATAAAGAAGTCACATTTTCATTTAAAAGCCAGGATATTTTATTCCAAAACTCAAAATTAAGAAATAACAAAGGGCATATTTACTTTTGTCCCTTTTCCTTAGTTCTGAAATATGTCTGGTGTTACCATGTAAAACACAAGGAAAGCTGACTGAAAGTATATTTGAAACAGTGAACTGAATTTGTTGAATGACAGCAACATTGGTGTCCAAACTGGGCCACTGAATAACAATGGTGACATGTTAGCATTCACTCTACCATTAGCTCAATGAAAATTGAACTTCCACCAAAAGTGACAGAATGTTGACAATCAATTGGCAATAGAAAATGGAATTTGAGGGAGTGTATACAGTATATATGACTGCTCTGAGGTCACAAAGAGTCGGACACGACTAAACGACTGAACAACAACAACAACAACAACAACAACAACAACAACAACAACATACAGTATATGTTCTTCCCTATCTGAGCCCCTTCAGTTTATAATACCCAGGAGAGAGGCATTGCTGAATTCCTGGAGAGGTGAACAGCAACTCTCCTATAAAGAGTTGAAGACACATTTTAACAATTTGCTGCAGCTCTTTTTTGTTAATATCTGCTTCAATCTTCAGGAACATTTGCCAGCCACACCAATTTTGTGATCATCCCAAGTATGCTAATGGGAGGTTAGTACTGGAATGACACAGGTGACCTTTAATACAGAAGTTCCAGACCATCTTACCTCACTAGGTTATGTTGAGGGGAAAAACTAGAGGAGGAAATAATATTAAATCTAATGAACTAATACATCAATAAACGCATCAGTGACAAACCTGCTAATAAATGTAAGCTAACTATTCAAAAAGCTTGTGAAAAGAAAAGATGAAGGCATCCTTGAAGAGTCCTTTATGTACCTTTGAAAGTGTTTCTTATTTTGTTTTTAACGTTACAGAACTCCAGGGCTTCTCTGGTATCTAAATATTCCTATGTGACTACAGATTGGAATTCAGCTACCTCTGGAGTAGGCGGCCCTCTGTCTCCTCCTAAGGTAACTGTGTTAAAATATCCTTTTCCAGCTGTAACACTTGTTTTACAAGAGCCCTGGTTTTGTCTGACACAATATGGAACAACATTTGTCATTCGTTATCAGGGGTGATATATTTGTTAGCCTGCAGAGAAACATCTGCTGTGCTTTAATCTCTAGTGTGCAGGCCAATATTCATAGTATACAGCTGCATAAAATCTCAGTATTAGATGGGACTGTCCAGTCTGACATGAAGGCTAGCTGGCAGGCAGACAGAAACAGGTTTTATTATCTGCCTTTTACATATTTATTGATGTGAAATATTTCTGAGAATCCATACATTACCGCTCTCTTTTTTATGCGTTGTTTTTCTGTAGTGACAGGCCATTGACGTCCAAATGAGAAATTTACGTTACATATTTAATATGGACATCTGAATGATTATCAAATCTATAGAAGCCAAGCCTGCCCAATCACCCCTAAATAATGGATGAGAAGTGGATGTGACTCAATTTGTTCAGTATAAAAACCCAGACGACCCTGGTCTCCCTTTTCATCACTACAGCACTGTCATTATTTGCTTCTATTCATCTCTCTTGGCATCACTCAATAAAATCTCTGCATGATAAAGAGAATAACCTTGGTCAATAGTGGAAGGGGGAGGGTGAATGATCATTTTCTCTAGTCGTAGGAGCAGGTCTTTGAGGTACACTAACACATTATTGCTTTCCAAGTTTCCTAAGTTATCCAGGACAGAGAATTTATGTTCAGATGCACTCAACATACAAAGAGAGGTTTTGTAGTCTCTGTTTTATTTAAATGATCTAGAAACAGTTTGCTGCTGGACTATACTCAATACAATACATGGTTTATATGGTTTATATTCAGAAATAATTGTAGACACCATTTAAAGTACAAGTACCACCTGATAGAGAATTACCAAACAAATGTTGTAAGGCTACTACTTTGGTACTATTGGCCAGTGCTTCCTACAGTTCTAAAGAATACAACATCATCATCATGTTCTTTGTTCTCATCGGTGATGGGGTTCAGCACAGAATTTATTGGAGGTATTTATTTATTGCATTTGACCTACCATCCCCCTATTGTAGGTTTTGTTTGGGAATGGTAACAAACTCAGGCAGGAAGTAAGATAAATCCTGTTTTGGGTGTTTTATTACCACCAAAGAAGGTGGTTGACACACATTTGAGATTCCAGCCTCTTTGTTCAGAAATAGGTTTTACTTTGCTTGTATTTTATCTTACTCACTAGAATTATGCCTATAGTCTAACGTACCCTAACCCCAACCCTATCATTTCTCTCTTATGACTTACCTTATATCTGAACTTTTATCCTTTGTCCTACACCTAAACCACATTTTATCTTATAAAATATTCCACCTTAGCTTTATCTGAGCTCTATTTTCTTTACTATTTCTCATGCTTACACTACACTACTTCTATGCTACTCCTGCCCACTGCAGCCAGCCCTGGCCCAAGGTCACTTGCATGCACAGCTAGTCTTGTGTTGAAGCCTTTGCCATGGAGCTGGTACAGGATGACATGTCTGTAGCTTGAATCATGTCAACTGGATTTCTATTTTCTCTGTGGAAACGTTTCACTCCTTATCCAAGGAGCTTCTTCAGTCTGAGCAAAGTTGGTAAGGGAATCCTAAATATGTTTCTAGGTAGCTGTGTGACCTTACACCTGGGGCTAGGTCATGGTTATATTGAGATGTTATTTTAAGTCCTTTAGGATTTAGGATTCCCTTACCAACTTTCCTCAGACTGAAGAAGCTCCTTGGATAAGGAGCGAAACGCGATTTTCTCCACTGAGAAAATAGAAATCCAGTTGACATGATTCAAGCTACAGACAATTCCACCTGGATGACTGAGAACCTTCATAGACATACAGGATGGCATGTTTAAAACCTGGCAGTTCTCCTGCTGCTGCTGCTGCTGTGTAGGCTGGTGTAATTTTTAATAGTAATATTAATATTTATTTATTTATTTATGCTAAGTATCAGCATGCTGGATTTTGGTACAGCCATCCTTGGTGGTGTATGCCAACCTTTTGCCCCCTTTCCTGCTATAATTTTGGCTTTTGCCCTATTGCCAGCCTTTTGGGCTTTGGTGTAATGCAGTCAGTCAGTAACTTCAGAAGCTCTCTGCCAAGGATGTTCTCTCCCGTCATCACTCCATTGCTGTTGCCACTGTCTGCTATCAGGATGACATTCTTAGCATTTTCTTGGGACTTCAGCTCTGTAGAGTCCTTGGTGCTCTCTGAGCCTTGTTGTCTTCTTGCAGACGTTTCATTGCCAGGCTAGGCAACATCTTCAGTGCGGAAAGAGAGTGGGACTTGCTCTCTGTTTATATATATGAAGAGAATTCAGCTCTTTTTTCTTTCCTTTTTCTCCTTTCTCTGCTTCTTCTGCACTCTTACAGCTTTTCACCAATGATGCCAAGCCCCTTTTTAGGGGCAAGCTTGTCAATCTTTTAAATTGGAGTCCTTAAAAAGTAAAGAAGGAGAGAGGGACATGGCTATTTTCACCACTATGCATCCTTTCTTCCACACCCTCACTCTTTATACTTCTCTTAACATTCTGTAGATACCAAATACTGTATACTCAATTGCCATTAACCTGTTTCCCACACATACACAGACCTTTTCCTAAATATGTTTTTAGTTTTTAAATCCTTGTGATTTTCCAGAAAAAAAATCTACTTCCTGGTAGTCACTTATTTATTAATGGATGTAATTCATATCTCATTATTTATTTATTTTATTAATTTATATGGCTGCCCATCTCATATACATGACTCTAGGTGGCTAACAGTTAAAATAGAAAAAAACTGAATAAAAAAGGAAAACAACCAAAATTAGAACATAAATAACATAAAATAGCAGCCAAGAACACTCCTGACATAACTAACCATGACCTATACTATCAGGGCCCCAGGCCTGATAATACTAATGTCACTGCTACTACAGCTCTTGCCAACCTAGCAATTCGAAAACATGCAAATGCAAGTAGATAAATAGGTACCACTTCCGTGGGATGGTAACAGCTTTCCGTGCACGTCATGCCGGCCACATGACCGTGGAAGCGTCTTCAGATAGTGCTGGCTCTTCAGCTAAGAAACGGAGATGAGCACGCCCCCTAGAGCCGGACATGACTGTGCAGGGGAAAACCTTTACCTACTACTGATAGTACTACTGCACCACTACTACTACTATAAACTAATAGAACTAATTTAATCTAAGACTAGAGAAATACAGGTTCAAGTTCCCATTTAACCATGAATCCCACTGGGTCATTTTCAAGTAGTCACAATGTCTAAGGCTAAGTGACCTCAAAGGATTGTTGTGAGGATATAAAATTGGTGAAAGGAGTGCTATATCTGTCACCTTGAACTCTTGGAGAACAGGCAACAAGCTGTCTCATAGATAAAATCAACAACCATCTCTGTGAAAGAACATTACTTTTTTTCTTGTTGGCCATATTATTTATTTTCAATAAATAAATAGTACACCCACATACACCACATATGATTTTGATTTCAGTCTTGAGGTCAAGAGTAGCCAGGAGTAGGTTGGGGTTCTTCTGGCTAAGAGTCATGTTGTTCATCAACTTCACGTTACCTATGAATGAAAATGGCTCAGGGCTGCACAGCTAGGCACAGCCCAAGGAGAGTTGGGTTTAAAGGTCAGCACCTTGGATAGCTCCAACCAGACAACAGGCAAAGTGTAGCGTTAACCTGCGATCTTTAATCCTCATGATATTATTATCAGAATCCAAATGGAACAAGATTCTCATTCATCTGCATGGGCAACATTCATCTGCTAACTATTCCCAGAGTGTATGGTATAGTATAGTACATGACTATCATGTAGCTAGTAAAAATAAGTAGCCTGACAGGAAAATAGGAATTCATCTTAATTCATCTCCAGAGTCACAGATGAAGAAAGAGATTCCCTTCTAAATTTTAATTGTTAAGCACTCAAACCTCTATTTCATGGACAAATCTTGTCTGAGTGTGTGTGTGTGTGTGTGTGTGTGTGTGTGTGTTATATTGTGTTTTGAGTTGTCCTGGGAAAATCTGATTTTTATTTTATTTTATTTATTTCAACATGTTAACCTTTAAATTTAGAATTAAACATTTAAAATAAAATATTACCTTTTTTAAAAAAATCATCCTATATATAAATAAAATTATTATAATAAATGAACTGGGGGAAAATTGTCACCCTTGTCTAGTCCCAGGATCGAAGCTCTTGTAGTGCTCTGGCTAAGAGCCAAAATTTGATCATGCCCTAGCTGCACTTGTGAATAAGAGACTGGAAGACATTAGCTTCTTGTATAACAAGGAATGCTCTCTCAGAGAAATTCAGTTCAAAAAACTCCTGACTGCCAGATGTGGAATCAGAATTGATTTGGGAGCCTGAAGATGTGATCAGCACTTTTGCAGCAAGCACTTCCAATTGTTCAGTCAGTCATCCTTCTGATTTTCTATTTATCTTTAGAATTCTAAGTTGTCTAAAGGATCAGAGTAAAGTCACATCGTTACTTTTGCTATATGATCCTTTTTCTTTTCTTTTCTTTTTCTTTTTTTTCTTTAGTAATTCTCAAAAGTATTGCAAGCCGTCATATGTCTTTTGTCTAGATATTGGATCACACTGGTTTTCAAGGCCATAAAATAGAAATCAGTATCCTGGAAATGATGCTTTGTAGTGCTCAGGTGCCCAATCTTTCTAAAATCTCTTTTTTTTAATCTTCCATTGCACTTTTGAAAAATGCTTAGCTTTGGTGATGCTAGTTTAACCTAATAATGGAAACAGTATACTGGTGCATTCTCAAAGTAACATGCAAGATAGATTCAAAAGTTATCCTTTTGCAGGTAAAGAACAGTTTAAGTCATAAGTCAATGTTACTGAACGAGCAGTTGGATCATTTCCCTGGCTCTTTGAATTTCTATGATTTGTGCCATAAAACTCTTGCTGGCAATAAAGAACCCATGCCTGTATGTTAATCAGGTTGAGGGTGGCAGCTGTTCCACATCAAGAGATTTTAAGATAAAGGCAGAATAAAGTGTGGGGCTCACAGGCCAGGAAAGGAAAATACTTTCCTTTATCAAAGATTAAAATCAATTGTGATGATTTAAACTAATCTAATGAAGACATTAATGAACCCTGAATACAATTTTCCAATAGTGACTGTGAATTATTGATATAATCAGCTTCAGGATTAACTGTATGCCTTGAATAATTCTATAATTCCTTTACTTTCACAATTCTGCAGTATGGAATAACATAATGTACAGTACTTTGTTGCTTGTTCCAGTGGGGAATCATATTGTTAAACCACACAAATTTTATTACACTAAAAAAATTGTCCTTGGTAGAAATGTTACATTAAAATGCTGAACCTATTCTAGTGTCTACTGATGGACTGCAATTAAATGAAGAAGAAGAAGAAGAAGAAGAAGAAGAAGAAGAAGAAGAAGAGAGGAGGAGGAGGAGGAGGAGGAGGAGGAGGAGGAGGAGGAGGAAGGAGGAGGAGGAGGAGGAGGAGGAGGAGGAGGGGGAGGAAGGGGAGGGGGAAGGGGAGGGGAGGAGGAGGGGGAGGAGGAGGAGGAGGAGGAAGAAGAAGAAGGAGGAGGAGGGGGAGGAGGGGGAGGGGGAGGGGGAGGGGGAGGAGGAGGAGGGGGAAGAGGAGGAAGCATTTAAAAAAATGCACACAAACACACACACACACACAGAGACATTTCTGAATACTTCAAGGGAAAGTTCATTTGAACTTCAACTGGATATAGAATAATTATGTCATTAGGTTAGATAGAGCAGATGAAAACATATAATGAAAGGTTAATTTAATATAAAGTTCATCCATAAATCTTACATTTATATCATTCTGAATATTTTTGTCCATAACTTTTTCATAACCAAAACCTACCCAAAGATTACAGACAAACTGCTTCCTAATAATTTGTCATCAGAATTTGGTGGCAAACCAGAGTCACAATTTTTTAGTGATAAATAGGCTTATCACCAAAAGTGTTCTGGTTTTAAACAAAATCTCTGGATGTAGACAAAATGGATTATGTAGGCCAAAAGTAATAGGCAACAAAACAGTCCTCCTTGTTATGGTATGGATCATCCAAAAAGAATTAGAACCATTATAATGGTTGATCAGTCAGTCAGTCAGTCAGTCAGTCAGTCAGTCAGTCAGTCAGTTCTTTATTACTGTCAAAGACCAGAATTCCACTTAAAAGAAGGTAAAAGTAAAAGATAAAAATAAAGAATAATAACCAAACAATCAACATGGTTGGTTGCAGTGTGTTTTACAAACAATAAAACAAAATTTGGACCCAACAATAAAACATGGGCCCCAACACTGAAAAATCAGAAATTACTGTGGATGTCAAATGCCTTCATGGCAAGTTCTCTGGATGCCATATTGATGATCTATGGGTGTGGAGCAGACTATATCGGATAAAATAGTCCTAAAAAGATTGGGCTTAATCTGGATATGAGCATGAATGGGCAAGATTCATGTAACCTTCTTAGCAAAATTTTACATAGCAAGATGAACATGATGTAATAATATATATATTTTTATAATTATTCAACTCAAATAAGAGAAGTCTATGTAGTCAGCCAGAGTGAGTAATAATATACTGTAAATACATGGGATATATATTGTATAATGTAAAGCTTTATTTGTTCATTCCTTGAAACAATGAAGCAAAGCAAAAGTAAACTGTTTCCTCTTCAAATTTGAAAGTACCCCTTGAATAAGTTCCACTATTACATAAATGACATTATATATATATATGCATTCGTGTGTGTGTGTGTGTGCGTGCATGCATAAGTGTGCACACACACACACACACACACACACGCACGCACACATTACTATTTCTTGTATCCTAAATTCTGTAATTGTGTATATCCTTATAGATATATTGTAGTTTCCAGACATTTTTTTTCAAAATTGTTACTGTAGTTGAATATATGGGCAATTATTTTCAAGCAGCTGGAAACTTCTAAACACTCTTCCCATGTAAGCTTCTACTGGATAGTTCTTCTTTGGTGATAGACTTTTGTCAACTGCCTACCTCTCCGAGCCCCCCTTTGCTCATAGTTAACTATGAAAAGGTCTGCTACTTGAACTACGCAACCACCAGGTTTCACACAGGAGTTTCCCTATTTGGCAGATTATTTGCCTTTGTTGCATTTAATTTTTTTTGTTTATAAAATACTAATTACCTCTTTTATTGTTTGAAGAGATTAAAAGTTAATAGGAGAAACTAAATAAATAGAATGCCATTCTGCACAAACTATATATGCTGGTAATTAATTTCTGGCCTCCTCTGAGCTAATTAACTCATATAAAGAAATGAAGTTAATGAACCATAATTCTAGTCATACAAGTGTAGATACAAGCAGTTTGACTTAATGAATTAATAAGATATTTCTTTTCTAGGGGGGTTTCAATTGCACTCCTAGTCTGTAGGGCCCTTTAATGGGTCTTTCTGGTTAAAATATTTAATAAATATTAGGGCAACCTGGAGATGAGGTTTGCCTCACAAGGAAGCCTGAGATCCAGAATGAGTCACGATTTTGATTCAGCCTGTCTAATGAATCTGTGCTATGCAAGAGAAGTGATTTATAGCACTGCAAGTGATGGGGGTGCATTTGGGGACCCTGCAACTTAAAAATGAAGCAACCACCAATGCTGCTGTTAAGGCGATGTACCTGAAAGAAGGCAAATAAAATGAAGTAGCATTTTAGTTATATGCCTTCAAGAGAGTGAGGGGGATCAATCACCACTACAAAACTGTTGTCAGACCCACTTCCATCAACCTTTTCACCCTGAGCTTGCACTATTGAAGGAATGTACTGTAATCAAAACTTGTGAAGGATGAAGTGGCTTGTAGAACAACAACAAAAAAAGATGCAGCTATTCCTTGGGTGTAAGACAGCTTCTTTGGTTTGAAAAATAATCCCAGCTGTTGAACCGTTCATAATTTCAATTAGAATTCTATTCTTTGCTGAATGTTCGTCTACTAGGAATCATTCATAAATTATGAGTGATTCCTAGAAAAGCTACTATCATTCATAAATTCCTCTCTCCTTTCCCCTCTCCTACGCAAACAAATTGCTGTTCAGTAGTTCACTGTATATTTGCTATGTTCCTCTTTTCCCAAATCTCATGACCAGAGTATAAGAAGCCCTTATCACCATGACTAGGGTTGTGCAATGAAACTTTCCCTCCTTTCTTTCTACCAATTCTCGTTCCATTTGATGAAAAAGGATTTGCTTTCAAAGATAGATAGATAGATAGATAGATAGATAGATAGATAGATAGACAGACAGACAGACAGACAGACAGACAGACAGACAGACAGACACACACACACACACACACACACACACACACACACACACACTATATGGTGAAATACTTATGGGGGGAATGTGGTCTTGCATTTACTGACAAGGTGAACAAGGTGTATATGAATGTCTTGTTTTTAATTGTTTGATTGTCTCTCCAGTGGCTTATCACAAATGTAAATCCAAAGGAACCACAATATGTGGGAACTTTTCCATTTTGTTGTTGTTGTTATTATTAAAAATTCACATTGGGAAGGATTGTCAGTGGTGAAGGTTTCAATATAACAGCAGCAGTCCCTGCTAACAATAAAGTAGGCTCAAAAGCCACACTTCTGAAGAAATTCACAAGAAATGTTCAGGGACCTAAGAATAAAATACAAAAGCAGAAACCTCTTTCTTTGCAAGGGGGAAAACACTTTTGAGGAACTGGAGAACAGATCACAGAAGAGCTTTAACTGTAACAGCTAAAGAAATAAATGAGTGTTCAAATATCTCAAAGAGTGTCTGGCCTCTGACATACTAATAATAATGGCAGGGATGTAGATGAGAAGGTGGTCTGAACAACTTCAGATGAAACATTATCCAAAGGAAATAATCAGCCCTAGCTCTTGGAAAAAATGCTTGGAGCCAATAGCATCCATTACAGCAGCAGTATCGAGGTTTCTTCTATTATCCCATCTGGTGGCCAGGGTTAACTGTGAATTTTGATCAGAAAGATCAACTGAAAGTAGACAGAAAGAATAGCAATGTATTTTCTTTTCTTCAAAAATGTACATCGAATTCATTTACACAGAATCCTTTT
Source organism: Charina bottae (assembly GCA_023362775.1). NCBI lineage: Eukaryota > Metazoa > Chordata > Lepidosauria > Squamata > Charinaidae > Charina > Charina bottae. The sequence goes on from JALMGJ010000003.1 coordinate 191,987,794, forward strand.
TAGTAGAATTGCTATGAAAATGGGGGTGGTTTTATATGCAAGAACATGTATCCATGTTTAGTTTTCTGGAGTAGGCTTGAACCAAGGGAAATAGGTGATTTTACTGACAGGATACTCTGACATACATAGATGTTATAGGCCCTCATAATTTTTAGATGAAAATTTCTCTCATCCGGTCATATTTGAAACTTGTCGTTAACCTAAGTATCAGCAACCTCTGTTAAAGACCTTTGACCTTGAATTGTGACCAGGTGATCAATTTTATTTCCTCCCTCTGACTGAAAACAGGTCTAATGCAGCTTTAGAAATGTATTTCATCTTGATTTAGTAAATTTCATTTATCAATCTCCATTATTTACTTAGATGCTAAGAACACATCCTTTCTGGGCTATTTGCTCCTAATTGATGAGGTGGACATACATAAACATTCAGCAGTCACATCACAGAAAGTAAACAGCATTTGGTGGTTGATAGAATGTACATAAAATGACTATTTCTTTGTAGATTAAAGGGCAAAAAAGGTTGTCCTATGACCATGACATCATTTGTTATTAATGAAAGGCATAACTCATTGGTACCAGCATGCAATCTAATTAAAAAGCAAGATTCCAATAAAACATGTTTCAATGCAGTTGGTCAATACTGAAACCACTTAAGAAAATGTAAGCATGATAAAACATGATTTAGATAAAGCTATCAGCACATCATAGAGAGTTCTCTTTAAATCAAAATGTCAAGTTTGTTTTGTCTAAGCCATATATCTATTTGGATCAACTTGACTACCTTGGAGCATGAGATCAGTTCAATAGTCAAACACTTTCTACACTTAAATATGCGGACACATTGCTGTGGAAAAAGAAGGAAAAATTTGGATAATTGAGGGCCATAATAGATGTAATAATAGTACAAAGTAGTAATGTGGCCTCATACTTATGAGTATCCAGATATATTCTGGCTCAGATATTATAGCATTGTTAAATCTTTGATATGGCTTGTAGTGTGTACTTATTATATAAAGCTGTGTATAAAGCTGGAAGAAAACTACACCACCTTTTTTTGTCAAAGGGTATTCTGAAGTCTTTAAAAGGGGCTTCAGGACTTAATTAGCCATTGCTAATGCATGAAGTTCCATTATTCTAGAGGTAATTTTGCATTATAATGCATAATGCTTCAGATCTCCACATTAATAACAGAAAACAGATTCACTTGCTGTAAATCTCCAAACTGTCAACAAATGGATCCTGGTTGACAATAATAATAATAAACATGTCAGTGTGCAGACCACAAAATGTAGATTTAGAGAAGGGTTCCATGATGCAGTCCACATCTCATTTTCTAGTCTTACAGTTACATGTTGCATCTTTAGCCCACCAGAAATTGAGGGGAAGGTAAAATGCATTATGCATATTCCATTAAAGACACAGAAATAATTCAACTGCATTGGTATTCCAGTATGCAAGTGCCCAAGTTCAAATTAAAACATCATGACAGAATGAGTTGATCAAGAATTCTTGTTAATTCCAAAAAATTAACATTGTGGGAATGATGGGATTTAAAGTTTAACACTATCATTTAAGCTGAATATTATTCTAGCCAAGAAGCCTCGAACCTCCCTTTTATTTATTTATTAATTTATTTGTTTATTTCCTATTGTATTTTTCTACAGTAGCGAGCTCAGTCACCTGCTACTGTATTCTCTGACCCCCAATTTGAGACAGAGAATAGCAATAGGACATTGATTATTCCCCTCAGGGACAAAAAGAATGTACCTGGGAACTCTTTAAGGATTCCTGACCATTCAGTATCACTCCTAGATACATTCTATGATGAGGTGTAGGACTATCAGGTTATTATGGACCCACTGTTTTGTCCGCAACAGTCACATTATTTGTACAAACACATACACACATACACACCACATATTACCTAAAAGAGCCTCTCCTTTTTCCTCCCTCCCTCCCTCCCTCCCTCCCTCCCTCCCTCCCTCCCTCCCTCCCTGTCTGTCTGTCTGTCTGTCTCTCTCTCTCTCTCTTTGTATAAAGATATTTTCTATGGGCAGTAATCTCTGTTTGAGAAGGATAGTCCCCAAATGGCATTGAAATCAACCAGGAAGTCCCTTTTGCAAATTCACTGTGCATTTACCACTATGGTTGGCACTGCCCACAAATTTTAAACAGTATTAACAAGAACCTTTCTTATAAAATTATTGGACAGTAGGGTGATGCAATGCACTTGAAGACTATGAATGGACTATGGATGGAACAAAAGGTGAAAGTAGCCACAATGTTTTCAAGACTTATTCAGCTGTTTTAGAAGCTTCTTCTGGCTGTCTCTGCATACTGTATAAGGGCACATACAGTAACTTGGCTTCACTTCACAGAATTTGAATTTGATGAATGTGATAAAAGTCCTTTTCATCAAACATGTTTTCCATGAACACAACAAGTCCTTTTATGTCTGGGATTCTTCACATGAATTTAAGGGAATTTGCACCAAACTCACTGATACTATACTGCAGAGCTTTCCAAACTGTGTGTCGGGACACGTTAGTGTGTCGGCTGCAGTGTCTGGGTGTGTCGGGCTGCTGCTGCCTCCGAGCCCTCCCAGGATTCCACACAGGTCCTAGTGCCTGCCTTGTGCCTTGCTGCCTCCAAACCTGCTGTGATTCCGCGCAGGTCCTAGTGCCTGCCTTCTGCCTGGCTGCCTCCCAACCTGCCCTGCCAGGATTCTGTGCAGGTCCTAGTGCCTGCCTTGTGCCTTGCTGCCTCCAAAACTGCTGTGATTCCGCGCAGGTCCTAGTGCCTGCTTTGTGCCTTGCTGCCTCCAAACCTGCTGTGATTCCGCGCAGGTCCTAGTGCCTGCCTTGTGCCTGGCTGCCTCCCAACCTGCCCTGCCAGGATTCTGTGCAGGTCCTAGTGCCTGCCTTGTGCCTTGCTGCCTCCAAACCTGCTGTGATTCCGCGCAAGTCCTAGTGCCTGCCTTGTGCCCTGCTGTAAAAGTGTGTCGCGAAATGATGCACGTCTAAAAAGTGTGTCACCAACATGAAAAGTTTGGAAAGCTCTGCTATACTGTATATAAATTCTATGAGAGTAAGACAGGTAGAAATTCAGGAAAATATATAGAGAAATGTTTTTTGAGACTAAGAAGTGTTACTTTATTTCATAAATTATATGACCTTGCAATTTAGAGTTACAGTAATTTTGCAGGTTTGGACAGTAATCTGGGCAACAGGAGGAAGTGAAAAAAAACATTTAGAACTGAATAGAGGCTTTTCTATCAGATTTCACAAAACTCCAAAAGAGCCATTTCAAAAATTAAACAACAGTTCTGCTCATTTCAATGAAATAAATTAGCAACATAGTTCTAGTGAAATAAATTGCTGTTAGGAGATAGTTTTAGCCACATCGACATATTAATGCTGCAGTATAAATTGTGGGGCCGTTCTGCAATTTTCATTATCTTATGCTGAGGATTTACTCTAGTATAAAATGAGTTTCTATAGAAAATCCACACATAGATAAGATATTCAACAATAGTAAAAGGATCCAGGGATTAACACTTGCATTATTAAACCATTATGGTTAGATTTTAATAGGTATAATGTATATGTACTATTCTAACTTTTTTCCTGTTTATATTTGCATAATAAATTATATCTGTTGCATTAATAATGGTCCATTGCTGCAATCAATGATGCACCATTTCTTAAATTAGAAAAAGAAAAACATTGAATTTGTAAGAAGATAAAAAAGGCTTAAATACATCATGATTAAACCATATGTCTTCTACAATCATCTCTTAAGTACTATAAGTCCTTACAGATGTGCTGAACTCTTAAATTCCAGAGTACAAATGAATCACAACATAACTACATATATTAATATTTATCAAAATCTTCTAAATGAAGTTTTTCTAGTGTGGTTTAACTGAACATTACGTTTCTTGGCAAATAAAACTAAGGTTATTGCCTTTTCTTTTTCTCTGTATTTGTTCTTTATGGTTTATAGTTTTCATATCTGAATCCACAAGTTTTGAAAGCTCTTTGATGACCATATTTGAAATGTAAACACGCATACAGTTGACAGATGTACTATAGACACCAAAAAGCACTCATGTATGGTGTTGCCTGCAAAGTATCACAACCAAAATATTCAGCTTCTTTGGACCTACACTTGATTGGAGACTTCAAATGCTGATTAGACACAATATGTTGATTTGAACACTTTACACTAGAGCTAGGCAAATCCTTTAAAGATGCTTCAAAATACCTTAGAAAAACACCACAAGTTATTTATGTCTTTGAAGGTTCTCAGTCATCCAGGTGGAATTGTCTGTAGCTTGAATCATGTCAACTGGATTTCTATTTTCTCAGTGGAAACGTTTCGCTCCTTATCCAAGGAGCTTCTTCAGTCTGAGCAAAGTTAGTAAGGGAATCCTTAAATATGTTGCTGTGTGACCTTACACCTGGGGCTAGGTCATGGTTATTTTGAGATGTTATTTCTAAGTCCCTTTATCATCTAAAGAAGGATCGTTAAGATCACCATGCTGCTGTTGAGCTTGCGAAATGGTCTTAATCTTCCTAGGCACAGAAGACAAAGCAGGGAGGAAAATAGGGGAAAGATTGTGCCTGAGGCCCCCACCTCTATTCAAGGAAGGATTTTCCAAGTTGGCATAAATGGATTCCTTGACCCCTCTCTCAAACCACCTGTCTTCTCTGTCTAAAATGTGAACATTAATGTCCTCAAATGAGTGTCCTTTTTCCTTTAGATGAAGATAAACTGCTGACTCTGGTCCTGTGGTGTTACTTCTCCTGTGTTGGGCCATCCTCCTGTACCACCTCCATGGATTCCAAAAAGAATGAAAATCAGCACCTGAGAACAGCTCTGAAGGCCTGTGGATATCCAAATTGGGCCTTCACTAAATCTAAATCTAAATAAATACAATCAAGTTGACATCACAAATCATTATTTTACTCACTGCTCAATTTACTAAACATTCTATTAATTCTTATATATGCTTTACTTCCATCATTGGCTGTCACTGTCAATGTCCTGAACGAGGCTGAGCAGGTCTAGATGGGGAGGAACTAGCTCAGTCTTGACAAGACTGAGTAGCTATATTTATTTGAGCCTTCCAGATCTGGATATATTCCATTGCTAACTCTCAAAGAGGTTTCACTTCCCCATCTGAAACTGCCCAGTCTGGGAGTCCTATTGGACTCTTAGAGCAGCTTCCACCTGCTCAGAGCTGAATCCACACAGAGCAGGTGGAAGCTGTGACCAAGAAGGTCTTTGTACAGGTACATCTAGTCCATCAATTGTGCCCTCTTCTGGATCAGGAGGCCCTTCAGACAGTCACTCATGCTCTAGTCATCTCAACAATTGGACTACTGTAATGTAGTCTACAGGGGCTATAACTCAAAAGCTACAGCTGGTCCAGAATGCAGTGGTGCTGACAATGATGGGCATGACACAATATGCCCATGTGTCATCACTGCTTCAGGGTTGCCAGTTGGCTTTCACATGCAATTCAAGGTGCTGGTTATCACCTGTAAAGGCCTTCATGGCATAGGGTCTAGTTATTTGAGGGACCACCTATCTCTAATAGTTTCTGTGCACCCAGTACGATTGGACAGAGTGAGCATTCTCCAGGTCCTGTCAATTAACCAACATTGTTCATCAGGATCCAAGAAGTGTGCCTTCTCTGTTGCAATGCCTGCCCTCTGGAATAGCAGGCAGCCACCAAATCTAATAAATGAACAAACAAATAGAATCGTATACTACTATTACTGAATTTAAAAAATACTGAATTTAGCAACCAACCTTTATATTCTAATAAAACATATAAACCTTCTAAACATCTTTCTCCCCTCCAAAAGATAAGACATATTTATTTCCTTCCTACCATTATTCTATACATTTCTGTCTACTATAATAAAAATCAAATTGAAAGGCACGTAAGTTGTCAGCTATTATACTTAATGGTATGACAATTTTAATAATCCCAATTTTAATAAACCCAAAATCTTAATAAACTCAAAAAACAAAGCCAATTCAAAACTGTAAATCTAAATCTTTAAAGGCAAATAACATCAGTCAAATCCTTAAAGCGAACCAAATAAACATTCTTCAACCCTTATCCCACTTCAAAATAAACCAAAGCAGTTACATATTCCCAAGATATGCACAGAGCTTTCTTCTTAAGAAAATCAAACAGCACAGCTGCCCACCTCAAAAATTCCAGGTTCTTTTCATGGCATTCCACCAGGAGATCAACTCTACTTATGGCTTGCAGATCACTCTCTCCCCTAGATTTCTCCAACTCCATTATCCAATCTTCGTCAAGCATCTTGACAAAAATCCCAATCTCAGTCTTAAAAGAAACCTTTCTATCACTCTTAGATTCCTCAATTTCATCCACCACATCCCCAACCTGATGGCACATTTTAGCTCTCATATTTTCCGCAATGTCCTGGATATCTTGCATAAAGGTTTGATAAAAGTTAGAAGATATCTGTTTGAAGTCCTGGTGAAGGTCAGAAAGGATCTGTTTGAAATCCTCCATGTCTCATGCAGTAGATTATGGCGCCCCCTAGGAACTTAATCAGTGAAAGTTGAAGATATGAGAGAGTTCAAAAGTTGTTTACAAAAAGTGAAAGTAAATAGCAGACTGTTCTCAAGGGAAAGTGAAGACAGAAAGCTGAAGGTTCAAATCAGCTGATTCAACGTGCAGGAAAATGCTAATATCTTCAAATTTAATACAAAAATAATAACAGGAAGACAATTGTTTACTCAATCTTTGAAATTTTCTTTGGAAGGAAAACGAAATCCAAAACTTAAAAAAAAGTTTAAAAAGTAATCCCAAAAATAACATTAAGCACTAAGAGAACCAGCTTCTCCTCGCTGTAGAAAGCCTCTCTTGGGGTACATATACTTAAAAAAAACAAATTGGTGATTTAGAAATGGGGTGGCTAGTCTTAGTGTCCCTTTAAGGCTACAGTGCAGCTTGGAAATGGTGACATCCCCGCCTCCCGGGTGCTCTTACCGATCGAGCGCAAAACACAGTTTTGCGATCTCCTGGCTGCAAGCCTCCATTCCGGAGGACAGATGGGATGATTCCAAGTATTCTCCTTAATCCAGAGAACGTTGCTGGGCTCCAGGAAAGCCTGCCTGAGCCCAAAAAGAAGCCACTGCGCTGTTAAGGTTATTTGGTTAAAGCATTCTATGCAGAATTAAACGCATGGCATTTTCTTCCACTGTGTCTGGCCAGAGAGTGGAAAAATACAAGTGAAAACAATCTACATTGTTTTCCGCATTGTAAGTTTGGTTCTCAAAACATCTGAGACGTAGATGGCAGATGGTGAGTTGTAGATCTCTTTAGCTAGACATAATAAAAACTTGTAATCAGGATTGTTCTCAAAACAACTATAGCCCAAAGAAAGGCCAATACACAACACTGCCATCGTGTGACGCTTTATAGTAAGTACAATTACTACCAGAAATGCTATGCTGAAAGAGATGCTCATGTTTGAACCAATCAGATGTGAGCTATGAACCATGGGTATTCCTTTATACGTATGTTCTCACTTATGTTCTTTACACATATGTCTTCTGTTCTTTATGTAGGCTGCTATCTACATGTACTTGTATCTGAACTGTAACCATGCCTGGTCTTTGCACAGACCATGATGTTTTTCTTTCCTCACTTCTGGTGATGGAACTCTGCTTATGCTTTGATTTTACCTTTTTGCAATAATGCACTATACATCCATTATTGCCTTATGCTATCAATAAAGATATTGTTAGCCTTACAACACGTTGTTTGGATTACTTCAAGCCTGGAACCCCGCATAGTTAACCATCACCTAACATGCGCTGTCCACTCCGCCCGCCGAAACAGCGGGCACAGCCGCTCTGTCCACCATTCCCACCGGAAGCCCTATCATAAGTTTTTCTTAAGCAACTAATGCATAATAAATAACTCTACTTTTATGCATTCAAAGGCCTGCTGCAAATCAAACATTTATTTTACATGCAACATGCCCAGCATAAAGCCATACTGCACTTATCAAATTTAGCTTATTGTTATCTCTTGCACCCTTTCAAACAGAATTCTGCCAATTACATTTTCAGGCACACATAACAAAATAATTCCCCTTTAATCATAGAGTGTAGGTTTTACTAAATATTTATCTAATCATTTTCATATAGTTTTTGCATTCAATATATAAGGAAATAGTTATAGTATTCTCCCAATTGTCACACAATGTAGTTTTCACACACACATTCATTAGGTCACATACCTGTTCCACAAGCAGGCCACATTCATATTTTAACATTTATCCAAGTCTACATCTGCAGGCTTAAAAAGGTAAAGGTAAAGGTTCCCCTCGCACATTTGTGCAGTCGTGTCCGACTCTAGGGGCTGGTGGTCATCTCCATTTGTTAGCCGAAGAGCCAGCGTTGTCCAAAGATGCTTCCGCGGTCATGTGGCCAGCATGACGCACGTGGAACGCTGTTACCTACCCACAGAAGTGGTACCTATTTATCTACTTGCATTTGCATGCTTTCGAATTGCTAGGTTGGCAAGAGCTGGGGCGAGTGCAGGAGCTCACTCCGTCACGCGGGACTTTTCATCTGCAGGCTTACCATTTTCTAATATTTCACAGCATATATGATCTTCTTTTTATCAGTTTATATATTAAACTTTCTTGTACAGTAACATTTATAACATTATTTTCAATTCACTTTTCAACATATCACTATAGTTCCTATACAAATCTCAAAAAATACTTATTCCAGCATTCTCTCACTTTCATTCCAGATCATTCCCTTATGTGTATTTTGTTTTCACATTCAGAGCCTTGTTTACTTCATCATTCCACCAAGCATCCTTTTTCATGATTCCCATTAGTGTAACTCACACACTTCTCTGGCACTCTGTAACATCATTCTTTTAACTCTGTTCCAAACAGCTTCCACTTTCTCTTTTCTTACATCCAATTTCCATTCATTTTGAGGGGAGATTAATCTCTCTTCTAATCTTTTTTTCATATAGGACTTCTACTTTTTCTGTGTGCAATCATTCTATTTTCACTTCCCTTTTTCTTTTTCTTCTAAGTCCATTTTTCCCCAAGATCCACTCTTGACACTACTAAAAATGGTCTGTTCCACATTCAGTACCTCTCATTAACCTTCACTAATTATCTCAACCTTTCTTCATAAACAATTAAACCAATCATGCTTTTAGAGTTATATTAATTTATTTGCCATGCATACATATAAATAGCTTTATATTAAACAATATATTCAAAACAAATGGACCTGTTTCTAAGCAGATACTCACCAGTCACTATTCTCATTCATTCCTGAGTCTACAAATGGCCTAATTACTTTTTATGTATTCTCTTGACTTGTATCCATTCATGTCACCTAGCAGAATATTTTTTTTCCATGGATCACATTCATTTAGAATGCTGCAGAATTTTTTCTAAGACTTATCACTAGTTCTTTCATTCTCCCCATTCACTGGAAGATAATGTGCAACTATCTTTTTTACTTAAGCTTTTAACATATTTTAAAGAAAGTTACACAAGAATAAAGATACAAAAAAGCAAAATAAAGAAAAAACAACTACAATTATTCCATGTTTATTCCATAGCAATCACAATTGGTACCAGCAACTCGGTCATTAATCGAAGCAGTCACTAAATGAAACAGCAACTGTGCTTATGATCTTAGTTCAGCTTTCCTTTGCTTTACAGACCTGCGAAGGTTGTAAATGCAAGGATTGGTCATAAAGTTACTTTTTCATCATCGTCATAACTGTGAAAAGTCGCTAAAAAAGCAGTTGCTAAATGAGGACTACCTGTACTAATAAAGCATGAGTTAAAAGGATTATGGAAAAACTTGTTAGTAATGCATTCTCCCCTTACCTTCCATTCATTTCTCCAATCGCTAACCACACCATAAATATTTGTACTTCACATTGGACATTGAACACTGAAGATTATTGCTAGTATCTGTTTAAGTCATTTCATCTGTTATTTTTAATTGGTTTCATGACTCTTTCCCAAGAAACCATATACCAAATGTCTAAATTTGCCTTGCTGTGTGATGTGTCATATATAAAGGAGCCATTCCTGCTTAAATTTGGTTAAACATCTATTATGGATATATACTGTCACTTTTGCTCATGCTGCATATTCTCCAATTTTGGTCTCCCAATCTTGTATTGTTAGCATATTTCTTTCCCTTGTTCCACTGTTATTACTCCATCAGCCTCCACTGTTGTACTGTGATTACTTCCTTGAAGTTTATCATAATTTTTTAAATTTGTTTATTTGTTTCAACTCTATGTCATATTTCAATAGCAAATTGGTATATACTGTATGTCCTAATAAATGATCTTGGTTTTGCATAATGTTTCAAATTCTGTCATCCTGCTCAAGATCCCTCCTCCTTTCTTGAGATCACTTTTTTATTTTTCAAGCAATTTGTAAATACATCAACCATGGTAAATTCCTGCCTTGATTGAGCAGTTCTTGCTGTGTCTTTAATTTATTTTCTGAGCCTGGATATACCATATTGGCATATGTGATTAAATATTTCTTGCTGTAGTTATCCCTGAAATAAAAGTATTTATGGTGAGGCTAATGGTGAGGTTGCCAGACTTATACTTGTTTTTAGAACATTCCATAATTTAATTTAATTTCTTCTTCTTTTGTTTCTTTATACCATAAGTACTTACAGTATAAAGTCTATTGGCTTAGCTGGCTCTTTCTGTGATTGATATTCTGTTAGGGGATTCTAAGGTAAAGGTTCCCCCTGCACATTTTGTGCAGTTTTGTCTGACTCTAGGGGCTGGTGCTCATCTCCATTTGTTAGCTGAAGAGCCAGCGTTGTCCGAAGACGCTTCCATGGTCATGTGGCCAGCATGACGCACGCGGAACGCTGTTACTTACCCACTGAAGTGGTACCTATTAATCTCCTTGCATTTGCATGCTTTCGAATTGCTAGGTTGTCAAGAGCTGGGGTGAGTGCGGGAGCTCACTCCGTCATGCGGGACTAGGGATTCGAACCTCCGAACTTGCGATATTCCGATCAACAAGCCTGGAGTCTTACCCGCTGAGCCACCACACCCCTTTAGGGGATTCTACCGATCCTGTTATCCATGATAGACAGCTTCCATGATTTAAGTCCACATCTTCCAAGTTTTGCAAAATTTGGAATCTTGCTTTTGGGCGAAAAATAGTATTCAGCTATCATCAACCTCTGATTTGCTATCTTCATTTGCACCCACAACAACCTAGGTGATACTGATTCATGATTTCTAGCATATATTTTAGCACTTTCATCCATAATCAAACCACAAGAACAGACCATCTTCACTCATCTCTTTTACACCTCTACCTTTCTCTTAGTTTCACAGGAACATAATTTATCTGGTTTTATTTATTTAATCTCACGTGTTAATTCATGCTTTTTACCATGTAGTTGAGCCTTTTGAAATAATGTTTTAGTAAGACAGAAAAGGCTTACACAAGGTATTAGCTATAGTCATACCCATGCTCCATTCAGTCACATTCTTTACTAGTGGTCATCATCATTGGCGATCACTCGTAGCCGAGTAAGATCGTCTTCCAAAGGTAAAACTAATGGTAAGGACTATATGGGCCTGTTTGGGTCAGTTATTTCCTTGTTTTACCTCAAGTGTGCTTAAAGTATGCAAGCTAGCATCTCTCATTAGAGGCTATCTTGAAAGCCAAACTGCTGTTACCTGTATCTCACCAGCTAAGATGTATATGTAGCAATGGTGAATTCTGTGAAACTTTGGATATTGTTGGACATTTACAGTGCTCATGCAAAATCCAATTTGAGCAGACTGGTAAAGCTTATTTGAAAAATATGAGTACTTTATTTTAATGTTCACAGTCATTTTCTTCCCATATTAATTCTAAATATGATGGCACTGTTATTTGGAGAAGGAATGTCTTTGTTCTCCAGACACTTGGCTGCTTTTGACCTCTGTGTCTGTTAAGTACCACACAGAATAAAATTAGATCTGTTATATGTGTGTTAAAACTTATTTTGGCATTAGACAAATAAGCCACTTAGGATGCACCACACTATTATGCTGTTGTGCTGGCACCCGCTAGTTGCTTACAATTTAAGCTAATTCAGAGACTTTATAACATGTCAGAATTTTTCAAGAGATTATGGAATACATCCTTTCAGGAGGCATGCTCAGCCACTGATAATTAGCACATTATCCCCTGGCTTTTTTCCTTTTCAGTTTCTCCAAAGGGGACAAAACCACCTGTTCAACTAAAACACCTGGATAATTTATATAGAGCATGTACCTCTCATACACAGCTATCTACCATTCATTTTCCAAGTCAGTGTTTTGTTTGTTTAATCTGGCTGCTATACACATGATACTTGGGAGGAATATATAACTTAACATAAGGTCTACTTACTTATCTCCCATCTGTTGCAACTCACCTTTTAATGTTTTAAAATAATAATTTCAGCATAAATGTGCATTTAAAAAAAATACTCCAATACATGCTCCAAGAAGTATGGATGTGCCCATTTCTTACTGGAATTTACCAAAGACTGAATTCCACAGACAATCCTAATAGCATTTATCTCTATCTTTAAACTGCCTTAGATGTGATTTGGAGAACATCCAAAATGTGGATAAAGTGGAAATAGATACAGTAGTCCAGTATCAGCCCTTCAATGTAGGCTATGTCAGGAAACAAACTCCCCATGAAATACTGGCACTCTACTTTATTGATATTGGCTTTAGTAACAGAATCTTGAAAGCCGGATAGTGTGTTCCCTTCTCTTCCTCTAATATCAAAGAGAGTTAAGGTGGAGTCAGTTTAAATTTCTTTCTAATGTTTTCTTCCTTTTCTGGGCTTAACTCATGTTTTGTTAAATAGGAGCATTAGGTATGTAAATTGCCTTGAGCTGAACCAAAAATAAAGGTGGGATAAAAATTAATTAATAAAATAATAAAATAAACTGCTGCTTGCTTTCTGCAAGGTCATCTCTGTGGTTCTGTACACACAGTTTATGAAGAAGTCAATGCAATATTCTTCCACAACTATCATTAGATAGATGCATTCTATTTTCCCTTGCATTCCTGAAATCTTTGAATTGTTCAAAAGGACTCAAATCCTTCTGTAGTATCAGCTAGAAATTTTCAGGAGAGAAGTCCAAGGTGGACTTTCTTAGTGTAGGACTCCTTGCTCATGGATGTAGCCCCACAGGACATATGAAAAGCTCGGCCTCTCGATTAACATTTGATGTTAAGATGATCCATTTGGTTCTTTCCTTGGCTATCAATGGTATTCTCAGGAGTCTTCTCCAATACCAAAGTTCAAAAGTGTCAATACTCTTTCTTTCCTGCTTCTTCAAAGTCCAACTTTTGCTTCCATAGGGTGTCACAAGGGAAACCATTGCCTGTGCAGTTCTGATCTTTGTACGTATAGGCACATCCCGGCATCTGAATATCTTTTCCAAGGCTTGCACTGCTGCTCTACCATGTGCTAGTCTATGGCATATTTCTTAATGCTGATTCCTTTTTGTTGTTGTTCAGTCGTTTAGTCGTGTCCGATTCTTCGTGACCCCATGGACCATAGCACGCCAGGCCTTCCTGTCCTCCACTGTCTCCCGGAGTTTACACAAATTCATGTTCATTACATCGGTGATGCTATCTAACCATCTCATCCTCTGCTGTCCCCTTCTCCTTTTGCCTTCAGTCTTTCCCAGCATCAGGGTCTTTTCCAGTGAGTCCTCTCTTCGCATTAGGTGGCCAAAGTATATGAGCTTCAGCTTCAGTATCTGTCCTTCCAATGAGCAGTCAGGGTTGATTTCTTTTAGGATTGACTGATTTGACCTCCTTGCAGTCCAAGGGACTCTTAAGAGTCTTCTCCAGCACCACAGTTCGAAAGCATCAATTCTTCGGCGCTCAGCCTTCCTTATGGTCCAACTCTCACAGCCATACATTACTACTGGGAAAACCATAGCTTTAATTATACGGACCTTTGTCGGCAAGGTGATGTCTCTGCTTTTTAATATGCTGTCTAGGTTTGCCATAGCTTTCCTCCCAAGGAGCAAGTGTCTTTTAATTTCATGGCTGCAGTCACCGTCTGCGGTGATCTTGGAGCCCAAGAAAATAAAATCTGTCACTGCTTCCATTTCTTCCCCTTCTGTTTGCCAGGAAGTGATGGGACCAGATGCCATGATCTGAGTGTTTTTTAATGTTTAGAGCTGATTCCTTTACTGTTGATAATTGATTCTAAAAGGCAGAAGCTCTCCACTACTTCAATATCATCATTGTCAATTCCAAGGGTGGCTGCTATTCCTGTTGCCTTTAGTTTGGTCTTCTTTATATTTAATCTTGGTCCCATTTTTTTCACTGTGCTCATTGACTTTCATTACTAGAGCTTCCAGATCCTTTGCATTTTCAGATGGCTATGGATCACCTAAATAAGAACCTGTCATACAATCCTTTGGCTACTGTGCTCCACTCTGCTTTTCCAGACCTAGAAATCTTTGGTTTCCTTTGTGAAATTGCCATTTTAAAATAGGGGATTTTGTTAAAAAATAAATAAATCCTTCAGACGACCTGGTTTATTTGTGATCACTTCCACTCCCATAAACAGACATGCAAACAAATAAATAAATAAAGGGGAAAGAAGCCTACAGGCTGAGAGTCACAGACAGGGAAGGGTTGCTCATCATCTCTCCCCCCCCTCAACCTCCCCCCCCGCACCCTGACATGGACACCACAACTCCATATCAAAGGAGATAACAAGAATTGCAGTGTAAAACTGCCTGACTTTTATTTCTGTCTTTCCAAGCGATTGGCTTCTTCACTAATAATCGGGATTTATTACTGGGCCCATCTGCTGCCTCTCTAAGGTCAAAAGGTAAACCACAGGCATCGCTGATGTCACCATCAAGGTAGCTAGTAGCAAATGGACACTGACAAGTGTACTTTTGAAAGAATATTGTGGCAAGAACACTCTGAGCATGGAAGTCAAGCTGATAAAGAAAATAAAGTCCCAAATACTAAAAAGATGTCAGGTTTTAACCCATTAATCCATGTGATGGAGTCCAACTGTCAGTCTTCTATCTGAGCTGCAGTCAAAAAGAAGAATGGGTTCCTACACCTCGTGAAATGTAATCAGGTCAATCTCAGCAGTGTGGGAAAATTTCTAACATGTCGCATTTTCCTGTATTTTTAACACCACTGGTTCCTTGATGTAACCTAGAGTCCGTAGAGCAAAGCTGAGGACGCTGTCCGGCATTTGCTATTGTCTTATCAGTGTCCAGTGTTTCTGGAAAGATAATCCATTTGATTATGCTTTTAAGTCTTTTTCACTGCACAGTTTGAAACTAATGCCAAGTTTATGTAGCTCAGCAGCCAGTTGGTTCCGACCCCTTTTAACCCTGAATGCTGACTCTATTAAAGAGTCTGGTCAACCCCTTTCATGTGTTTGCACTCTCTGCTCTTATGTTGTGTAAATGGGTTAAATTCACCAGATGATTTTTGTTAGAATGTTTTATCTGTCACTGGGCAAGAAACTACTTTTGGGCTACATTTCCAGCTGAGACTAGAAAGTGAAAAGGGCAGCAAGCTTGATGCAAGATAGAGCAGTCCCATTTTTTTTTTCCACCGGAGATGGAGGATTTACCTCACAGTTTGAGAACAAATTAGAATCTGACAATGTGTCAACAAAGAATTACTTGCTTTGTCTCAGCTAATGTTTCAAAGAGGTTATCTATATCCATGCAGCAGCACTGCAAACAAGCAGCAGGTTGCTGACTACTGATGTAAATAGCAACAATTCCTCTAGTCTCAGGGTCATACATTACTAGAATCATTTTCTTCTTTCCATATGAAGCAGTTGGTGGACACAGTGATTTGTAGAATCACTCTCACACTAGTGCCACTGCGCCACTGCGTGGGCATCCACCCCCACAAAGCCTTTGTGGTTGTGCTTAAAAATTTTCTTCCTTAAATATTCATCTAAACCTATGTATGAAAAAAGCTGGGACCAAGAAAATATACACCTGAATTTTAACACACAGCTGTACATAAAGACTAAAATCCAAAGAGCAGAAAGATTTTGGCCAGAACCAAATCATTTGGACACCTTCCCCTCCCTGCATACACTTCAGGTGGTCCAGATACTCTTTGAAACTTCCCATCTGTAATGTGCTGGATGACAAAAGTACTTGCCATTTCAGAAACACCAACTCCAAATTTGGTTTCCCTTCACTTCCCAGACTTTCCTCCACAGTTTTGAGTTGCCTCCGTGAAGTACTGTATTTGAGGGGAGGGAACCACATCTTTATTCAAAATTCTACTTTGCCCCACAATGTTTTGTCAAATGCGCATTTTTAAAAAAATATCTGTTGAGAACTGTAACATGCTGGTTAGTGTTTTTGTTTTTAGTTGTGTTTTTACTGGTTTGTCATTAAATGTTTTGGGTGCCCTCAGATGAAGCAACAATGTTTTTTCACCTTAAAAATATGATTATAAGCAAGTCAGTGTGCTTCAGATACAGAACAGTATGTGATCTTAGCTCCCGCTTGTCATGTGTCACACATTCCAACAACCCGGTTCTGGATTGATTCCAGGAAAAAAGAAGAGTTGCCACCAGCAGCAGTAGCAGCAGCAGTGAGAGCAGGAGAGCCATCTTATCTTATCAACTATGGCAGAGCTTTCCAAACTGTGTGTCGGGACACGTTAGTGTGTCGGATGCAGTGTCTGGGCTGATGCTGCCTCCGAGCCCTGCCAGGATTCCGCACAGGTCCTACTGCCTGCCTTGTGCCCTGCTGCCTCCAAACCTGCTGTGATTCTACACAGGTCTTGTGCCTGCCTTGTGCCTTGCTGCAAGAGTGTGTCACAAAATGATGCATGTCTAAAAAGTGTGTCACCAACATGAAAAGTTTGGAAAGCTCTGTCCTAGTGCCTGCCTTGTGCCTTGCTGCCTCCAAACCTGCTGTGATTCCACGCAGGTCCTAGTGCCTGCCTTGTGCCCTGCTGTAAGAGTGTGTTGCAAAATGATGCCCTGCTGTAAGAGTGTGTCGCGAAATGATGCATGTCTAAAAAGTGTGTCAGCAACATGAAAAGTTTGGAAAGCTCTGAACTATGGGAAGCTGCTGCCTTGAAGGAGAACTTATTCAGGTACATCAACTCTCATTCTTCTTTCTGAACTCCCACTCTCCATGTGGAAATGTAATCTAATTTACTAATTTATGGTTGTTGTGGGTTTTCCGGGCTGTGTGGCCGTGTTCTGGCAGTTTTGGTTCCTAACGTTTCACCAGTAACTGTGGCTGACATCTTCAGAGGACAGGAGCACAGTTAGAAGATTCTCTCTGTGCCCAAGTGGACAGTGTGTGTTCCTGCTGGTGTTTATAGCTGCTGAGAGGGTGTGTGTCTTCTGTGGGTTATTTACAACAGATTAGGAGAGGGTTTTTTTGTGGTGATTAGGGGGTGTGGTGCTGTCGTGTGTGGGATTAGCACTAATGAAATCTATTGTGTGAGCTGTTTGTATCTTTCTGTGGTTGAGTAGAGTTCGCTGACCTTTTCCAAGCTGTGTTTTTCAGGACTGGCAGCCAGGTTTTGCTGATCTTTAGGCTTTCTTCTTTTTTATTGAAACTGTGTTGGTGTTTATGTATTTCAATGGCTTCCCTGTATAGTCTAACATAGTGGCTGTTGGTGTTGTCCAGTATTTCTGTGTTTTCAATTATCGTTAGGAACCAAAATTGCCAGAACACGGCCACACAGCCCAGAAAACCCACAACAACCATTGGATTCTGGCCATGAAAGCCTTCGACTATACATTACTAATTTATATTTCACCTTTTCTCCAGAAGCAAAAGGCAGATGACATGTGGATTTTATCATTTTGCACCTGTGTGAGATAAGTTGGACTGTCAGTATATGTGACTGGCCCAAAGTCCCCCAGTGAGTTCCTGTAATGGCCAGAAGGAATAACCTTGAGGAACAGGAGGAAGAACATGAGACATAACAACATAACAACAAAACATAAGAGGAGCAATGTAGTATATGCAATTCAGTGCAGTGAGGAGCGTTCTGAGCTCTACATCGGAGAAACCAAACAGCCTTTACACAAGAGGATGGCCCAACACAGGAGGAGCAACACCACAGGACCAGAATCAGCAGTTTACCTTCATCTAAAAGAAAAAGGACACTCATTTGAGGACATTAATGTTCACATTTTGGACAGGGAAGATAGGTGGTTTGAGAGAGGGGTTAAGGAATCCATTCATGCCAAACTGGAAAATCCTTCCCTCAATAGAGGCGGAGGCCTCAGGCACAACTTGTCCCCCATTTATCATGCTGCTCTTTCATTAGTCCCCAGGAAGATTAAGACCACTTCACAAGTTCACCAGCAAGGCCACATTTAAGGATCCACTTGGGGATGAATAAAGGTTTTAGGAGTAAGACATCCCAAAGACTATCTATACCTCAATTGCCCAATTAACAAGCCAATCAGGTGTAAGGTCAATACAGCCACCCTGGAAGACATATATGGGGTCCCCTCACCAACTTTTGCCCAGACTGAAGAAGCTACTTGGACAAGCAGTGAAACATTTCAACCAAAAGAAAGAAATCCAGTTGCCATGAGTTAACCTACAGACAATTCCACCTGGATGACTAAGAATCTTAATCGACAAACAGGAGGAAGAGTTGCTGCCAAGACAACAGTCAGATAAAAGAAATCTGAGTCCAGGGCAGAACTGTAATCTGAGCAAGCATCTCAGACAAGATTCTCCCTAGTTCTCATGAAGATAAAGGGAGAGAGAAGGAAAGCACATTCAGACATTCAGATTCTGTCACTCTAACCTTATAATAAAAGTAGTATTAGCATTCCTGACTTTGGTTTCCTAATCTGGTCTACCTTGGAGGACTGACAAGTAGACTTGAACCTCTGTCTCTCTGGTGTTAGTCCAACATCTGGATCACAAACTAAAGTATCTTGTTTAAATATATATTTAAATATATATCATTATCTTAAATAGATTATTAAGCATGCTATCATAATTGATATCAATGAGTAAAAAATAATAGTACTATGTTTTTTATTTCTATTTCTATTTTAGCACAATTGTTATGTTATTAGTTCTATGCTGGTCTACGACCGAAATAAAGATTGATTGATTGATTGATTGATTGATTGATTGATAGTACTATGAGAAGCCCATTACTGTAGACATCATCAGTACTCATGCCCAAACCCCTTTGCATTATTCATCTGAACAAAAGCAACTTTGATTTCCTTTAAATATGCCAGCTTCCCTCTTAATTTTATCCAGTTTATTTTTAAGTTAGCAGTTATATCCTTTTCTCCATAGCAGGCTAACCTTACTGAAAATTGTTTTCAGTTCTGCTAAACTGTATATATATATCTGTATTTCTAGATCCCAGAATAGGGGTCTGAACCAAATATTGATGTTGGCACATCTTTCTATTCTTCTTCCAACTTACTGATATGGATGCTTATTAAAAAAAATTAATTGCCATATGTAGATTTATTTGATCTTCAATTTGTTTTAGTTTTTGTTTTCAATTCTTTAAATAAAAATGGCAAAAAAAAGGTAAGACAGTATCATCATCATCATCTTACATGCCATGTTTTGAATAGTTTCATGGTAGGTAGAAATTCAACTTATATTGAATAAGTACTATATTGTAAGTATACACATAAATAAATATCGTTAAGTACCATAGAGCTGTGGAAAATGATACCCAGAAAGCTGGCCACTAGTCTATACTATTGCTACATGGAATTTTGGGGGCAAGTAATCCAAATGTGAGAGAGTCAGTTTAACAACTGGGTTAAAGTTTCAACCAAAAGAAAGAAATCCAGTTGCCATGAGTTAACCTACAGACAATTCCACCTGGATGACTAAGAATCTTAATCGACAAACAGGAGGAAGAGTTGCTGCCAAGACAACAGTCAGATAAAAGAAATCTGAGTCCAGGGCAGAACTGTAATCTGAGCAAGCATCTCAGACAAGATTCTCCCTAGTTCTCATGAAGATAAAGGGAGAGAGAAGGAAAGCACATTCAGACATTCAGATTCTGTCACTCTAACCTTATAATAATCCGAACAGTCATCCGAACAGTCACTCACGCCCTTGTCATCTCCCGTATAGACTATTGTAATGCGCTCTACATGGGGCTACCCTTGAAGAGTATCCGGAAGCTTCAGCTGGTGCAGAATGCGGCGGCGCGAGCAGTTATGGGGGCCAAGAGATCGGCCCATGTAACACCTCTGCTTCGCGAGCTGCATTGGGTGCCAGTTTGCTTCCGGGTCCAATTCAAGGTGTTGGTGATCACCTTTAAAGCCCTACATGGCATAGGACCAGGGTACCTGAGGGACCGTCTCGTCCCAATAACGTCAGCCCGCCCCACCCGTGCATGCAGAGAGGGCATGCTTCGGACCCCCTCAACAAGAGAATTCCATCTAGCGGGGTCCAGGAGGCGTGCCTTCTCTGCGATAGCGCCCGCCCTATGGAATATCTTGCCCCCGGAGGTGAGACTGGCCCCCTCCCTCCTGACCTTTCGGAAGGCCCTTAAGACCTGGCTCTGCCACCTGGCCTGGGACAACGGAGGCGGGAGTGCCTCTTGGGGTTGGCTAGCCCCGTAGCAACACTATGCTACGTTCCCTACGTCCCCCATCTTGTATTTTATTTATTTATATTGTATTTTTTAAAATTATTGTATTGTTTTTAACTTTGATTGTTGTGACCCGCCCAGAGTCCCTTGTATGGGAGATGGGCGGGGAATAAATTGAATAAATAAATAAATAAATAAAATAAATAAAGGCATTGGGCTAAAAACCAGGAGACTCTGGGTTCTAGACCTACTTTAGGTATGAAGCCAGTTCGGTGACTTTGGGCCATTCACTCTCTCTCTCTCAGTGGTAAGAAGGTGGTAGCATCTGGGGATAGTAAGGGACTGTATGTGATGGATGTGATCAAATGAGTTAAAGCTACATCATAAGAAGACAGAAGTGACCTTAGTTACTAGAGCAGAGCTTTCCAAACTGTGTGTCGCGACACAAAAGTGTGTCGCCACACACAGTGTGGTGTGTCGCCACACCACCCGGAAGCGGAGGCGCGCGTGTGTATGGTGGCGGTGGCAGCCACTGCCGCCGCCGCCATACACACACGCGCCACCGCACGCCCCCCCCACGCCACCACCGCACGCCCTCCTGTGTCGCCGCCGCACCGCCGCTGGCATGTCGCCAGCGGCAGCACTTTGGAAAGCCCTGTACTAGAGTGATGTCAGGAATTAGAGTTCAGTTTAGTTGAGGGGGATAGCATTTCCCCCTCAACTAAAGTTCATAGTTTGGAATTCTTCTGGACCTAGGCTTGATCTTAAAGAATGTGCACCATCTATGCCCATTCCTAAGGTACGATACCTTATCATCATAAGGTAATGATATAACCTTATTTGTATCGCACTTTGCAATGCACTCTCCATTTTAAAGTTGTAATTGGTCCAGAATACATTAGGAACTGTATATAGGAAACATGTGGTTTTTCTTATTGAAACAGCTGCCCTTAATTCTGGATACACTTGAAAGAGCTGGTGACAGCCTCTAAAGCCAAGAATGGTTCAGAATTAGGATATTTGAAGGGCTATGAACCTGCCCAACTTACTTCTGATGATCTGCTTGTGTTCCACAAAAACTCCTAACAGCCACTATTCAGCATTAGAGAGGGGGCTTTTTGAAAAGTACATTTGGATATGGAACTCTGTCTCAAGAAAAGACTGTCTCACTTCCTTACTAACAACGTTCTGACTTATTTCTTAGAAGGACCATCAATGCATAATTTTGTCACTTTCAATATATATATATATATATATATATATATATATATATATATATATATTATGATTATTTTGCTGCTGCAGTGATTCTCCACTGTTTGCTGTTTGATACTTCTGTATTTTTATTGAATCTATGAGGTACTGACATAAAGGAGAGGTGGTATTTAATTGTTTCAACTGAATACCGAAAACGTTGTATTTCTGCCTGTCATATTTTCCTCTCTGAAAAGTAAAAAAATATTGTTACTCCCCATGAAGGAAAGTAGCTGTGCAAATATACAGATAGTCTAGGGCAAGGGTCGGAAATGGCGGCTCGCGAGCCAAATGCGGCTCTTTGGCCCCTTGAGTGTGGCTCTTCCGCAGGCAGGCGTGGCGGGGCAGGTGCGGCAGCGGGCATGGTGTGCCTGGCTGTGGGCATACTAGGCCCAGCCTCTCTTTTTCCTCCGGGGACGGGCTTCACACAGTCTCGCGAGAGTTTGGAAGCCTCCGTCTCCGGCAGCCATCTTGACGACGGGCACTTGCCCATCGCCTTAACCCAGGGCTTTCCAAACTGTGTGTCGACACAATACTGTGTCGCTGGGGCCCCCAAGTGTGTCGCGTGACAAGCCGGAAGCGCTGATGAAAATGCCCTCGGTTCTGGCAGGGAGGTGAAAATCGCGTGCGCGCGCGCTGCCAGGCCACCAGGAGTGGAAATTCTCCGCGCCAATCAGCTGTGCGTCGGGAAGCCCGGCAGCCTGCACGCGTGATTTTTGCCTCCCTGCCGGACCCGAGGGCATTTTCGGGGTCCCCGGAGTCTGCCCTTTCGAAGGGGCAGCACTGCTGCTGCTGCTGCCGCTGCCCCTTTGAAAGGGCAGGCTCCGGGGACCCCGAAAATGCCCTCGGTTCTGGCAGGGAAGCAAAAACCTCCCTTCCCCTCCCCGCACAGGCTGCCCTGGAGTGGGGTGGAAGTTTTCCCCGCAGAACAGCTGAGCGCTGCTTGCCCGCAGCCTCCCTGCCTAAACTGAGGTGCTGCCCCTTCAAAAGGGCAGGCTCCGGGGACCCCGAAAATGCCCTCGGTTCTGGCAGGGAGGCAAAAGCCGCTCTTCCCCTCCCCGCACGCACACGCTGCCCTGGAGTGGGGTGGAAGTTTTCCCCGCAGAACAGCTGAGCGCTGCTTGCACGCAGCCTCCCTGCCTAAACTGAGGTGCTGCCCCTTCGAAAGGGCAGGCTCCGGGGACCCCGAAAATGCCCTCGGTTCTGGCAGGGAGGCAAAAGCCTCTCTTCCCCTCCCCGCACGCACACGCTGCCCTGGAGTGGGGTGGAAGTTTTCCCTGCAGAACAGCTGAGCGCTGCTTGCGCGCAGCCTCCCTGCCTAAACCGAGGTGCTGCCCCTTCAAAAGGGCAGGCTCCGGGGACCCCGAAAATGCCCTCAGTTTAGGCAGGGAGGCTGCGCGCAAGCTGCGCCAGCTGTTCTGCGGGGAGAACTTCCACCCCACTCCAGGGCAGCGTGTGCGTGCGGGGAGGGGAAGAGAGGCTTTTGCCTCCCTGCCAGAACCGAGGGCATTTTCGGGGTCCCCGGAGCCTGCCCTTTCGAAGGGGCAGCACCTCAGTTTAGGCAGGGAGGCTGCGCGCAAGCAGCGCTCAGCTGTTCTGCGGGGAAAACTTCCACCCCACTCCAGGGCAGCATGTGCGTGCGGGGAGGGGAAGAGAGGCTTTTGCCTCCCTGCCGGAACCGAGGGCATTTTTGGGGTCCACGGAGTCTGCCCTTTCGAAGGGGCAGCGGTGGTGGGCCATCAGTGCTTCCGGGTTCCAGGACGCTGCTGCTGCCGCTGCCCCTTTGGAATAGCAGGCTCTGGGGACCCCGAAAATGCCCTCGGTTCCAGCAGGGAGGCAAAAATCGTGCACGCACGCTGCGGGGCTTCCCGGCGCACAGCTGATCAGCACAGAGAATTTCCACCCCGTCCCCCCCCACCGCGCCAATCAGCTGTGCGTCGGGAAGCTGGCAGCCTGTACGCGATTTTTGCCTCCCTGCTGGAACCGAGGGCATTTTCGGGGTCCCCGGAGCCTGCCCTTTCCAAGGGGCAGCCATTGCCGCCGCAGCCACAACCGCCGGTGCTTCCAGGTTTTTGTGGGCTGGCCGTTGGTGTGTCGCCAACGGCAAAAGTTTGGAAAGCCCTGCCTTAACCTCTTCCTTGCTGCTCTGCTTACTCTTTTTCTCCGTGCAAAAGCAGCACATTTCCACCCCACAGCCCTAAGTGTGCGCAATTGGCTCCCGCCCGCAAACCCCGCTCCCGCGCTGGATTCCCCACCAGCTTTACTTTGCCTGGACTGGGGGCGTGAGAGGCTCCGGAAGAGAAGCGACTGGAGCAGTCGAGCCTCTCTTTCCCTTCTTCTTCCAAACCTCTCCCGCCCCCTTCCAGAGCAATTTGTCGAAGACGCCCGCTTGCTGCTGCTGCGTGGCTGCTGCTCAACTGATCATGAAGGAACCAGGATGTTTACGCGAGCGTGCTTTACCTACCCACTTTTTAACATATTTGGTTCTGCTGGGGGCGGGGAAAGGATCTTGACCGGCCAGGGAAGGCGCGCGGGCGGAGCTGCCTGCCTGGCACTCGGGCGCTCCGGCTGGGGTGCAGCGCGACGGGAGCATCGCCGGCGGCCCGCGAGGACCGGCCAGGGAAGGCACGCGGGCGGAGCTGCCTGCCTGGCACTCGGGCGCTCCGGCTGGGGTGCAGCGGGACGGAAGCTCCGCCCGCGTGCCTTCCCTGGCCGGTCCTCGCGGGCCGCCGGCGATGCTCCCGTCCCGCTGCACCCCAGCCAGAGCGCCCGAGTGCCAGGCAGGCAGCTCCGCCTGCGCAGTCGTGGCAGCGGGCATGGCGGCGGCGGGCACTGCAGCGGGCATGGCGGCAGCAGGCCCTAAGTGTGCGCGATTGGCCCCCGCCCGCAAACCCCGCCCCCTTCCATGCGATTGGCTCCCGCCCGCAAACCCCTCCCCCTTCCACGCGATTGGCTCCCACCCGCAAACCCCGCCCCCTTCCACGCGATTGGCCCCCGCCCGCAAACCCCGCCCCCTGGCTCTCGAGCACTTAAAAATGTGCACGAGCATACCAAAATGGCTCTCGGCTCAAAAAGTTTGCCGACCCTTGGTCTAGGGTCATCATAGCTCATGCTCTTTCATAAATTGCAGAGACAGCTAAGCAGTTTATGAAAGAGCCATGAACTGTGATGACCCTAGACCAGTGTTCTTCAAATTTGTCAACTTTAAGATGTGTGGACTTCAACTCTCAGAATTCCCTAGCCAGCATGCTACCTGGGGAATTCTGGGAGGTGAAGTCCACACGTCTTAAAGTTGCCAAGTTTGAAAGACACTGCCCTAGATTATCTATGAGGAACTAACATCTTAAACAAAGGATGATCTAGACTGAGATTTTTGATACTTCCCCCCCTCTTTTTACAAAATGTGGCACTATATTTAACTTGATTCCATAAGTGGCTGCCTAGTTTGCATATATGGCAAACTGCCCTTAGCTTTGGAAGCTAGGGAAAAAAATCAGCTGCTTTAATTATCTGAAGATAGGTGCATCATATATGCTTCCATGAATTGTAAAACATCTTTTGAAGTATTTGCACAACTCTAAGAATTGCCATGAGAGCCAGTTTAGTGCAGTAGTTAAGGCACCAGGCTAGAAGCTGGGAGACCATGAGTTCTAGTCCTGCCTTAGGCACAAAGCCAGCTGGGTGACCTTGAGCCAGTCACTCTCTCGCAACCCTAGGAAGTAGGCAATGGCAAACCACTTCAGAACCACTTGCCAAGAAAATTGCAGGGACTTGTCCAGGCAGTTGCCAAGAATCAGACACAATTGAACCAAGGGATAAAAAAAAAGAATTGGCAGTATCAGCAAATACTGTAGAAGCATCAATAGAGTTCTGAAGAAGAGATATATTATTTCTTTATGTTTCATAAATATTGGCTAGACTTTAGCACTTGTGTATAATAGTAAAAATGAGTATTATACTTCTTCAGTTAAATATTTGTATTTTTGCAAGCTGAATATAGTTTTGAACATTTAAAAACACACTTAATTTTATCAAATAAAGATTAATAACTATACAATGTTATAGTTTTGAATATTATTCTCAAAACCCATGTCATAGATTCTGTTTTCTCAGATATACATATGTTGCTAACATTAAAGCAGAGATTGTATTTAATTCTTTGATTTGTAAAATGTACGTTTCAGCTTAATTCATAGGCCATATAGTTTCTTTTTCTTTTACTGATTTTTTCCCATTTTTTTTGGCTATAAAGGAAGAATCAACTCCATAACTGTCTAGGAGGGGAATTGCATCCCATTCAGATGAGACAGCTGTAATATTGAAGACAGATATAATTCACTATTTCTCCCATGCTTATGTTTTTAAAACATTTTGCATGTAGCAGTATACATGGAATTTATAAAACTGGAGATATAAATCAATATGCTGAATATTAATATCATCAATGCCTGACTGTGACTGTATATTTCTTATGAACTTGGTCAGATTTTATGTCATAGAATTTAGCAGGTCAGAAAAGAGTTCACTGTTTATCTCTGTACATTATGATATCAATTGACCAGACAGATCAGGAAATCCTGGATTACTAATTTGAGTTGAACATACACAGAACAAGAAAGAACTAATAGTGAATAAGCTTCTTACTGAACTCTGGGTGGAGATGTTTTCATGTAATAACATCACATTTGCTTCAGACATATATAGAAAAATGGGCCTTTTGCAATATAAAATACTACTGAAGTAATATTCACAATCAAATATTTCCAGACAGGACACACATTGTAAGAGCATTCATTTTTAATCTGCAATATTATCTCAAGGTGATGACTTCTGACCAGAAAAATGGGCCCTTGGGGTTATTTAATCACTTTTTTTTTCCATTAGAAGGCAAAGGCACGGAATATCTTTTAACTTAGATACTTAAATTTAGCCAAATGAGTCAAGATGCTGACAGGCTGGGAGAATTTTTTCCCCATCTTCTTATTCCCTTGTCATGGTGTTGTTCCTATGCAGTTAAGCATTTAACTACAGAGTTTGTTAGTTGTGGTGCCTCACTATAAAGTTCCTTCGGTTAGCTGCTGAGGTAGAATGATTTGCAGCCATTCCAATTTTTCTAATTAAGACTGTAGCAAAGCATTATATGAAGCCTTTGGCAGCAGAATCTTTTTCTGTAAGAAAAGTGAAGGTAAAATGCAATGATTTGTTAGCAGTGTTTTGCCTCCTTTTACGATTCAATATAATCAACACCTCTCCTATTGCTTTGTGTTGATATATTTCTCTGCGTTTCTACCATCTCTCTCATTCTGTCTCTGTCTTTCTCTCACCCAAAGCATTCTTTGGGAATTCTCTGAAAGATGTTGCCTTTTAGCAAAACAACACAAATTTATGTATATAATTTCATTGTTTTAAGGTTATAATGAGGAGGGGCATGAGATGTACCTGATAAGACAGACTCCATCAGACATTAAATATGTTCAAAGGAAAAGAATTCTCACCAAGGTGACCTTGTTTTAAAGAAAAAAGACTTCAGTTTTTTAAAGATTGTCAGAAAATATTTTAATTTCAGCATAGTTGAATATTGATCAAAAACAGCCAAAATGACAAATGTTGATCAAGAAGGCAGGAAAAATAAAGATAAAATAGAGCAAGTCTGTCATCATATTGACTCTTTTAGTAACATTACATTTAACAGGTTTTTATATTGAAGTAGATACAGTATTTATAAGATTGTACTGGAAGAATTGCAAAATATATGACAACCTTGAATCAATATATGTAGCTATTTTATTTTTTAAAAATGCAAAAATCAAAACAGTGGTGTCTTAATAAGAAATACCACTGATCAGATTTACACCATAGTTCATCCTAGCCTTCCACATGCTGGCTTTTTCCAGATGTTTGAAACTCCTGCAACAATAAAAAATTCTGGGAGATGCAATTCAGCACAACCTGTGTGCACCAGGTTGGGGAAAACCAGGTTAACTACCCTTAGTTTGCCAATCTCCATGGGAATACTAAAAACCGAGAGGCTCGTTTCTCCTCTTTTCTATTAATTCATTAAGTTTGGGAAATAGCTCTATTTTTATTTTATTTTAGAATAAAATTTATTTTTTAAAAAGAATTTATGAAAAATTGTTGTGCCCACAATTAAGGAAAAATACAGCACTACAACATGATAAAGATAGATTATTTAAAACAAGCCAATATAAAATCTGAGAGATCTGCTGGAACAATGTAGTTAGAAAAGGTCCTATCCGAGTTGTCCACAATCTAGCCTCTCTTGGATCTGGCACTTAACAAGTCTGATAAAGAATGCAAATTCCATGTTGTTATTAACTAGAATGTATATCATCATCAAAGCAGAGTGCATTGAATAATCAAAAATATCATATCATTTTTACCAATGTTATTGCTATATAATGTCAGTGGGAAAACCCCTTGACAAAAGTTCCCTAAGCAAGAGTTGGAAAGAGAACTGAGGAGTATTCTGTGTGTACAACTCAGCAAGGGGTGGGTGGGAAATAATAAACGCATCTATTAAGAAGTAAACATAAATTAAAGATAAGCTGCAGTAAATTGATGACAATGAAGCCAATTCTTTCTCTTTTTTAAAGTAGATTTTGTTTTTCTGAAAATTTGCATTCTAGACTATAAGATTCCAATACTTAAGGTAAACCACATATGTCTATTTACTAGGTTTTCCTATCAAGCTCTGTTAAAGGTGCATAACATGCTATCTGTATTTGAGTCTAATAGAGGTAATATGCTGGAACCAAGGAGATTCAGGTTCAAATCCCCATTCAGCCAAGGAGTTTACTGGTTGAATTCAGATTAATCACAACCTCTCAGTCCACCCTACCTCATTGGATACTATTGTGAGGATCAATTACCCTCATGTAAACTAGCTGAATTTGTAAACAAAAGAAAGGTCATGAATATATTAATTAGTTTCTCTTATTTTTCTTAAATTCTTTGGATGAGAAATGGAACTGATTTCTGTTTAATCATTTTTAAGAGAATACTATTTTTGTATTCCCCCTTCAGACCAAGATATTGTGGGCTAATTGTACTTTGATACATGATTATTGTTGTTAATGCATTTTAAAAATATTTTGGACGAAGTGTTAGACTGATGTTATTTATAGCTTTTGGCATTCTCTCTGTGTATATTATTATTGTAATATATCAAGTTCAATAGAGTTAACAAAAATGGTATTGGGCCGCATCTCTAATAGCAAATTATTGAATGTTATTATATAACATTGTACTAATTTATTTTCAGTATACTCTAAAGAGGAAAATATTTCTGTTACTTATTGAGCTTCTTCTTCTATCCAAATAGCTGACAAATGTTTGAATATGTCATGAGCTTCATTCCAGTAATTAGCTCTGCCTGAATGGATATAAGCCCAACCTAACTCAGCACTGTGTGAAAAGCAAACTTGTAGTCCTTATTATACAGGTAGCAGAAATGTGTCCATAACACACACAAACAGGCATTTCAGTGGTACAAATAGCATGGATCTCTCAGAACATTTTGCCCCTTAAGATAATCCCCTCAAGTCACACCTACATATTATTAGATAGTCTCTGCCACTCAAGATCTAAGTCAAGCTATTACAATAGCAACATTTAATATTTATGTCATGTATATAATTTATGTCATGTATATAATGCTTATTGATTTCAGTCTATGCAATGAAGTAGAATAACAGTTGTATTCTCATTAATGACAGTACTGAAATTTGAAATTCAGTTTGGAAGTTAAATCTAGAATATTTGTGATTCTTGAATGTACAAGCCTTGATTTCAATCTAATTGCCTGCAATTTTTCATAATTTAGATTGGGTTGCTTGCAAGTTAATTTATATTTTCTGTGGCTGTACAGCCTTGATATATAGCATGTAGCCAGACTCTGCCATCTTTGTTCATGCTTTGTTGCTGTTACCTTTTTGTTTCCAAAAATAATTAAGAAGTGGAGTTTCTAATACACATGCATGGAATGCTTTTATTTTAATTACTTAGACTGCACTCCTAAACCTCTTCATTTGGAATAAAGTCACTGAATTCAGTGGGATTTAGTTCCAATTAGACATATATAGCTACTTTTTAGTAAAGGAACTAATCAATTTAAAAGTTTGCATTCACTGCCTCCCTGTGGTGGCTCCAGGGTGATCTATTCAAACTATAAAATAAAGCACATGTGACAGTAGCCAGTCATAGAAAGATGTGATATATGGTGTCATAACAGAAATAGAACATACACTTGGTGAAATATATGCCTAAACATCTGAAGATATATTGAAATCCCATAGCAGCAGCAGGTTTTTTTATATCTGAATTAATAATACTAGGTTTGTGACTTGCTAAGTAAAATATGAAGTATTATGAGGTTACTTGACCAATCAGTAATTCAAATGGAGTAGCTTCATTGAAGCCCAAATACTCATTTGTGGTTTTAACAATGCCAAAAATTGAATCTAAAAGGATTTATAACAGTCATATCATTCTCAAAGGAGCAGTCACTCATGGTTTCTCTTGTTCTACTCCCCCTGCTTTAGATTCCTACTTCACATAAGTCCTCATAAAGCTATTTTCCATATACAGAGTCATGTTCCTAAGACAATTATTCTGCCATCAATCATTCAATCGTTTACATAGAAGTTTTGAATCTCAAATTTAAAAAATTGAGATTTAAAGAAATTAATATTCATTTTTTTAAAAAAAAAAAATATGAATTGAGCAAGGTTGACAAAAATGTCCTTGTGCATCTTTTAAGTTTTTCTCTTGGACTTTCAATCAACAGAAATTTAAACATTTCAGAAGTTTGGTTTAAATTTGCATTTAAAAAGTTAAAAGTTCATCCACATTTTAAAGAATAAATACTGTACTTCAGACTTGCATAGTCTGTACTGGTGTGATTTCTTGGCAGACTTCAAACATAAAAGCTGAAAAGCTGCCTCATGAATTCATGTGCTACCAGTACTAATTACGATTGCATATTATTGACCAAATGCTGTCAGATAAAAAAAAAAGTACCACTGAAATATTGCCCTCAAATTTATTAGAGTTTCCTCAAAGACAAGACCAAACCTCTTAAAAGATTCTCTGCAGTGAGAAAATACAAAGACAGTAGGATGTTCCAGGGAAAGAATGAATGAAGTACAGGACTTTTAAAGTTTACATGGAGTAAATTCTCTGAAAATGGGATGTTGAAAACCACGGTGATATTTTAGTGCTTGAATGCTGTGTAGGAAGAAAATCAGTGAGTTGTAGGTTATAAGGAGTAACATTGAGAGGTCCACATTCAAATTCCTATTTGGACATGAAATTTCAGTTGTTGATTTTTGGCAGGTTACTGTCTCTAAGGTATCCTGCCTCACAGGGCTTCTGTAAGGATATATGGCAGGGAATACACAGAGCAGTTTGAACTCTTTGAGGAAAAGGTGGACTATAAATGTAAGAATAACTGAATATGAAGCTACTGAAACAGCAAAATGCTAAATGTCTTTGCATGTCTTCTGATAAGTACTCAAGCGGCATAGAAGACCTGTTTTTAAATATCAGGGAAAAAATAACTGTCTTAAATACAGATGAAAATTCATAATTGTAATCCATAAAATCCTTAAAGAACATAGGATGTCAATATTCAGAATGGGAGAGAAGGTTGAAGTTAATTTAGAGGATCAAATTAAAAACTGAAAGTTTTTTGTTTCCTTTAGCTTCCTGTGAAACCCTTCAGGAAAGCGTTATCAACTAATAAAATATATGTATTGATTACTACTGAGTAGACAGGAAGAATGGATATATAAAACGCAAAAGAAAATATCCCTCTGAATGAGTGAACTTGAGAGTGACATATTTCAACAGTGTTACACCCTATGAATGGGCTCAATCAAGTGGGGAGTAAAAAATTCATTTTCTGACAGGAGTGTCAGTGAAATCATCAGGAGCTGAGGACAACAAATCCATAGCTGGGCAAAAAACTGACAGGGTGGAAAACAAGAGTCTGTGATGCTGAGCCTTCCGTTTCAGCTGTTCAGAGCATAATTTCAAAGCAATTATTGCTCCAGCTGGTTCTACTAACTGCAAGTCACAGACTCATCTGATCTTGTCACAAAGAACACCAAAAGAAATCAAAGTAGTAGAAATACTGTGCTCTTCCATATGTATATAAGAATTGTATTTGCAGGTGTAAATCAATTAAACTGAAACAGGACCATTGACTTAGAGGATCCAGACTCAGAAACAGTTAAAGCATAAATATTTAAGTTTTGAAGCAAATTTAATCAACATCCAGTTCCTAGGTATGCTTATTTGAGAGAAGTAAATTCAACTTAGTTCAGTAGTGCTTCCTCCGAAGTAAATATGCATATCATTGTATCATGAAGTCTTTTAAAATCCAAATACTCTGATTTAACTGATTTTGAAACTTTATTTCCTATTGCTTTAAATGCAAGGCCACTGCAATAATAGATTTATATACTTGCAAATTTGTGGGTCAGAACTTAATTAAACCATGATCAAGAAACTTACCACTCACTTCTTAATACTGTTAGCACCTCATGTTTTTCATATGTCATAACAGTGATTTTGATACAGAGTTTAATTTGTCAATGGTGCCCTTGCTTTTGAGTAAGGCACATACATTCTGACTTGATCTTTTAAAAATAATTTTATTTTGAAAGGCTGATTTCCACCTGATTTAAAAACTTAAATTCTCTCAGCCTCAGAAAACATTCTGTGAATTTTTTCTTTGTGTGTTAAATGATAGGGATTCATGTTAATGACCTGAAGATAGATGATGATAGATAGATAGATAGATAGATAGATAGATAGATAGATAGATAGATAGATAGATAGACAGACAGACAGACAGACAGACAGACAGACAGACAGACAGACAGAACTTAAAAATTAAGATTAGCATACAGTATATAGATTTTTTAAAAAATGTTTTGAAAAGAATAACGATTGGCAATGATATAGCTGTATTATGAAGAGACCCATGAAACTGCAACTAAGTTTTTGACAAAGAATATAAAGGGATCAAAAGAGGTTTCAAAGCAGTAACTTTTTGTTGTTTGTTGTTCACATGTTAAGTGCACTCTGTAGACTTGAGTGACGAGGGTCCCATTTCTAACACAGCATGGAGTGGGTGATCTCCTCAACTGTAAAATGAAGCCATAAGAGCTCAGCATGAAAATGTATTAGCAACAGTTAGATAAAGAAGACCCCAGCAAGGCGTACACACTTTCAATTGGTAAAATAATGCTTGTACAAATTGTTTTTGGTACATTAAGTATCTTCCACAGCCAAATTTAAAGAAATGGGGGAGGGGATTGAGGGAATATATAAATAAATCCAAAGACACTGAAAACCACCAAGTTAATTTTGTCTCTTTCAAAAAAAAAATCATGCAATCTGTGTATGTGTGAGTGTATTCTGAGTTTGACAAACCTTTTGTACAATGATAGACAATGAAGTGTTATTCAAACTGTTGGGCTGTGAGAAATGTTGCAATCATCATCATCATCATCATCATCATCATCATCATCATCATCATCATCTGCAAACAGAAGATACATATGTAGCTACAAAGCACAATAAAATAGCACTAAACAGCAGAAAAGTAGAAGCCAGAAAAAAGATTTATACATTTGTACTAATCTAGCAGCTCTTTACTGACTATGACATGCTGACAAGGAAACAAGGGTTATGAAAAATGATCTGACACGATGTTGCTAAACCTATGCATTTCAAACAGAGGAACACACTGTGGCATGCCACAAATGAATTCCTGAGCTATTTTAGGGATTCATGTGTGGTATGGGAGGGAAAAGATGAGAGACAGAGAAATATGATAACAAATTTGTTGAAAATGCATTGCTGGAAAACTAGTTATATCAACTGAAACAGATGACAGTAGGGTGTCACTTGAATAAAAGCTTAACATTTTGTTAAGATTAACCAGACTGTGCTCTCAAACATAATTGTTTGAAAGGAAATCCTATTGAAATTAGAGAGGCTTATTTTTGAGTAAATATGCTTAGCACTGAGACATTAACCTAGTTTGCAAGTATTTCTGTTTAGTTTGTGTACAATAAATGGACAATGATGGACAATAGGAATCACTTTAGAGGCTTTCTAATGATGTAATAAGATCCATTTCTTTAAAAAATTAAGTGATCTGAAGGTGAGTTTACATGACTAAAAGAACTTCTATAAAAGATATATCTAAAGCTATTAAAATATATTGTACCTTCTCAATCAATGCTTTTTGATGGCTCATATATACTGCTGAAAGCCATTGTGTGATAAAACATTGAGTGATCAGCTGTTGAGTTATTTACATACATATGTAAATCAGGTCTAAGTGAATTAGCACAGCAGTATATGAAGAAACCCAGGGATAATCAAGTTTTCTTTAGCTCCTTTATATCTCTCAAACAAGGTCTAAGGCCATTTTATGTGCAGACAGGAAAAATAATAGCTTTCCCTAAGGGGAAGATAGATTACATTAGGAAATATTCCTCCATAAAAGAAGCACTTTAAAAATGGACATATTAAGGAGAAGAAGCAGTTTAGTGTTATCCATGAGGTACTGTTTTTCTACAGGCAGGGAATAGACGATGATGATGATGATGATGATGATGATGAACATACTGTATAAATTATTTGTCCCTATCCTCAGTACACACAGGGTTGCTGTTGTGGGGAAAATAGGAGGAGGAAGGAGTATTAGGTATGTTTGTCGCCTTGAGTTATTTATAAAAATAATAAAGGCAGGATAGAAAATTAATAAATAAGTAAGTAAATAATAATAATAATAATTAAGATCACAGATTTTCCTCCTATTGCATGAGTTTGCTGTACATATTAAGAGACTTCATATGTGATTATGATTAGTGACTTAGATTCCTATTGCATCTATCTACCTACAAGGTTACCAAGTTTAGGGTAGATCCAGTTGAGGTGTTTTCTGGGAAGATGTCAGTCTGGCTTCTTTTAGTGTGGGCACTGAACTTCTCTGAGTGTTGAGTCTATCTCCTCATTTTTCCCCTTTTCCACTCTGGGCAATATCAGCTCTTTATTCTTTTATTCAAGCCACTGCACCATTTTACTCCAGTAAGGATGACAGACAACTTGCCAAAGTGGATGTTTCCTTATGGGGCCCTGCACAAATGGCTCCAGGCACATGAAAGTGTTCCAGTGTTCTCACTAGCTGCAATATCAAAGGGTGGATCTGAATAACTCAGTTCAGTGCCTTGGATACAAAAAAACATTTTCTCACTATGTGCAGTGACCCTGGAAGTTTATTTGCCATGTTACATTATATAATGTTCATACCTGATCCTTTTTAATTGAAGAATGATATTTCTACATGCAAACCTATGCTCCAAATTCATATATAGCCCTTCCTGTTTATGCTTTTACTGGTTCCACACTTAATGAAATATGCCTTCAGTTGTCGATACTTAGTAATTTCAGACTTAATGTCTAGTGCTCAAAAAGGAAAGTGGCATAAAAATAAAAGGGGAAGTGTGTTATAAAAATAAAATAAAATAAAATAAAATAAAATAAAATAATACAGAAGTAACAATATTACAATTACTGGCCACATAGAGTAACTTGGAAGGGAACTTATGACTTTCATAAAGAAGCAGAAGTCTTCATCCTTTCCTAATTCTCAGCCAGGCCCCATTCATTCATTCATTCATTCATTCATTCATTCATTCATTCATTCATTCATTCATTCATTACATTTGTAAACATCTTAAACCAAACTCTGGTCTGCTTACAACCAAGTACTTGGCAGTACTTCTATGAGTTTCATATTCCTTCTGATTAGCCTCAGGCCAAGAATAACTTTTTTTAACCAAGCATTCATCTTGCTGGTGATCATGGTATATTTCCCCTCTCATAATATTCTTTGCTTTCATGTTCTTGGGTTTGTTGAGGTGCAGAATCTGCTGAGGATCTTGGCCACCTTGTATGGAATCCTCCAGAACTGGAATACTGATCCTGGTGATTTCTGCCCGAGTAGATGAAGAGCCTATAGCAGATTCAATCAGAAGAACAGAATGTGATCATAAACTCTTTTTCTTATAGTTCAGCTTCCCCAACTTCCCACTGTCTGATATTCCATGCTAGCTGGAAATCTGCAGTTGCAATTTCCACACATTTGCAGAGTACCAGACTGCGGAAAGCAGTTACAGATTATTCTTCATGACTCAGAGAAGCATCCTTTTCTTTTTATGATGAAGATGGAAAGTACTGTACATTTGTGTTAGAACTCCTCGAGATGATGAATAACTCCATAAGGCTAGAATGCTTTATCCTTAGAGAAATGCTGGCATAAATCAGAATTCTAACTTTAACTTAGAAGAAAAGTCTCTGGTTCAATAAAGAACAACAATCTTAGTCTCAAGGCATCACAGCTGATAGTAGATAACATTTTAAAAACCACTCAGCTAGTGCAGATATGTAGGATCACAAACTGATGTGTTTGTTTTCTCCCACTGTTTGTTTGTTTGTTTATTGATTGCCTTTCAAATGCAAAGAGATGTAAGTGAACATCTGTATAACTTATGACCCTTGAAACTAAATACAGATTTCATCCACATGGAGCAAATAGTTGACCACTACCTAGTATTAAGAAACATCTGCTGGGATGGGTTAATGGTTATTCTTTTGTGTAGGCCTACAATTTATATTGAAGGGGCATGGTAGCTCAGCGGATAAGATGCCAGGCTTGTCGATTGGAAGATCGTAAGTTCGGAGGTTCGAATCCCTAGCCCTGCGTGCGGAGTGAGCTCCCGCACTAGCCCCAGCTCTTGCCAACCTAGCAATTCGAAAGCATGCAAATGCAAGTAGATGAATAGGTACCAGTTTGGTGGGTAGGTAACAGCATTCTGCACGCATCATGCAGCCACATGACCGTGGAAGTGTCTTCGGACAACGCTGGCTCTTCGGCTAACAAACACCGTCCCCTAGAGTCGGACACGACTGCACAAATGTGCGGGGGGGAACCTTTACCTTTTTTTTGCAATTTATATATTCAAATTCACAATAAAAAGAACCAACATAACCCAGAACCATCTCTTTTCATATTAAGTTTCATAATAAATTATGCATCTATGCATCTATGAAAAACACAGTATGTAGTTTATACATCTGTCTGAGGCAACTTCATTTTAAGCATATTCCTAAATCAGCTTTGAGCCCAGTTTTCCTAATGAACTTCAGTTGTACTTGAAGAATAGAAATGGATGCCACAGAGCTCAGTGAACATCCATGACATTCTACAACCCTTCCAACTTAACTGTGATATCTAGTTGCAGGGGCAATATTTTGGAGACAAGGGAGCACAATTAGAATGTTAACAGCTTCTTATAAGTGTTTCTATAAAATGCATGCCATTGGCAACTTGTTTATTTATCAGGTATGCTGCTATAAGAAAGGGTACATGATAAAATACAAAATACCCATTCCTAGAAGGCAAATAAAGAACTTGCATCATGCTGCTTCTTCTCCTTTCCCATCTGCAGTCTTTTTTTAACATGCTGTCTTCTGTCCCAGCTTAACTTTCCTGGCTAGAAGTAGAGACTTCCAAGTAAACCATGTTTTTTTTCCTTTATAAGAACTTCTATGGAGATAATCTGGGGCTCAAGGACATTGTACAATGCTAGAGATACTGGCCCCAGTGTTTTGCTTTAAATATAGTATATAAGGATTTATATAAAAGTACTATTTTAAAAAATGTCGTGCGGCACGGAGCTTAGTAGGCACCAAATAAGGTGTTGCAGTTACCTGGCACTCAGAGGCCTAGATTGTCTGTTCCTCAAAGAGTATCTCAAATATTCTTCATGGATGCACAGAATCTAGTTAGGGCTGCAAAGCATAGAGAAGTCAGAAAAATTATTCTATCATATAGCATAATAATATGATATAATAATAATAATATTTATTTATTTATTTATTTATTTATTTATTTATTTAATTTGTATTACCGCCCATCTCCTCCAGCCAGGGAACTCTGGGTGGTTCACAACAAAACAAGTTAAAAATATAAAATTACAACATCAATAAATTACATGTAAAATCCAAATAGAAAGATGTTAATAATAAGGCAGGTTTCATGGCACCAGCCACTCCCAAGGGGAACTATTGGCATTCCCATCCCAAGGAAGGCAGCAGAACCAGGTCTTCAAGTTTTTCCAGAAGGTCAAGAGCGAAGCAACTCGCCTCAGCTCCAGGGGCAAGTTATTCCAAAGGGCGGGCGCTACTGCAGAGAAGGCACACCTCCTGGACCCCACTAGATGAAATTCTTTTGTCGATGGGGTCCATAGCATGCCCTCTCTGCATGACTGAGTGGGGCGGGTCAATGTTCTGGGGATGAGACGGTCCCTCAGGTAACCTGGTCATGTAAATAACCAACACCTTGAATTGGATCCGGAAGCAAACTGGTACCCAATGCAGCTTGCGCAGCAGGGGTGTTACATGGGCCAATTTTACAGCACCCATAACTGTCCGCACAGCCACATTCTGGACCAGCTGGAGCTTCCGGATATTCATTATTATTATTATTATTATTATTATTATTATTATTATTCTATCATACAGCAGCGGAAGCCTACAAATATTGTTAACTCCTACAGGATCTGTAGGTGAAGAAATATAATTTGTGGCCCATAGATCAAGTAGGATCAGCATCTCTAGTTCATTGTGTCCATCAGAGTTAAATATATTGCAATACAATAAACTGTATTTCAATATCTTTATTTACTTTAAAATCCTAAAATGAAAAATCCAAAATAGCAAAGAAGTTGCCCACATGTTGTTAGCCTTAGATAAATTAAAAGAACCATAGTAATTGCCAACAAAACAATATGAGTGTATCTATTCAGCCCCAAAATATGTGATATTGGGATATGAAGGCACTCCCATAATCTGTTTTTATCCCATCTTACTTTGTGAAAAAAAGTGTTTGATTTTGCTAAGTAAAGGTAACATGTTAATAGTTCATAATTAATTTCAAAAATATCCAGGAATATATTGAGTTAATGTAATAATAGATTTTGTTGACAAACTTCAGGAAAGAGCACCACCATCTACTCCTCAAAATGTTTACAAGTTAACACTGCTATTGTATCTGAAACATCTCAATACTAGATTTTACTTTTCATGTTTGTGACTTGAAAATTAATTAAATTATAAAATTAACGTCATATTATTTTGTCTGCACTTTCAGCAAACTGAAGTGATTATGCAGACTATTATACAGATTGGAAAGAATTATTTTTTGGATTCTACACTTCTCTAAATTGTTCAGTGCCATTCTCACCTTAAAAGCTTCATACAAATATATAGAGATGTGCATATGAATCACAAGCCGGAGTTAAGACTGCTGGGAGAAATATCAACAACCTCAGATATGCAGACGATACCACCCTAATGGCAGAAGGTGAAGAGGAACTAAAGAGCCTCTTGATGAGGGTGAAAGGGGAGAGTGCAAAAGCTGGCTTGAAACTCAACATTAAAAAAACCCAGATCATGGCATCTGGTCCCATCACTTCCTGGCAAATAGAAGGGGAAGAAATGGAAGCAGTGACAGATTTTATTTTCTTGGGCTCCAAGATCACCGCAGACGGTGACTGCAGCCATGAAATTAAAAGACGCTTGCTCCTTGGAAGGAAAGCTATGGCAAACCTAGACAGCATATTAAAAAGCAGAGACATCACCTTGCCGACAAAGGTCCGTACAGTTAAAGCTATGGTTTTTCCAGTAGTAATGTATGGCTGTGAGAGTTGGACCATAAGGAAGGCTGAGCGCCAAAGAATTGATGCTTTCGAACTGTGGTGCTGGAGAAGACTCTTGAGAGTCCCTTGGACTGCAAGGAGTTTAAACCAGTCAATCCTAAAGGAAATCAACCCTGACTGCTCATTGGAAGGACAGATGCTGAAGCTGAAGCTCAAATACTTTGGCCACCTAATGCGAAGAGAGGACTCACTGGAAAAGACCCTGATGCTGGGAAAGACTGAAGGCAAAAGGAGAAGGGGACAGCAGAGGATGAGATGGTTAGATAGCATCACCGATGTAATCAACATGAATTTGAGTAAACTCCGAGAGACAGTGGAGGACAGGAAGGCCTGGCGTGCTATGGTCCATGAGGTCACGAAGAGTCGGTCACGACTAAACGACTGAACAACAACAAAAGTAATGATAAATATTTAAAAACAGATGCTTTGCTCATCGACATGTTTACCAAATAAGTTGCAACCGATCAGTACAAAAATATTTGGTTTGGACAAAAATTTGCAGAGATAGAATAAAGGAAAACAAATGGACAAAAATAAATTGGGGAAAATTAGCAAAAGCTTTATAATCTGAATTCTCAAGACTGTTACAAGATCAGAGATAATCTGGGGAACATGTATTTATTTAGAATTTATATCTACTGATAAACAGCCAAAAACACTTCATTTTCATATATGTTTCTTATGTGATTTTTTAAATAATGAATATCTCATGTTTTAAATTACATAATTGGGATCGTAGTTCAGTGTGATTGACTGCAAATGTATGCATGTTTCTAATGTTTTCTAATTTAAAAACAAATCATCACCATCACATTGTATCATTGACTAGATGAAGAAAGGAATGGTGAGCTGGTGTGTATTACATACATAAATGGTCTAGTCCAAATATATGGTTCCAGGATTCCAAATATAACAATAATATGGGAAGAGTTCATGCTTCTGTGGTAGCAACTAAGCTGATGTGACTGGTGTGCCCAACAGAAATTTCACAAATCAGGTTGTTGCCTTTGAGAGAAGGATTGCCTTTGGGTCCATGTTTCCTTGAATTCGGTTTTTTAAATTTTCTATTTTTTTTTAATATTGGAATACTAATTGAGCATATTGCTGCTTCATTCTGAATCTCAAGTAGAAGTTAAACTTTTTAAAGAAGAAGTATGAAAGATACAAAGGCTACTTTTTTGCATGTTGCATGCATAGAGAAAAGAGAACCGGTTCTCATAGCAATTCTAAACTCACAACTAATTCAGGAAGTTACCTAAAATCATGACTAGATGAAGAAATTATCTGCATTCTTGGCTTTGTGCTCATATGGAGCAAAAGCATAACAGGACTTGCCATGTACAAGACCACATTAAATCTACATTACTTTACTTGTTTGTGATAAAATATAAATACTGTAAATGGTTGTCAGCACAACTAACTTATTATAAGCAAAATGGTACTTATTTAGAAACATTTGGGATTACATCCCAGTTAAATACATGGACTTGTTACTTTGAAGTAATCTGTTTAGAATAGTACTAATTAAATCTGGATTGACACAAATATGTTTCTAGCTGCAAAAAGATTTTACATAAGGAAATCTGAGGGTGGAAGAATATTTTCTAAATCTCCATAGGAAAAGAGAATATTGTTAAATGGTTTTTCTACTGGAAATAATTTGATCTATTAGTATTGCCACATTACCATATGTATTGTGCCACACCAGACAAGTCTGGCACACCAGACAAACTAAGATGACACCACCCATATGTTTAAATGATGGAGAAGGGACAATGTGGGCTAGTTGTCCCCACTTGCTACCCATGATTTATACCCCTTACCCCTCCCACATTTAAAATGTACAGTACATACTACTATCTGAACAGATATCTGTACAGAGTAATGATCCTGACTGAGCCAAAATTTGCTCTGCTTACAGATGATTGGAATGTGCAGATGCTGGTAGATGCCCAGAGCTAACCTCTTTTTCACATGTGCCCAATGCATAGAATATGGAGTGATAGGTGATGGCAGTGGGCCATAGAGTTGATCTGTGTAGCTGTACAATCCTCGCTCGTTTGTTCCTTGAACATGCATGGATGTCATCTGAGCTCCTATCCCCAGCACGTATCTGTGATGCTTCAACAGTTGCTGGGAAAGTGAAATATCTGGCATGTTCAATGAAATGGGCCTGTTCATAGCTAAGCAGGGCTGTGATAGAGTCTAGTGGTAGAACACACACCTCTCTTAAAAGGCTATCATAGCTAAAAGAAATCTGACACCTCTGAGAGTTGCTGCCAGTGCTCAGATAGATTGACTAGTCATAAAACTCAGTGTAACGAAATTTCTTTTGTGATCAGAATGTCTGCAATATCAGGTGTGTAGAAAGAATGCAGACAAAAAAAAAAGGACAAGAATGTACGAGGCAGAGGGATTATGTGGGAAATGCTATGAACCCATAAACCCAATATTCTGAATTCATTACCTTTCTCATTCTATAATCTCTTGGTCTTTTGTGCAACTAATACTTAAACATATCCCCCCATCTGAGGGTTTGCTTCTAAATCCTGATTCCCAGGGCCATTATCATTTCCAAGTAAGCCAGCACTCCCCTAGGAACAATGTTTTTCTCTCTTGCCATGTCATGCTTAGTTGGGTCACCACCATCCAGGTCAGCGGTAGGCCCATGGGCAGGATATCCCCCACATCTATATGATGTGATACTAAAATAGCAGCGATTGACGAATTTAAAACTAACTGTTTGTGCAGCCACTAAAAACTGCACTATTAGCTGGTTTTTCAGACTGCATGAGTGCAGATCATTAAGTGTTATTACAGTATTAATTATTAGAAATGTCCTGTACTAGCCAAATTAAATTGGGATAGTCAATGACCTGCAAGTTCCCAATACCACGGATAATTTAACAGGGTATCTGCTACTGTGTGTAAGGTACCTCCTATATGTCCATCACATTATTTTACATTAAGCATCAGTTAAGATTTTACTTTGAAAGCTTATAAATTAAGTTTGATTTACTTTAATGCATCTTTGGTTATAGGATAGAATGAGTAATTGTGTTGTACAGTGTAGACATCCATTTAAAGGAGTATAAACCCTGCAGATAATTTCACACAAAGTGCATACATATGCTATGGTATGTGTACTTAATTATAATTAGAGTATCACATGGTACATCCAAGCTGCAATAGTAATTTTATGTCATTTCTGTTCCTAATAATCTATGCTGAAGTTGATTAAAAAAACTAGATTGAACTAAACTGGATTATTGAAGGCCACTTATCAAGAAACTATACTAACATCTCAGAAGTGAATATACAGTATGTTTTGCTACTCCAGCAAAGATCTCAGTGGCACCATTTCTATAATGCTAGCAGTAAATTTTAATAGTAACCCATGACACAATTCAAAAGCTCTGAAAGCTTGATGCAGTGAGAATATTTGCACACAAGTAAAAATGTTTTTCCGAATAACATTTAAACATTAGTCATTTTTAAACTGAAATCTTCTCCTTTTGGTTTCAGTCTCAACCATCTTTATGTTGTACTGAACACTTTGGATGTCACCATCTGGCATTAGTCTTATTATATAGAGAGCAATACCTACATATCTATAGAAAAATCTTAAAGATTGTGTTATCATTTCTACTGTTGC
Organism: Charina bottae; assembly: GCA_023362775.1. Lineage (NCBI taxonomy): Eukaryota > Metazoa > Chordata > Lepidosauria > Squamata > Charinaidae > Charina > Charina bottae. The sequence goes on from JALMGJ010000003.1 coordinate 192,031,198, forward strand.
ATGGTTGAACTGCCTATCTAGGTCTATTGGAGGAATAATCCACTAATATGTACTCATTAGCATCTTATTTATATTCCAGCAAACTATAGAAGCAAAATGCTGATAACTGAAAACAACAAAATATTGATTTATTTTACATAAACTCAGGAAAAAACACAGTAGTCTCTCAACTAATAATTTAGTATAGCCTAAAAGTCTTGATTCTGCCTCAAATTCAGTAATGCCCAAGCAACAAATGTGGGTGGTAGAAATAACAAAGACATATAACAACAAAGAGTCTTGCATCACCTTGAATAGTAGTAGCAGTAGCAGTAGTAGCAGTGATAGCTTTCATAGATCACAGATGCATTTCATGGAGTTGACTCTTACCATGAAAATTTATGCCAGATTTATTTATTTTTCCTCCTAAATACTAACATTGCTACTCTCTTGGAAGCTCTGTAGCTTGAATCATGTCAACTGGATTTCTATTTTCTCAGTGGAAACGTTTCGCTCCTTATCCAAGGAGCATCTCTTGGAAGCTGTTACATGGGCTATCCAAGTTATCTTATGAGTCAGTACTCCATCAAAACATAATATACACAAAAAAGAAATACATTTTCTCACTTGGGAAATAGAATTTGTTTTGGACCTCATAATGTGGTCACTAAATAGCATCAGAAAAAAATCTAATCAAATATGAATAAATTTATAGACTTGAATTATCCCATCCTTACTGTTTTTTCTCACTAGCTCTGCATGGGATAAGAAACATTCCATTTAACCAAGCTTAGGATGGGCAAACCTTGCCAAGAAAGTAATTTGCAAAGAGCACATATAGACTGAGAAAACTTTGCTAAGAGGAACTTACAGAGAACAATAATAATTAAAAAAACTCATCTGAAAAATAGTCATTAGAGATTTAGGAAAAGTTAGGGTTAGCGTTTAAGGAAGAGAAAATATCCTTCATCATTATCTTCAGGCAATGTATTATGCTCATAGGAAAAGCAAGAGAAAAGAAAAGCATCCTTCAACTATGACTAGAATCTTGAGGAATACATTCCATCTATAATGTGACTTGATAAGTGTTTCCCATTTCAATTATAATTCTGGACAAGTAATGATTACCTAAATGCAAGGGGTGTAGAACATTTGAAAAGATTGATAGGTTGTGCTTGACTTCTCTGGAAATTATAAATCCCGTTTTCTTTTTCTTTCTTTTTTTAACTCTTCACAAAAGAATGGTGAAGCTAAGATACACCATGCAGTTACCTTAGGAGGGTCATAGCTCAGTAATACACTCTCCGCCTTATATGTAGAAGATTCCAGGTACATTCCCCAGTGTTTTCCTGTAAGGTTGGGAAAGATTCAGGACCAAACCACTGAAGAACTGCTGTCAGTCTGTATAGTCAATACTGAGATAGATGAACCAATAGTTTGCCTTGATATAAAGCAAACATATATATTCCTAACTAGGCTGACCATATTTCCTTGAGACAAAAACGGGATATTGGGATGGCAAAATGGGACGGGGCCTTATGTAATATTCCGTATTCATGAAAAAGACAGGGGTCCCCACCCCTGGTCCGCGCGATTGTCTCCTGCTTGCAAACCCTGCCCCCGGTCCGCACAATTGTATCCCGCCTGCAGATCCCTCCCCTGGTCTGCGTAATTGTCTCCCACCTGCAAACCCCGACCCCCAGTCCATGCGATTGGCTCCCGCCTGCAAACCCCACCCCCGGTCCGCACAATTGTATCCCACCTGCATACCCCTCCCCTGGTCCGCGCAATTGGCTCCCACCTGCAAACCCCACCCCCCAGTCCATGCGATTGGCTCCTGCCTGCAAACCCCACCCCCGGTCCGCGCGATTGGCTCCCACTTGGCCAATCACCCTCCTCTCTACCTCTCTGCCCTCCTTTGCTGTGTGCTGATAGGCGGGAGGGCTTCCTCTTCCAGGCTGCCTCCAATCGGCAGCTTTGGCTCAGGTCCTCCTTCCACGCCATTCCCGCCGGGTTTAAAAAACAGGACAAAATTGAGATTTTTATCAAAATGACGGGACGGTTGAAAAATGCTAAAAAAACAGGACTGTCCCATTCAAAATGGGACGTATGGTCAGCCTATTCCTAACAGAATAGAAAAATCAGTCCTATGATTTTGCAATTACTCCTTTCTATGGTGAAAAATTATGTGGGTAGGTTACTATCAATACTATCAAGTATTTTTGAATATCCTGCCATTAATTTACAGGAACATCAATTCCTAGGTGTAGCCTGGGAATAATAATCACAATTTTGCACCCTCCAAAAGCTTAACAACTATATTAAAATGCATCTTAAAAATCCATATTTGAATATCTCTCTTTTCAGAAGTGAAAATAGGAATGGTACTATACCAATGCTTTCCAAACTGCCGCCATTGGCGACACACCAACGGTGGCAGTGGTGGCGGTGCAGGGGCGCACGTGGCGGCGCGTGCGTGTACGGCAGCAGCGCGGGGGGCGTGCAGTGGTGTGCACGGCGGTGGCAGCAGTGGGGCGCCATCAACGCTTCTGCATTTTAGCGAAGCCACCACCACTGCCGCCGCCGTTAACACCGCCGCCGTGCACGCCCCCGTGCCGCCGCTTCACGACACACTAAACTGTGTGTTGTGACACACTAAAGTGTCGCGACACACAGTTTGGAAAGCTATGAACTATACATTTGTAATTGCCACATTTTATATACAGTAGACTATAGACTTGGTCCAATCACTGTCAGTCTAAAATTTGCTTCATTCCTAGGTGTTACTGCAGTCTCAGTCTTTTTAAATGACATTCTAAAAGCATCTTCTCATCAATATCACACACCTAAGAAATTTTAGTATTATCCAATTTTACAGCAAAAGAATGATTAGTATTTATGAACAAAAGATAAGAAATAATGTCTACTTTTTCACTGATACCATTTAGTCATCTCTTTAACACATTTCAGAGGAGTAAACCTTTCAGTCTGTCTCCCTTGTTTATGACACGTATGCATAAAATCCCTCCTGCCAATAGGACAGCCAATAGGTTGGGGAGGGACAGGTAGTTCATCATATTTTTGTTCTTTCAATTTCTTGAATATCCTCTCAAACTATGCTGGCATCCTCTTTTACTTTCACCTGGGCCCCCCTGAAACCTGGCAACTACCCTGGAACTCAATTCCAGCTGGAACAACTGCATAAACAGATTTAACTCTCCCTTGCCATTTTATTACAGTTTCAATCTTATTTGTTTTTTAAAAAATCATTTTTTAAATTTTTTAAAAAAATACATGATATATATTTAAATGGACCCAGAGGAGGGTACCTTTTTAATTGTTTTCACTTTAACTATAAAAGCAAAAAAGTAAACTAAAAAAATTAACTGAGAATCAAGTAGTATGAAATGCAATGAAATTCTCATGGACTTTTCTTACAAGCTACAACCAGGATCACTAGATGTGGTTGCTGCAATAGGCTCAATAGGGCAACCAGGCCATTTTGTTAGGTGGCATCAAGTTGGGCTTCACTGATAGTGACTGTGGACAAATGCTTATCATCTTGATCTGTCTTTAGCAATGAAATAGCTCTTTCAAATACATCTATCCACCTTATGCATTATCTTCTTCTACCCTGGAACTTGACCAGCACTATCATTTTTTCTAGTCCATCATCCTGTTCATATCACATGTCAAGACCAGGACACATCTTACACTGATCTGTATGTTCATGTCTGTAAGGATTGTTTCAAAAATTCTGTAACATGCTGTTAGTTATTAAATAGCACATTGTTGTTTTTAAAAAATTCCCTCTCTATGAATAAACCAGTAATGTCAGTAATGATTGTGGGAGGCAGACAGAGAAAAGGCAGGATTTTAAGAAATAAATCTTTGAGCATCTGAATTTTTAAAAGGCCACTAATGTGGATGAATTCTTATTTGAAAATGTCTATTGTGTGCTATATTGTTTGCAATATAACACAAAATTCTGGATGTCAGTAGATCTTAATTATGGATTTGGACAGATTTGGACAGCATCATATGCTGATTAAAATAGAGCTGAAATGAGATATAAACGAATTAGCACCTATTTCACATGTTCAGTCAGTAAGGATGCTTCTAGGGGATCAGTGAACAGAAACTTATTATATCCTTACCAAAAACTCACTACAAACCTGGGAATGATGCTTATCTGCAGTCCAGCTAGCTCTATGAGGGTTAAATTATATATTGTTTTTACTGTTGTTTCATTTCACAAAACTGCAAAAGTCCAGGGAACATTTTGTCAGAAAAAAACAATAAAGAATATGAAAAGCCCATCTTCACAGAACATTGGACATTGCAAAACAACCTACAGCTATTATCGGATATATCAAAACTGACAAGTAAAACTTTGGCTGTTGATTGAACAATATTTCACATAGACAGCACAAGCTCATCCACATTCACTTTTAAATGGAGCTGCTTATCCTGGAGAACTATGGGTAGGGAGTTTATGAGCTTAATTGAATTGGTGGTATTTGGATGATTGAAAAAAATTGGTGACATAGCAAAACTGATCGTTAGATTTCCAGGAGCAGAGCAGCAACCTTGCTCACCACCAAGGCTCTCCAGCAGCAGCAGCAGCAGCAGCAGCAGCAGATTCAAAGGAATACTAATTCCATTCACATGCAATTTACTGGCACTCAGTAATGGTTTATGGATCAATTGTTAATGTATTTGCAATTCATTTTATCTTACTTGAGGAAAAAAAAACCAATGCTAAATCTTAATGGATTGACACATACATTAGTTCCCATGTCCTAATAGAGTTCCATTTTTCCCCAAGAAAGTGTTTTGTCACTTTTGACATATGCTTTGTGAGTTATTTCCTCCCATCTGCCATACAGATGGACAGACTGATATACAACTCTGTAAAGGTACAATCCTATTATTTTAATGCTTCCAATATTGTGACAAATATCTTCTTTGGGAAAAATAAATAATTGCACAATCCCACAAAGTCTGCTCAAAAGTAAGTCCCATTGAACTTAACGTGACTTACTTCCTGGTAAGTGTAAATTGAACTCAGTTTCAATGTCTCTTAAGTGACAATTGCTTCCTTTTAATAAAGAGAGTGGGAAGAGAAGAAAAGAATTAGAAATATAGAAAGGGAGAATAATAATAAAAAATATAAACATAGTTTTGTAGACAATCTGAGATGGTTTGCTTGAAGCACTCCATTAAGGAACAGCTAGAGTCAGCAAATTAACACCACTCCAAGTTCCCAAACACTCAGGACCAGAACCCTGAACATAATAAATTACAAACACTGGGATTAAGGCCTCCTTAGAACTATTCCCTTGGATCAAACAGCCACCACCCATTTCTTGGCCAGTTTTGATTTTTAAACCCTAACCTAGTACATGAAGCATGAACTCTTCCCAAAGCTCCCCCAGGATTTGAAACTGCCAAATAAGGTAAGACAGGTTGCTATAGAAGAAAAGGAGTTTTTAGCAGTAGCCAGTGATGAAATGTTCTGAGCGATGGAAATACTGTAGATCTATGACAACTCTGTTCATATGGTCTCATCACCAGGTAAACGCTTTTAAATGGTACATTGAACTATGATTTCTTTTGTTTCTTTTAGCACAGTTGTTTCAGTTCACAAACATTTTACTATTTCATAACTCTATCCCTATTGAGGTAAATAACCGTAAACCCTGAAAACAGTTGTCATGTCCAAATGTCTCAATCTCTGCTTGAAGTACATAGTTTTTATTTATATATTTGTCCTTTATGTATCACCTTTGTTGCTGGATGGTTGATAAATCAATGCATTAAAAAGCAAATAATTAAGCATACAGTCTTCTTTTATGGTGCTTCCTAGAATGTTCATCTAAGTGAGAATACTACAAAGTACACTGTTCTCGTCAAAGAATTTGGTATTGTTATAAGTCCTCAATGATTTTAAATATTGTAACATAAATGCTGTTTGGTCCATTTTTCACTTTAAGTTAAAACTTAGACCTGGGTCCCCAAACTCTTCAGCTCATTGACCCCTTCATGAAGTTTCAGATCATTCATTGATCTCCAAACATTATATGAAAATGATTTAATAAATAATGCTTTAACTAATAATTCTACAAATAACAACAACAACGATAATGGATAGTCCCATCAATCCTTGGGGGTCGATACTGAACACTTCGGAGAACCCTGATTTAAATGGAAAATCTATCCTTACAAGCAGATCAAAAAAATGGAGGAAACTATTCTTGTCTACTAATATCTACTCTGCACATGATTGAAAGGCTAGACCAAGACTTAGAAGCCAAGTCTCAAGCCATGAATAAGTCCTGCATTAAAGACAATGTCATATAACTCTATGTGGGTATGTATGAGTGTGTGTATATGTGTGTTTGTATGTGTATACATATGTGTGTTTGTGTATATATTTATACTGTATATCTATATGTTGCAAATAATGGTTTAGTGGATAGAGGTTCGGCATTTCAAGCACTAACATCCTGCCTGTCAGCGATTGTTCCATTCTGAAAAGATAAATGCATGGCCTTACACTGATTAAACTAGTAGAGTAATGAAAAGATGCCCCTCTCTAAACGCTGACTTTCCTAAACACATTAAAAGAAATTCACACAGTAGTGTTATTAAGTTCCTTTTGTATACCATCCCCATGAAAATCTGCAATAATGTTTACTTGTAAGATATCAATTTTCAGGCAAGCCTAATGAACTAGTTTACTAACAATTATCAGAATAGCCAAGGACATAATAAAAGGTATTGAACAAACAGAGCTCATCTTGAAAAGGCTGTATCTGATCGGGGAAAGGAGTGGCTTCCTGGGATTTGAATGGTGGCCACTCCCTGTAATGTTTCTGCTTTTTTCCCCATCCCCTCATGAAGGGTAGTACAATATCTTTACCTTTACGTACTATCTTTGACAAATCCTGGTGAATGGGTGAAGAGCCAGATGATTTGAAGAAGATAAATGTCCCTTGATTCAAAAAAAAAAAAAAAAAAAGGGGGGGGGGAGAATCAGTGGAACTGCACATCAGTCAATTTGATAATGTTACCTGGAAAACATCTACAGCAGATCATAAATAATTAGATTTGTATGAATTTTGAAAACAATGAAAGAACTAGCAGAAGGCAGTGTGTACTGGTTAAGCAGAAATATTGCCCGCTTATCCTTACCTCATTTTTGATTGGGTAATTCCCTTGGCAGATTGTAGGAATGCTCAGCAAAGCAGCTGACAAAGTACCCCATATCATGCTGATTAGCATGCTATTTAAGTCTGAGTTGCACAGTATGACAATTAAATGGATGTACAGAAAAATCGAGAATCATACTCCAAGAGTGTTCATCAAAGGTTCCTCATCAAACTGGAAGCAGATATCAAATAGGTTGCCATAAATTTCAATTCTGAATTGAAGAGTCTTCAACATTTTAACTGACGATTTGATGGGAGGTAGGGAGGATGCTTATCAAATCTGCATATGATACAAAATTTGGTAGGGTCTTTCATTTCTAAAAGACAGAAATAAAGTTCAAAATAATCTTGGTGAGTTTGATAAATGTGCTAAAAATAACAATTAAATTTAACAGAGGCAAATGAAAAGGTGTTCACTTGAAACATAGAAATGAACTGTGTGATACAGATTGGGAATACCCAGCTTGGTAATAATACCTGTGAAAAAGCTGTTGGAATAGTAAATGATTACCATATAATACTGTCACCTCCCCTCTGATATGAGGTTGGTTTAGAATGCCTTTACCTGTGTGATAGATCACATCCTGAGCTCTTTGAAGGAAGAACAAGGTACAAATGTATGAGAAATACATTAAATGCTCATTGCAGTGTCTAATATGAATAACCTCTTAACCTGTTCTCAGATGGTTGTTAAAGGTAAAGGTTCCCCCCGCACATTTGTGCAGTCGTGTCCGATTCTAGGAGCCGGTGATCATCTCCGTTTGTTAGCCGAAGAGCCAGCGTTGTCCGAAGACGCTTCCACGGTCATGTGGCCGCATGACGTGCACGGAAAGCTGTTACCTACCCACCGAAGTGGTACCTATTCATCTACTTGCATTTGCATGCTTTCGAATTGCTAGGTTGGCAAGAGCTGGGGCTAGTGCGGGAGCTCACTCCACACACAGGGCTAGGGATTCGAACCTCCGAACTTGCGATCTTCCAATCGACAAGGCTGGCGTCTTACCCGCTGAGCCACCACGCAGCACAGATGGTTGTTATCTGATGACAAACTTCCCACACCTGATGCAATCTCCCCAAATTCGCAGTAGTTTGGCAAAGATGGAAGGAAATGTTATTGAAGTGCAAGGAAAACTTGAATGCTGGTAGATTGAAGGTACAAAATGTATACATTTGGATGTCACAAATTTAAAAATGAGAATTTTATAATTGTTATGTTTATAACCTAGCAATTCGAAAGCATGCAAATGCAAGTAGATTAATAGGTACCACTTTGGTGGGTAGGTAACAGCGTTCCGTGTGCATCATGCCAGCCACATGACCGTGGAAGCGTCTTTGGACAACGCTGGCTCTTCAGCTAACAAACGGAGATGAGCACCGGCCCCTAGAGTTGGACACGACTGCACAAATGCACGGGGGGAACCTTTACCTTTACCTTATGTTTATAGCTATAGTTATAAAGATAACTATAGTTATAAACATGTTACAATTATAACTATGTTAATTACACATTTCAGAATAAGGTGATCACCAAAGATTTGGCCATGGAAAGTTAGAAACATGAGGAACAAAGTGTATTCTGTAGTCTTCTAAATTTTGATAATGAATTTCAACAAGGTAAAAGCCTCAGTCTACTTAAATGAACTGGAGAATAACGCTGTTCATGAAGAATCCCAGATACAGTAGATAGATCCAGATGCTGGTCTGGCAGAGACCATGTAGTAATGATGGGGAGAAAAAATGCAGATTTAGCTGTTATTAAAGACTAGCCAACAATAATTTAATTGAAAAAAGAGTTCAAATAGAAATAGAGGATTCACAGGTTACATGATAATATATATGCAGGGGAAGTTGAATCCAATTGACAGCACAGCATTAAAGCTTTCTCTTAGGGAAACAAGGCAAATGAAGCAATAAATGGTTCAGAAAAGAAGCAGAGGGACTTGTAGTGGAAATGGACCAGGCAAGAGAATTAAGTTGAGACAGTGCTTGGCAGGGATCATCAGAAATTATCAAAGGTCAAGTGATATACTGTCGGATTTTACTAGAAACCCACATATACTTGGGAGTAAAAAGGAAAGCAAGCTAAGAAAAATAAGCAGTGCCTGCATTCAGGGACAGTTTTTATCATTCAAATGAAAAAGAAGCTAATGGCTTTGAGGATATGCTCAGGATGAGTAGAACAAAGGGGGAAATGGCATGGACTGGTCCAATGATGCGGGGGTGGGGACGGGAACCTTCATGTGTTGTTGGTTTTTTTTTTTAGAAAAGTTATCGTTCTAGATTTGACTGATGAAACTATGAAGTGTATGAAGGACAAATAGAGTAAGTATGAATTAATAGGCAAAAGGGCCAGCAAAAGTGATAGGCTGACCAGTTTTCTTAGAAATGGGAACATTTTATGATTGAGCTATTTTCCTATCAGAGCTCAGCAGTGGCATCTTGAAAGATATCTGGGTGTAAAAGCAGTTCTCTGAAAGCAGCTCGCTTTAATTTAACCAGTGCAGGAAATACATACATTAGCAGTGGGCCTCTAACCCTTCTACAATCCTTGAGGTATTATTCTATTCCTACTAGTTATCCAGTTTTCTGGTGTCGCTGCATTTATTGTACGCTGCCCAGAGTCACATCTTGTGAGATGGACAGCATATAAATATGATAAACAAACAAACAAACAAACAAAATTTCCAGGATAAAACAAAATGGCTTATTGGGATAAGATATCAGGATTATATCAACATACAAAGACAAAGCACAGCTACACGTGCATCAGCTTAAAGAAAAATGAAAAGGTGACTGTGTGGTAGTCTCCAACATTTCAGGAATTAGCAATGGATTGAATAAAATTATATTTGTAAAATATATTTATTCTATTAGAAACGCTGAAGCATTAAAAGCAAACATTTTTTTTTTCCAGATTTTCTTATGTATCTGTGGTCCCCCTGTAAGAACAGTGGAACTGAGTGCTGGTCGAGCTCACAGATGCACACAGACAGTTTAAACAAACTGAAAGCACTAATTGGAATTACATAAAATTGCTTTTCTGTTATTTTTCTCCAGTTATTTTTTTTGGCTCTATAATTTGTCCTCAAATTATGAAGGGATACTAGTTTTATTCTATAAAGGAAGCTGAAAGAAAGTGACAGGGAGTTAAAGCCCTTCAGTATCAGAAGCCTACCCTAGCTGGTAAAGTGATTGAATGATCTCATTTCAGGCTTTTTTGTTAGACAACAGGCAGCACTCTATGAAGATTGATACAGAAGTGTTGGGCTTCGTTTGCTGGATCATCAAACGGATTGATATTATACTCCAACACTGGATGAAGACAAAGTAACTGTTATCATACTCAATACAAGGGCTTGTCAGGAGAGGAAAATCATCCCATGTCACTGATTATAGGAGCGTTTCATGACTGTCATGTGAATTTATTAGGGAGATGTCATGTGCAGGTTGGTGTACCAGAAACACTTTATTTGTCAGGAGGAAGAAACACCCACAAATCTGGACCTGTGAATCCTAACGAAGTTTCATCATGCACACACAAATAGAGCCAAGGTTACAGACACAATGATTTCAGATTGATCTGAAAAATAGAACTGAAAAATAAAATGCATTGCAAATTAGACAGAGTAGGACAACTTAGAGATTAAATTAAAATATTCAGTATCAACTGGAGACAAGATGTTTCTGTCTTGTTAAAAGGCTAAAACTCTTTGGGGTAACCTGTGTACTTGGCTTTAAAAAGAAGTTAAAGGTGAGGGAGTGTGCTTCTTGTCAGCAGTGTTGTACCATTTTTGTAAGCTTTCTCTCAATGAATTCTTGTGTACAAGGATATCAGTATTAAATGGGGAGAGGTCATAAACATTTTTTAATTTTGTTTTTAATTTATCTGCCAGACACAATGATCTTAACAGTCCCTAGGATTCTTTTCCGGCTTACAAGTTAAAGCAATATACAGTATGAAATATTATTATTTTCAGCAGACAACATGATAGCACCCTTTTATATGCAAACAAGCCAGATACAAATAGATTGTGAGATATTTGAAAGACATTAAGGGATGCAGTTTATCTGGTATACTGAAACATTATTTCCTCTTTTTTTTTAACCATTACTACCAATGACAAAATAATATTGTCCAAACAAAAACTGATGTGGATACTATGAACATCCAGAAGTACCTATGTTCATTATTAATATCTGCACTTGTAAACATAATATAGTACAAATATCCATACAGGTTCAAGAGGAGATTAAGAAACTGCCCACAGATTCACAAAACTACAGAATATCAGAATGCAAAATCCTGGCTAAATCTCAGCAGTCTTGGATCGAGCCTTTACCTGAATTTCGCTGCCTAGGAATCTTTTGTACATTGCCTGCATTCTATGGAAGAAAGGCAGGATAAAAATGAAATAAAATGCACATAAAACTGTTAAAGCTGTGCTTAACTTCTTCTCCCTTTGAAATCAATGGGGCTTTGAGTGCTTAACTTTGGCTGAATCATCACTGAATGATGCACAAAGAAACAAATGATCTGAAGAGCTGGTAATAGTTTATAAGGCAAATCAGTTTATAAGACAAATCAACATTGGCCTCTTTTTAAAAAAACTTAACCCTACTGATTCTTTTTCAGTGTGCTTACTTCTGACAAAAAAATCAGGAAAATAAGAGACAGAATAGTCATCACATAACAGAAAGAGATTCCTTCGTCACTAAATCATCAACTCTCTGACTACCAAGAGGTCAAAAATGTCACTGGAAAAGCAAAGAAACATTCAGTGTAATTAAACTAAGTAAAACAAGTTGGTTAGGTTAACTGGACTCAAGTACGTCAAGATTTTAAACTATAAGTAGGAAATATTTCTAATGAGGGTCCTATGTTTTCATGAGTAATTTGTCAAGGATTAGATAGGGCCAGAGCAGAAAGTTGACAGGGATTTTTATCTTTTTTAATTTTTTTATAAAATTTACTTACTTTTATTTTTTGTTATGCCACCCACTCTCTGCCTTTCTCTCTTTCCTTCCTGTCCTTTAGGCTGCCATGAAATGGACAGATCTCCCACCAAAGATCTGAATTGATTGCCTGAAGGTTTTCGAAATTAGAATGATGTTGCCCACCTTCTCATTTAAATCTTAAGAAGTATTTTTAGCAGCTACTATAGCATATTAAGGATGTTTAGGTTGTTATTGTATGGTAGTGTATGTGTTTCTCTTCCAATTTCAGAAAATTAAGGCACATTAAAAATGTGCATCAGAGACCATCTCAGTCTTCAAACTGAGGTTTCTTTCTCATAGCAGTTCAATTTTTTAAATATTTAACCATGGCACATGAAAATACCTCTTTTTCACCTGTATTTCATCCTTCATATTGCCCCTTACTTTGCCCTTTTGTTTCAGGCTAAAAGAACAGAGAATAAATGACCAGATTAAAAAAATAAAAATAAGAACAAGCCATACCAATAGCTGAAACAAAACTATGGACAGCATAGCTCTAATGCAAACACTATTCACAAAGCAAGTTTGGTTTGTTACCAAAGATATATTTAGCAGGGAATAAATATTAATCATGACTCTCTATACATACATATGTATGGTCTTTAGGTTTGGAAACTCAAGTTGTTCATTGTTAAGTATATATTTCAGAACTTTACATTTAAAACTATAATTTGCAAATTAGTGAGTGTCCAGTTAGCCTAAAAACAAAGGTTTTGGTTTTGGTATCAAAAATACCAAAAAGCCATATGTAGCTCTCATGGCACTAATAATCTTGCAAAGTATCCTTAGTGAGCAGTCAATAGCCATTAAAAACCATATCACACCAAAATGTTTATTTCATTTTATTACATCCATATCCCTACTATGTACTTTCATCTCCAAAGGTCTCCTTCTGAAAAGGAAGTGCTAGAACTCCTTGACTTAGAAGATGTTAAATAGGAAGTTACCATGAGGAATCTAAGATGGAGTATAACAAGGGACTTAAGTCACAAACAGAGAAAATCTGCAACCTGAACTCCTGGAATGAAGGGAGTTTCCCTTCTAAAATTGAATCGCTAGCTCAAACTGAACTGAGATAGCTTAGACAGCTTAGGGTACAAGCTCTGTTGATGGTTCAGCAAATAAGTACTAATCTGAGAAAAGCAACAGAAACATCATCTACCCATGGTAAGATTTTTTTCCCTACAGGTACAGGTTCAAACCTTCCAAGGATTGGAACCACTGTTCCAGTGGTTGGAATGTTTATTCACCAACTTGCTCAGTCAAGTGCAATTTATCTCTTGAACTCTCTTTGCTTGACCCTTGGGCTTTGTTTCAGTTGAAAAATGAAGCTTCATCTTAAGAAGGACAATGCTACATTTTTCCTAGGAATTCATAGCAGTATATATAGCTTGGCTTCATGACTATGTGAGGTTTAAACTCAGATCTCCCTATCTTAGTTTGACATTCTAACTGTATCATGTTGTTTATTCAAAGCCCTCCACCCTCTTACTATTAATTGGATCATAATTATATTGAGTGATCATAATTATTCCATCTTTTTAGGTGGAAGAGCAAAGAAGTGAATACTAAGGTAAGATTTGAAATTTGATTGTTAGCCACTGCACTAGTATACTCCTTCAATATTCATAAAAAAATATATGCCAATGCAGGAACTTCTAGGTTCACAGGTAATTTAAATAGGTCTACAGAATTTACCTAGAAACATGAATCAGCAGTGACTCAATGAAAAAAGAACTGTTTATTTTTTAAAAGCATGCACAAGTATTTTAATTAAGATAAAGGAAAGGATAAATCTTGTATGCTTAACAACACCTGCCCTGAATAGTACTCTTTACAGTTAGGTATTTTGTGTGAATCATGTAGACAATCCCAACTGATCTTCTGTAAAATGACTAATAACTCAATCATTAAGACTATAATCCAATATAGACTTAACTTGTGCATACCTTAACTTAATAGAATTTAATTCTCAGTAAACATGAATAGAAATATACTGTCAAATATTTACTAGCAAATTCCACTAATAAAGGAAATAAAGCAATTTAATTCCCAGCGACTGTTCTCAGTACCACAGTCTAATTCATGAGTTCGTCTTTCTTTGCTTCCGCTAATGAAGGGCTGATTTTACATTTGCAAATGTATTAGGTCCTTGAGTAATATTTACCATTTTTATACATTGTTCAGATGTTTCTCCTGTTTCTAGAAAACCCAAGCATCTCCTGGGACAGTACATTTATATGAGTTGTTTAAACACAGGTCATATTGTAGTAAAATGTTTTAAATAAATAGTGCTAAAAGCTATTTAAAATACTACATCTCACCCCCATGGGTAATAAACAGCATCATGTGAATTAAAATCAGAAGGGACTCCACTACATTATGCAACTTCCTCAATCAATCTGTCACCAACTCATTTTTCTTCCTTGCTCTGCCTCAGTTTTGAATTTGGAACGTTTTGTGCAATATTTTTCACCATTCTGCTTAACACATTTAGGATAGCCCCTTCTGAACGTTTTAGTACCAACCATCCCCAGTGGACTTGAGCAGACAGACTTTCCGATAGTTTTATTTATGAATGGTATTATGAATACTGCTATAATCACCCCCACTACTAGTTTATTATTCCCATCAGTTTAAAAGAACAGGTCTTAAGGCTGACACAGACTAGCCAACATTTAGCCTGACTGGCTCTAATTTACCTTCCACAGAAGGGCCTGTTGCATAGACCATTGAAAAGGAAGCTCAGATACCAGTCTAACCTCTTTTTCAATACAGATGGCAGATCAGACACTTCTTAAATACCTCCAGTAAAATTCTACTTTCAAACAACTTAGATTGTTTGAAAAATTCTCCCACTGTTTAGCTGTAGCCTGTTCCCTGGCAATTTCCACCCGCTGGTTTATTCATGCCCCCTGGGAGACAGAAACAATGAAACAATACAAAACATTCTAATGTGATTTCATATTGACTGTCCCCTATTATATTGTTGTCTTAGGAATTACTAATTAGTGGTTTGTAGTCTGCATGCCACCAGGAACACTGTTGCACCAGTTTCTCTTGCTCAGCAAATCTTCTTCCTCATTTCTCAAGAGGGGCACACAAAGCAAGAAACATTGCAGTGACTCACAATCCAATGCTGATTAGTTTGTGGATCACTAAGATATTATTCTGCTTCTTTGTTTCTTAGGAATCTATATGTTACCCTTCAAGACAAAGTTTTCCCAATACAACCTACAATATAAAACCAATATATAAAGCATTTAACTGAGCACAGCGTAAATGCTTCCATCCAACCACCAAAATCAGAGAAACAGAAAGAAAAGACATTAAAATTATCACTTTTTGTTTCTAGTAAAGAAAGCACATTGAAATAAAAGGTATTTAAATTTGCTTCAAAGCAAAGACAGAAGAAGCCAGAGACACTTCCATAAGGATGTTCTATCACTTACCCTGTCCAATCTCTTGTGTTTACTAGCCTCATTTATCTTAATGGTAGTACCTCGAACAAGGTCTCTTCTCTCAATGTGCCACTTTTGCCAAGGCCAAAGACCAGGCTGGTGTGCAAACATGATCACAATTAAAACTTTATAGATTGATACCAGTACCTTTTCAGTTAAGTCAAGGATCAAACAGTGACACAGAATGTGTGCCAAACACTTGGGCTACTACATATCATATCAACTGAAGCTTCAAAACAACCTTTAAATGCGGGTCCACATAGAACATGATACTCTATTTTGGATTGCCTTTACAAATGGTCACACATGGTATACCAAGCTAAGCTGGTAAGAAGTATTCCTAGCTGTACTATCATGAGTGCTTCATATGATAATGGTGCAACCATGTGGAACTCCTCAAATGTGGTTCTTTACAGTGAGTGCAAGAATCTGGACCAGCTAGATTCTCCACCTACAATATTGTCTGGAATCAATTTCAGCTTATTTACCTTCAGCCATATCTAAACTATATTCAAATATATATGGAGTACAGTATATCATTTATTTCCCTGAGAATTAGGTGGAAATAAGAGACATGCTTCATTCTGATGAAATTTTAGCTCAGATAAATAATACTTAATTATTTAAATAATACTCAAATAATATTTCATGTGAATGTTAAAAGGCATATGACTCTAAGCTTTTATGTTCCCAAGCATCATCCACGAGGTTCTCCCTGTCTCCCAAACTTATTCTAAGGTGGCACAGAAAGGATACCATGATTTGATGATATCAAAGGCAATGAGAGGTCCAGAAGAATCACCATAATTGCATTAAGAATAATTAGTAATCCACTAGGACACTCAAATCCAAACAGAATGAAAATTATATCAACTTGAATTAAAATTACATGAAATTATGCAATAGGAACTTGAATAATTTTAAATAAATAAATGCAGAGATACCTATCTTGTGAATGTATTTACTGCAATTAAACTGAATAACCAACTGTATGGTTAAGGTTTAACAGCACTGACATGAAATGTGACACATCTGCCATTCCTTTTCTGCTACTATTCTGACAATAATAAATATCTCATCCAGAGTACAATCCTACATCTGTCAGGAACAAGCTCTACTCTGCTTACTGAAGCTTTATCCTAGGTAAATATGGACTAACTTCCAGCATTTGGTCGTCGTGAATACGCGTCTGCAAATGGATGCCATACGATGTCCATCTTGTGAAGATAAGACTCAGCTTAATACAATCAGCAGATGGTCTCTGTGTGAGCATAATTTACTGATGCAGTATTACTTGAAAAACTATGAGAAATACCAAGATTGCTAAATGATTGCAAAAGAAATGATTGAAGCAGATCTAGAGCTCTATGGGTGTGCCTGTGTGCACACTGGGGTTGCAATGGTGATGGTCTGTCTTACATACTACCCTCTTAAATGAACAAGCTGGTATTTTATTGCATAAAGCAATATTTGGCATGTAGGTTCTTCTTTGCACCAAGGTCATCATCACTTAGATTCAGTGCATTTGGTTTTCTTGTGAGTTTTTTTCCTAGATTACAAAACGAAGTGCATTTACAGGAGAGATGTTGAAATGTGGAAATGTGGAAATTCTGAACTTGCACTCAGATATCATAATTTGCCTGCCAAGTGTAAAAAAGCAGAGTATCAATGCAAGAATCTGGACCAACTAGATTCTTCATCTGCATTTTTCTTTAAGCTCTATTCCAAAACATGTTTTGGTTCCTCTCTGGTGAAAATTTGCCATCAAATGATGACACAGAAGAAATATGGGTTATTTCCCTGCTCCCATTTTTTTAAAAAAACACCAGATATTTAGGAGACTATTTTCCATTGAAGTCAACTGACCATCTATCTCCCTTTTTAACTAGTGTCAAGGCTGGTTTACTTGATGATGATTTGATGCCCAGCAATTGCTCCCCTTTGCCCACTGAAAATGAGTGATTACAGAGGAACAGCCATCAAATAGAATAAGCTGAAATATTGTAGCATGGAACTGAGCTGAACTGAGTCCTGCAAAAAGGAAACACTACTATAAAAGAATGAAGCTATTAGTAGTAGTGGTTGTAGTAATATTATGAAATTGTAATAATATTCAGGATGCATTGGAAAATATTAAAATATACCAAGATTTTAAAATTGAGATTGCAAAAATTTGAAATAAGTTGTTGACAGTGGTACTATTATTGGAGTACTGGAGGCAATACTACAAGGGCTTATAAATACTTTGGATTGCCTACATTTGGAACAATTTAACAACAGTCCAATAAAAAACAGCACTGTTGGCCACCTCCCACATAAATAGACACTAACTCTACAATTCCCAAGCTCTCAGGTATGGTTCCAATCATGAAGGAAAAAATTGGCCAACATCAGCTGTGAGACACAATACTAATACTAATACTATTTATATAACTGTTTTCCCATTCTCCAGGGCTGCAAGGTATGTTTATCTTAATAAAACCTTAATAAAATAAAACAAAGCTAGGAGATATTGCACATGAAACAAACAATTTAAGGATGTTTTTGAATTCTCTACTTCTATTTATGATTTGCACATAGTGGTGTGGTAAAAACATAATATAATCTCTAACATCTGGGAAGAAATCTTAATAGAGATGTCAGCTCTGCATACACATCTTTCCACCAGCAGAGACCTCAAAGTCCTATTTAATTTCATAAGGAAATATTTGCAGCAGCTTGTATGTATCACATTTCCTCAACCTCCTGTCCTTTATGTTTGTTGATTAAAATTTTTCATCATCCCCTGGCAACATGGAGGGCATCTGGTTAGTAGATATTATTGTAAATCAAGTTTTTCACTTAATGAAAGCTGGAAACAACCTTGTTTAAAACAGTTTACAACTGATGACTTTGCTTTGAATTACAATTTTAAATCTTTTTTTTTTAAAAAAAAAAAAACCTCTTTACACTTGAAGAATGAGTCTGTCTCCTGGCAAAGTTCACTATCAGCATTACTTGACCTATAAAGTTATCACCTCACCTTCCCCCCCCCCCCAGAAACTACCATGTACTAACATTCTGATCTGCTATAGACTAATAGAAAAAAATGATATGCATGTTTCTAATACAATGCATTGAATCTTCGAATTAATCCAGCAGACATGAATACTGCTGATTGCCAAAGAAGATACCACACACTTTTCCAAAATTTAAATGGACATGACTGTATACAATCCCATTCAACTATCTATATTTTTGTTTTTTGTTTTTAGAAGTTCCTTCCAGTCAGACTTAAATGATTTTTTTAATTCCATGAGGAAATGCAAAGTGATATGAAAAATAAATATTTCCTTCTCCTATAATCAAGCACTTTTTATACAGATCTAAACCCTTCAGTCTTCATTGCCAGTGGCTGCTGTGTCTGGTGCCGCACTTCAACATTTGGGTGATGAAAGGTTGAGAGAGCTCTAAGGATGGATTTTGGCACAGTTTGCTCTCAGCTAAAATTTCACACCCGCTGATTTAAGGCTAACAGTGGTGGAACATCAGCCAATAGCAAGTATGTGCCAATGAGGTCAATACAAGACACCACAGAGGATTAGCAAGCCCTTTGGTGGAAGATATGGTTTGATTTTCTGGAAGAACTTATTAAAATGAATTGGCTCCCTTGTATATAGCAGTGATCCATCATTGAATTAATTTCAGTTCTCCTCTGTAATGTTAATGAGATATGGGGGGAAAAACCTTCTTAGTCCTTTCAAAGATATCAGTTGTAGAAACATTAATGACATTGAATCCACTCCAGTGAATGGGAGAGAATGAGTTCACCTACACTATGATTTATAATTGGCTCACTCATGGGACTTGGGTTCTTTGCATGAAAAAAAATGGAGCTGCTGAGGCTTTTAAATGTGTGCCATTCAGGCTTGCATTGTCATAAAAAGGGTCTTAAGCAATCAGCCTGCATCTAATTAAGGCTCTGCCATTTAGGCTTCAGCACTCAAGCCACTTACTTTGGAGTAGTTCTAGGCTAATACTCTTGACTTCTGTAAGATTTAAGGACACTCTGTAAGAAGCTGATTAAAAACTCTGCCCTGGATCTCCTGTAATGTTACTACCTTTTTTTCTTTTTTAAGGATTTTTAGATTGAAGGCAAAAGACTCAAATGGGGCCATGTAACAATAACCAAATTCAAACAATAGCCAAGATATTGCTACTCCCCTACGTGTCAGACATTAATGCACATGATAGCAAACATTCTGTATTATAGTCTGCATTTCATAGGATTGTAAGTATATCAAAATATTACAACACTGCAATGCTTCAGATTAAATTCCAAAGCAGTGCTTCAGAACTGGTGAGGGTACAAACATAACACTTTGCTGCACGTCTTTTCCTGAGATTACATGGCACCTGAAGAGGGCAACCCTGCAACCCTACAAAAAGATGTGGCTGCTTTAAAAAGTTGCAGTTAAGTGCTACATTTGTGCTTCCATGCATTCTTAAGCAACTTATCCAAATTATTTCCAAATTGCTGCACAGTATATTTGCTGCATCATCAGATCCAGGGCCAGCCAAAGGTATTTTTCCCATTTGCTCCAATCTCTGCGTTCTAGTTTGCAACACTCTAGTGACTGAACTGTTGTTTGCTGATCCTCTTCCTTCAAATAGCCATAAAAACAACTTTAAATATATTTCCTACTTCAGTGAAGTGAACGCAAGATGTCCCAAATTTTCTTCTCTGAAAATAAATAGTGATATAAATTTAAATAATAAATAAAATAGATGTATTGTCAAAGGCTTTCACGGCTGGAGTTCGATGGCTGTTGTGGGTCTTCCGGGCTGTCTGGCCGTGTTCTGGAAGTTGTGGTTCCTAACGTTTTGCCAGCATCTGTGGCCCTCTGAAGATGCTGGCCACAGATGCTGGCGAAACTTTAGGAACCACAACTTCCAGAACATGGCCACACAGCCCGGAAGACCCACAACAGCCATAAAATAGATGTCTTTGCTCAAAGGCTGAAGCCTGTGAGGCATGGTCTGAAGTGACAAAGAACCTACCATAGGACAGCCTTTATCTTGGTGCACCGGAAAAGCTGTTATGAACAATTGGTCCATTGCAGCAAAATGGCAGCAGTTCGGATAGGGTCACCTCTCATTATGCCCCAACCCCACACTACATTGCTTTCAGAAGAAGGATGCATGGGTTTTTCCATAGAAAGGAAGGCATGGTGATATGAGAACTAAGATGCCACTGGCTGCAGCCTAGGAGCTGGGCTGCTGCCTATATCTTCCTTTGCATAGAAAACCCCTTAGGTTATGCACCTTTTTAAGCCTGAAATTTTTAGGCTTCTTTCCCACAGAAGTATCTATGAAGTGTGCTATTTTTGTAAAATTTCCAAACACCTCAGAAAGGATGATGGGGGTCACAAATCTCCCCCTTCCTCCAAACTGTATTACAGATTCTATTTATACAAGAATCACTGCTTTATCCTTCAAGAAATTTGCAGTTTCTGAGCTAGGACTACCTTTAATCTATATGCCATTTTCATAGCAATTACCCACCAAAACATAGAAAGACCTGTGTCCTTTTAAGGAAGTTCTTAAACTGTTAAGTGCTATTCTTACACAAAAGGAATTTTACTCTGAAGTGTGGCAAGACCGATTCTCTCAAAAGAGTCAACTTTTCAATTTTGCCTCTGTAATTCATCCACTATTACCAAGAAATAAAATATTATTGGTAGTTTTTTTTTCAAGCAACATTTAAAGAAGCTTAGAAGACAAGATTGTTAGAAATTTGGTATGCTTCATTCCTTTGAGCAGAGGAGCATGACTTGATCACAGGATGCCTGAAAATGTCAGAGAAACTGGGCTGCCTGATTTATTATGCTCATAAGAGATCCATGAGATCAACTCAAATGTAATAAGGGAGAGTCTTAGCCTGATGTGATTGGCCTAGCTTGCAATGTATTCAGTGCAAAAATAGGGTATCCCCCACAGGGAGTTTCATGGAATGGGATACTACATTGTATGCATTAGAACATAAATGAAAGCCGCTGAATGAGGCCAGCATTCTGCACCATTCTATTCACATTAGGATGCCAATGCAACAGCATCCATCTACTTATGATTCTCAGCAACTAGTAATACAAAACAAATATACCCACTGTGGAAGGCAAAAGGAAGAGGGGCCGACCAAAGGCAAGGTGGATGGATGATATTCTGGAGGTGACGGACTCAACCATGGGGGAGCTGGGGATGGTGACGGCCAACAGGAAGCTCTGGCGTGGGCTGGTCCATGAAGTCACGAAGAGTCGGAAGCGACTGAACGAATAAATAACAATACCCACTGATACTGGAGATATAATATGTAATTATTATATTAGCTCATATTTATAACTATCCTTATTAGAATGAACAGGGTACACTTCTTACTAGAGCAGAGTATGTGTTGACCTGTTTATGATTTATGCTCCCTACCCAAAATGGGAGGGAAATGAAATATACAGTAAGAAGCTTCCTTATAGGTGTGAAACCAGTGGTCCATTAAACTCAGTACTGTGTATTCTGACTGGCAATAACACTAAGGAGTTTCATACAGGACAGTTTTTCAGGAAAAAAAGTAATTCGCCAAATTTTCATTAAAATGCTAAGTGTTCGGAAAAATTACATGCACTTTGCACATTAATAGAATTATAAATTTTAAAGATGGTGTAATATTCTAAGTTTTTTTTCAAATTCACAAACATGGCAGATTCAAGTAATACCTTAAAATCTATGGCACAAACACAGTCTGGATTTATACTGATCTATAGCTGTATATTCCAAGAGCAGAGCCTAATATGCTTTAAATACAAAATATATGGCCTACCATTCACATAGGAACCCATCTTGTAGGGCTGCAACAGATATAACCCATTTGGGGCTTGACTGGTAATTTTTATATATCTTTCTGCAATGTTTGTTCAGTAATTAATCCATGATTTAAATGATTTGAGCCACTACTTTGACTGAGAATATATTTTCTGTATGCAAAGATTCCTCTTCATGAATATTATCAAGTAACCTCAAGAATTCTCACACTTCTCTGGGATCAGTAAATGTGCTCAGCTGTGGGGATGACTTTTCGAATCTTGTTGCCTTTAAAAACCTGTAAATAAATTGAAAAACAGAGAAAATGTTGTCTCCTTTAAAAATATTTTTCTCTCTTGAAAGGTAAGAATATTTTGTCCTCTGCAGTCATCCATGGTATCTGAGGCGGGTGAAAAACAAGATTTAAACAAAACAAAACCATTTTTTTTTCATTTTATAGGCCAAAGAATTTTATCCGAAGAAAATAATAGAAATGAGCAACAGACATAAAACTTTAGCCTGTGTAAATTAAATGGTTCTGCTGCATTAACTTCATAAAACCATAATCCTACCCTCCATAAACTATTACATGCACTGCAACATATCTGATTTATGGGATATAGAATCGATGGGAAAAAATTAATGCTTCAAAAACATATTAGAGACATTATTGAACAGATTTTAATTGAGATTTGATTTCAATGCCCCTTATCCACATGATTAATGTATTTTAGCCCTCGACTCCAGCAGGCAGAAAAGAGAGTCTTTAATATGACAATTAAGTATCTGTCTTTAGGTTTTATGTAGCTCTCTCCTCAGATCACTTCATCAGTACAGTGTGGCTTTTGTGCAGATTAAATTGAGACTCAATTTTCTCTATTTTCCAGCACTTACTTATGTTTTATGACAAGCGCTAAATCAATTTTATACTATTATTGATTTTTTCTTAAATGGACACAAACCATTTCGCCTTTTGCCCTTCTTTTCGACTCTCTTTCCACTGGCTTTTTTTCACTGTATGCTTGATATACAGCTGGCTAAAGAAATTTTGAGTGTTTCCTGTGATTTCTACAGGTCATGCCAATTCATTCACTTTTACAATGCCAGAATTGATAAACTTAACCTAGATTTCCAGAAAAACTTGTCTACAGGTACTGCGGGATAGGTTTTTTTAGGATGGTTTTCTCCCCAACCTTTTTCTATCATTAATAAATGTATGTGCAAATAGATAGAGCTTTGACAGTTATGTTACCCCCTCTTTAAATGTCAACATCATCTTTCTGGTGCCTGCTGAACTCTGTGAAAACTGCTTATGCTGTAATTTTTGAAGAATAAATAACAAGAGAGACTATATAGATAGAATGAGTTTCTATGACATTCAAGGGAAAAGGACATTATCCACAATGAGCAATAAGTCGTCAGAGATACCACAACAACAAGCAAGTGGCACGCAATGCAATTAAGAAGCTCCTCGCTCTTACAGGACTTTATCCTGCATGACCTATAGCCAAAATTAACAGTGACCCTGGGCAATAAAAGTAACATGCTGTGTAATCAGATTGCTTCCCTTTTTCTTTCCTTTCTGTGGTACAGACTTATGTACTGAGGTCATATCGCTGGGCAAAAGGAGAAATGTAGTTCAGACAGAACAATGAGAAGGGACAGAGAAATATCAGAAACAGGCAGTAATACTGATGATAACCTTACTGTGCAACCTTTGGGGGGGATGCTTGGTGGCCTATCAGGGTATATGAGTAGACACTTCTGGTACATTGCACTTGGGTGGGTAGATGGGCAGGAATAAAACAGTGCATCCTTCAGGGATGTAAAAGAAATCCACCACTAATTTCTTTTAGATTGAAGATTCATGGTTTACCAAAGTAGACACCAGTGAACAACTGTGCTGCTTATGATCTTCTCTAGAACACTGGAAACCAATTGTAATGAAGGTTAGTGTATATTTGGAAATTTATTGGTTCTGCAAAAATAAAGGAGGAATGTTGCTGTTTTTAAGGAAAGTTGCATTCAAAGATAACTTACATTAGGGCATTACTGCAGTGAAATACAGCCAATGTTTAGGTAATTGCCCAGAAAAAAAATGTGCAGATTAGATAAAGTTGGCTAGAAACAAGTATAAAGTGTATTCACACAAACACAAAAAACTGGGACTAATTTCATAAAAAAATTTTTTAAAGTGTCCTGGGGAATACATTGAAAATCCACACAAGACTGTTTTCTGGTCATTTAAAAAATTCCACTCTGAAATATGACAAAAAAGAACCAAATGGAACTTATGAATTTCATTAAGGCTTGGTTTACTTCCTCATCTACCCTGAATAACTTGAGCTTTGGAAAAATGATGGAAGAATAACCACTTCCATGTGTATCTCTGGAGGATATAGACTTAAAAACTAATTTGGTGAGACCTAACTTGGCAATATTCAGGTAGTGAACTATACAAGAGTGATTCAATGTCAAGGTTTAAATGTTTGTATAGGAGAGAGGACCCTTTAAACAAGTACCTTTCAAAGTAATAAATCAACTATAAATTTCCTATACACATAAAAGTGAAATTACAAGAATATCTTGACCCAATGTAAGAGTGAAAGCTCTTAAAAAATAAAAGTACTTCATATGAAATGGAACTACAGAGAAAACCAAATCTCTTTAGTGTATACCTATGAAAACAATAATCCAGTTGTTCATCCAGGTAACTGGCACTGCGAATTTCAAGTTGAATTCAGGCAATCATCTGAGCACCATGAGATGATGGGCTTTGTTTCAAAGTTCATGGATTTTCAAAGGGGTCCTTGAAAGGGGGATAATACAATCAAAGCCGAACTAGTCACAACACTTTTGCTTGGCATAATTTTAGGAGATGCAGCCTTACTGCAAACAAGGGATCTTTGTGTCTGGTCTATGCGAAGAAGATTGCGGGTTCTCTGAAATGAATTACAAGCTTAATCTAAAATCTCACCAATTGAAATCAACAAATAGGCTTAGCACCTCTCCAGCATTGTCCCTTTTTCTCTCCAACCCCTTTTTTAATCAGGTTCACTTCACACTGTTACAGCAGATTAGCGACAGGGAGAATGTATGCTACTGTATTCAAAATCATCCTAGGAACAAGCCATCTGTTTTTTTAGGAAGGGACAAAAATACATGTATTCTTTTTCACTGAGCCAAATAAATACATTGATAGCAGCCAGCTGTCATTCCCAAGATCTGACAAGTGAGGTAGTCCTACAGAGAAGGCCCTGGAAAACGGCAGGAAAAATCTCACAGAGGGGATCCACAAGGGAGAGCATTTGTGACTGGACAAACACTCTAATGACATGAGAACAATCTTACATACAGGAGAAGAGAGGATTTCATTTAAAAATCCCTCTGAAACAGCCAACTTCATTTTGTCAGTTTCAAGAATGCTCATTTTTTCTTCTAATCTACATTGTTGTTACAGAATAGATTATAAGCAAAGGATACTTTCTAATAACAATATATTACACATTCCTTGTTAATTTTTCTTAAATCTCTTTTTTTATATCCCATTCTCTCTTAATATATAACATGTACCTCAAATACATCTTATAAATTTGTGAGTGGAGTCACGACACACACATACAAACAAACACACAATGGCTAGGGGCTGCTCACCTCACACTGTGGAATACTTTATAATTCTTCTAGAATGGTGACCATTGCCCTTAATTATCAAATAATTGTGAAGTTTGCAGTTGTTGCTTTTCCCATTCCCCATTTTATTCTTTTAGTTCTGAAGAGAAATTCTTCTAAACTGAACATAGATCTAAAGACGGTTGGGGCTGTTTCTGTTCCAGAAAGGAGATCTCTGCAAACTTTGACTGGGGAGCAGAGTGTCAACTGAATAAATAGACACAAATATAGAGAATTTAAGAAAACCTACAAGCACTGATGTGGGCTGAATTGTGCTATAGTAGTAGTGGAACAGTACTACAAACCATTGGCAACTGATAGGACTGTGTTAAAAGGGCCTTGACAGAGCCCAAGCACCTTCGGGAAATGATGGATTGACATGAGTGCTTTTGGCAGCAACTACCATACCTTTGCTTAAGCTCTTTTTGTGCAGGGAAGTTCCCAAAGAGGAATAGGTTTTCCATACCTGAAGTCTTCAGTGAGGTCAAAGAAGGAAATACCTTTTAGAAAAGAGATCTCAGGTTCTTGGAATAAGCAAGACGAAGCTATCCCCACCTCACACTCCCTGATCTTTTCCCTCTCAAATGGCTGTGGTGAAACACCTTAACTCAGCTCTGAAGGGAAACACAGAAGTGGATCGGGGTGGGGGGGGTTGAAGGGGACCACCTTCAATGTACAGCTGGAATTGGAAGCTGTCTGCCTCGGCTGTTAGAAATATGTGGAGAAATTACCTACTGTTCCCTGTAGAGACATCCAGCAACTATCCCAGGCCAGCTTTTCAGTTCGGTGATAATATGCTCCTATCAGTTTTAATAGCCCCATGCTGGATTCAGGAGGTATTATGGATTGTACAGCAAGCATATTGTCATTAAATTAAATTTTCAGAACATTCCCCAGCTCATCACAAATACCACAGAGAGTAATCATAATCGGTTCTCAACACATGTGTAATTGCCTTCAGCTGGCGTTTTTTACAGTTGACATTGTTCAGCAGTGATAAGGTGATTGGTGATTTGAATACACAGCTTGTTTCATAGCTGCCGTAATTGAAATATGGTATGTGTGAATGGAAGATTACATTAAGACCTAGGATAATCACCTGACATGAGAGTAATTGAGTCTACAATCTGCCACTGAGTCTCTCAGGGAGGGCTGAAATGAAAAGAAGCCATTAGTAGATTATACCACGGCTGGCTCTGTTTTGTGCTGGAGTGCCAGACTGGCATTCCAGAACTGCAGGCTATATGAGGATGCTGTCTAGGGCACCATAAATGAAAGGAATAAGGAAAAAAAGAGAAAGAGAAGGAGAGGAAACAAAATAGTTTAAAAGGAAAAGTTGCACTTTTTCCTCCTCAGGGGACAAGAGGCCAGCTCAGTGAGAAATGCTTCACTTCACACGTTTAAAATAAAAATATACATTAACTCCATTTTCTCCTTTGACTGAAACACATGTCTACCATTTTAGTTTTACAGAGTAGGTTTTAGCAGTAGTTTTTTTTAGGGGCTAAACTTGTATGAAATACGATACTGAAGAATATTTTATAGTTTTTAAAAGGGAGACTGGATTCTCCAACCTGGATCTCTTCCTCTCTGGAAGGGAAATATTTTCATCTCTGGTTCTTGTGAAGACAGCCTGGCTGCAGTTAGATCCATGCCAACCCAATATTGACAAGTTTCATAAAGCTTGTCTGCCAAAGTTATGCTAGTCTAAATTCTTAACTCAGGTTGAACCATGCATGAAAAACAAGTTTCAGTGACATCCTCACAGACACAGCCACGATAATTAACTTTCTATCACACATCATGGGTAGGGAAAAAAAGGTGTAATTTGAATCTTTTTTTTTTTTATCATTCAATTGTGTCCGATTCTTGGAGATGGCCTGGACAAGTCCCTGCAGTTTTCTTGGCAAGGTTTTTCAGAAGTGGTTTGCCATTGCCTCCTTCCTAGGGCTGAGAGAAAGTGACTGGCCCAAGGTCACCCAGCTGGCTTTGTGCCTAAGGTGGGACTAGAACTCACGGTCTCCTGGTTTCCTATTGGCTCCTTCCCAGGGCTGAGAGAGAGTGACTGGCCCAAGGTCACCCAGCTGGCTTTGTGCCTAAGGTGGTACAAGAACTCATGGTCTCCCGGTTTCTAGCCTGATGCCTTAACCACTACTCAGTCTACTCAAAAGCTAATTAAGAGTTGACAATGCCTTATTCACTTGACTCATACTTAGTCAAAACACATGATAGATAAACCAGGACAGGTATTACATTTATTACATTTATTTTATTTATTAATTTGAAATGCATTTCAAGTCAAAGGCCTTAGGTTCAGTAGGGCTGTTTCAATGACTGAACTGGTGATTATTATTTACTGTTCCCTTCCCCAGTTACACAGAACCTATTTCAGAGGATAAAAAGAGTGTCTAGAACAATTGAGGAAGGAATGAGGGAAAATAAGCTAAAATCTTCCTCTTTACTATTTCTACCACTAGGGATTCTGCTCAGGGACCCTCTTATCAGCAGGATAAAAACTCTGAAACTAACTCACTGAAGATTGCGAAAGGTATGTTGTGTTAGCAACAGTGTCCCACATAGGAGACAAAAATGGAAATGGGGTCATTTTGGAGGGAAGAGAATGGTTTCCAACTAAGAGTTAAAGAGAAGTGTAATGTTACGCCAGACCTGGGGGGGAAAGAAAGGATATAAAAAAGCTCTTTGTCTGAATAAGTGTGAATAGCATCCTTATTTTGAATCAAACATACATTCTGTCCTATGTATCTACATGCTCTACATATACAGATCACAAAGAGCTCAATAAGGAAGGCGAGCTAAGCAGAGATTTTTTTAAAAAAAATCAAAATAACTATTAGCAAAGAAACAAGTGTATATGCCCATAATATTCCTTATTAGTTTGTAGATTGGCCTTACTCATATTCAACTCAATCTGACTTCCAATTGACATAAGAAAGTAAGTAAAACTGATGACAGAATTACCATTTCTTTACAGTTTGTTACAGTTTTGGCATTGTATCTCTCTCTTTTCTCTTTGCAGGTTACCGATGAGCAGAAGCCCATGAATGCACCTCAATGGAAACATGGTAAAAAGTACAATCTTGCTTACTTTCAGTGTGAAAGTAACTGTGCAATTGCATTTCTTTTACTGCAATGTTTTAACCAATTTGATTTTTTTCACTTATGTATATGAAATAAAACAGTTAAACACTGAAAACTAGAGCTATATTGTACAAGTGCGGCATTATGAATAGTGTGCACAGTTTAGAAAGGGGAATAGTGAAGAATTAACATATCAATTTTGCATTGCAAACAGGAGAAAATTGCAAAATCTAGAGAAAATTTAGGTAAAAAGCATCCCTACCACTAAAAGGCTGGTGTCTGGAATATTTAATTGAAGATAGCATACTATTTATGCTATGACTATTTCAAAAATATCACTGAGCCAATGATAATCCAGTTATGATAACAGCATTCAGTCAATTAAGCTTAGCACTCAAAGAGGCTACTTATAAACGTTAAATGATTTAGACCCTTATATGTGAAATATTGAATATGGATAGCATTTGTTCATACTGCACAAAACAGTTACTAAATCCATTTTTATGTCATCATTCATCCTGAGATAACAACTCCTTAATTCATTTCAACCTTGAATTTGGTTTACATAATTGAGGGATTCATCAGAACATGAAGCAAGATAAAAAAAAAACTTAAATGTCCAAAGCAGTCCCCGAAATATCTTGGCATATCTGATTTAGCCCCAGGATAAATTATCCTGTAAGCAATTACACAGTCAGTAGGACTGACTTTACATCAACTAACATGCCCATGTATCTGATAAAGGACATCATGAAAATCAGAAGCACAGAATAAAGATGTATGGATTACCTGCTCAGTATTTACAAGAAATGTTGGGAAGCCTCTCAATATTTGCAAGATATCTTGGAGAATAACCAGAATACACAAATATGTTTTTTGGTGTTTCTCCCAATGTATAATTTTGGCATGAGTATTGTATGTTGATGCTTCAGGGTAGCCAACATGGAAAGGTCTCCAGGCCAAAGGATGGCCTGGTGATTCATTACAGCCTGACCCAGTCAGTTTCCTGCCAATAGCAGAGCCTGATCAGTAAGCCCACACAGTCCTTGCCCCAAGCAGCACCACCAACCACTCTGGCAATCTATGGTGGGTGCTGCTTCTCAGGCACCACCAGAATTTCTAGGAAGGGACCACATGGAGGTGAGGCTTGAGTAGGGAAGACATAGCAGCCCAAGGGCAGGAAGGAAGAACTTGTTGAGGAGAAAGGCTGGGTCTTGCTGCTCAGGAAAAAAGGACTCTGCCAGGCAAGGAGAGAGAAGAAAAGGGAAAGCATAGAAGAAGGAAAGAAAGATGTCTCTGCTAACTAAGAGAGAAAGAAGAAGAAAAGGGGAAATCATACAGCTCTTAGTAGAATGGGTTTCCTAGACTATATCATTCTAGATAGCATCTTGAAGAAATCACATAACAACCCAGTAATAAAATGAAACTTTGGTGCTGTGGTTAATGAAAAAGCTGCCAGCTAAGAGGCCAAACTGAAATGGCACTGCTTTGTACCTCTGTTTTACTGGCAGCTGTTTTGCAGTGAAGTTTTCCTATGTGTCGTGACATATCATGGTACACTTCATTTTCTTCACTTTTGACTCACTAGAATCACTCATATCAGTGTATGAAAAGGCTCAAGTTATCCGTGGAGTCCTTAGTGCACTCTTAGCCTGGTTGTTTTCTTGCAGACATTTCATTGCCCGACTAGGCAACAACTTCAGTGTTGCCTAGTTGGGCAGTAAAGTTATCCAACAGATGGCTCCATCTGATCATATCCAGTGATGGGAAGCCCACCACCTTTCTACAACATGAGTTCTACTGTCAAACTGCTCTTACTTTCAGGAATAAATTTTCTAATATGAAAATTGAATCTGCCTTCCTCTACCTTAAATCTATTATTAGCTTATTAGAGATCCCATTCAATTTTCTGTCATCTACAAATGTCTTCACCTAAGTCATTAATAAAAAAATTGAAGAAATAGGGTCCTTCACTGATTTTTTTGGTACTATTCTCTATTCTTCACTCCAGTTTGGTGAGGAACTATTGATGACTACTCTGAGTTATATTCTTTTTCAAGTTATATGTTCATTTAATTTTCACACTATCTCATAGAGTTTGGTACTCTGTTAAATGTTTTGCTAAGATTAAGATATATTACAGCTATGGAGTTCCCACATGGAACTTACTAAGTCAAAAAAATGAGATAAACTTAGTCTGACAAGACTTGTTCCTGAGAAACCATCTTGACTACTACCTCCTTTCCGGGTGCTTGCAATCTCTCATGCAGGTCTGTAGTTCCTTGGAATTCTCCTTTTTCTATTTTTTTAAGATAAGGACAACTTTTGTTCTCTTGCAGTCAGTTGATATTTCACCTCTTCTCCAAGGCTATCAACAAGACCCTTCAGTATCTTAGAATGCAATTCATCTGTACAAATTTTAGTAATGGACACTAGCTTTGGGGCATGCACACTTTTGGCGGCATATTGCAATGTTAAAAGCTTCTCATGGGCACTTTTTCAAAACAACTGCCAGGAAGGACTTGCCTACTGTGGATTAGCAGGAAAGGGAATTGTCAGTGAACTTAATAAATCCTCAAAGCTGTTCTGTTACATCACTAAACCCTGCTTCTGGCAGGCAGCACACTTCAAGAGCCACAACACAGTTGCATCCACTCTGCCTTTTGGGGATCCATCATACTATCTCCTGTTCCACAGTGTTTCTTTTTCCTCTGCAAAGGTCTCAAAGCTGTTTCTGAGTTCCAGTAGTACAGAATATCTCCTCTTCCTCTTCCTCTTCCTCTTCCTCTTCCTCTTCCTCCTCCTCCTCCTCCTCCTCCTCCTCCTCCTCCTCCTCCTCCTCCTTCTCCTTCTCCTTCTCCTTCCTCTCCCTCTCTTCTTTGTCATTATCTCTGTCATCCAGTGGGTTTGTTCCTTTGATTATTGTGAGTTTCTTCCTGTTTCAGCCCCTATCACAGCACCTCTTCTGTTTGATCTAAGGATATATCTGTCCAGAGCAACATGACATATTACAAGCACATTTTACATACTTGGCCAAGGTCAAAGAATTTTTCTTCATTTTTCTACAAATAGACTAACTATCCACTTCAGTTAGTTGATGGTAAGTTGCTAAAACTAATCAATTTTAAAACAATGTAGTATGACTCTATGATGTCAATGTCATTTATAACACAATTTTATGAAGTATCATAAAAAGAGAGGGAGAAACAGACAAGTCCTTTAAAATGACCTAAAATGATTCATGTCATAAATAAGTCTGAAAGGAGAGTAAGTTAGAAAGCTTCAGCAGATTTTGATTTCCCAATGAAATTATCACCTTGACCTTCCTTTTTAAATGCACAATAACATTTCCAGAAAACCTGGCAGAAAGGAGCACTTGGTTTATATTTTAAATTTCCAATGGAGCAGCCAAATTGTGGTGTTGGTGGTAGTGGTGGTAGAATATGAGGCATCTGATTTATGGTTTATGCAACATCTCATTCTCAGCATTTTTTCTCCCAAGTCATTGTTTTTCCAGTCTTCCTGCAGATGTATCCATTATATTTTATGCACCATTTTTTCTCTGAGACAAATTAATCAAGGTTTATCTGAGAACAATTGCATCCATTTTTAAAATTTAATGACTGGCCCTTCCCCCTTTCATTTTGACTGTTCATAGGCATTCCATAATGTAGGCTACTTCAGTACTTCTCAAACCTCAGTAAATTACCCCAAATTAGGTAAAAGTGGTTTTTCTTTGGGTAACGACACACAAACCCATTACCCAATCACAACAGGGACATTTAAATTGACTTAAAGATTGCCTCGTGCACAAAAATATATTCAAAAATCTCCCAAAGTATTCCTATTAAGACGACAATCAATGAAATTACCAATGGTAATTTGTTGAAATGACATAAAGATCATTCAATGATATTGGTTTTTTTAATACAGGTAGTCCTCGAGTTACAACCATTCATTCAGTGACAATTCGAAATTGCGATGGTGCTGAAGGAAGTGTTATGGAGATCGCAGGCGAAGGAGGAGGGGGTGCTTTCCAGGGAGAGAAACACGTTCACAGCATCAAGGACCTTGGGCGCCCGTCCAAGAAAGTCAGGCCAGATCCACCTTAAAGCGCTTGGGGTTTTTCCTCAGAGAACTGGTTAGCGTGGCTTAGTTTGGCAAGATTCTGCATAAGGTAGAACAATAAAGATCTAGAGCTTCATTCCAGGCTCAGCGTTGTTTCTTACCCTAACCCCCAACAGGAAGGCATGTATGACCAGTCCTCAAAGTTCCGGCTGTTGCAGCATCCCCGCGATCACATGAACAAACTTTGGGAGCTGGGCAGCCAGCTTGCACCTTTGACCAGTTGCAGCATCCCGCAGTAATATGATCACCATTTGAAACCTTCCCTGCTGGCTTCCCACAAGCAAAGTCAATGGGGATGCCAGAAGGGGAGGTCGCAAGTTGCTCGGTTAAGTCTCCCCACCCACCCCAGCCTTTATTCGCTCGCATGCACCACACATTCCTTCCCCCTTTGCTCACGTTCATGCACCCACCAGCACCCTCCTTCCCCCTTCGCTCGCATGCATGCATCCTCTTTCCCGGGCCTCCCTGCTTTCGCACACATCGCACCCTCTTGCACGAACCCCATGCTTGCCTTCCCAGACGTCCCTGTGCTTGCACACATGCACCCACTGACCAGCACCCTCCTTCCTGGACCTCCCTGCACTCGCACACACCCTGCACCCTCTTTCCCCGGCCTTCCTGCTCTTGCATACACCCCGCGCCCTCCTTCCCCAGCCTTCCTGAGTTTGTGCCACTCACACTACACCGCACCACCCCTCACCCAATTCGCATGCAGCCTGCGCCTGGCCTCCCAGGGCCTCCCCCACCCCAAAGCACACCCCCTGCAGCACCACCACCCCACGCACTCCCGTGCTCTTTACCTGGGACTCCCTCTGCTTCCTGCTTAATTACCTCCGTGTCTTGGGGTTACATCAGTTTTGGGTAATGAAGGGAAAAGTTTGAGAAACACTGGGCTATTTTATCCCCCCTTACTTTATAAAGAATTTATTTCAGGCCATTTCAGATTGGCCAGCAGATAATAGCTCAAAGAGAACTTCACTTTGGCATCTCTCTGCATAAGAAAGGAGATTTCTCCACTTTGTTAAGATATATTTACACTGAGTAAGAACTCAGTACTAACTTTAGTGTCTGCCCTTGAAAACAGATCCATCTAAATCCCGAGAGCCCCATAGTTACTCTCTGGAGGCAAGACTGTTGATGTCTTATCCTAGATCAATCATTGAAGGTCGCCTGTCCTATCTGGCAATATTTTATTTTATTTATTTATTTATGTTTCGACTTCTATCACCGCACCATCTCCCACAAGGGGACTCTGGGCGGTTAGTTCAGTAACTTGTTCAGTAACTAATAAAGATCAGCCTCCAGATATGCATATTATGATATCATCTCTCCAAGGTAAAACTTAATCCATTTTGCAATGTTTTGGTGGTGTTTTTTTTTTTACCAACAAGACAACATGGGTTTCTCTGCCTGAAAATGAATTAAGTTCATAGTTCCTAAATATGAGATCTGACATTGTTCTTATTACAAAAAAAGCAATTTATTCCCCAAAAGACTTACACTTCAAAGGTTATAGAAAAAGGTTCAAATATCAGTACTATCCATTTTTTTTCAATTACTGGATTTCCTAACACCACTAGCTTTTGGACAGATAAGCAATGGTATCAGTTTTCTTATTCAGCCATCTCCTAGGTTTCCAATTGTTCATCTTAAAAAAAAAAGCAAATTTATTGTAATACACTGGGCAGCTTTCAAACCAGTAGTTACAGCTTGTTTCTCATATCACCATGGAACATATCAAAAGGTATTTTGTGGAAATATTTGTAAAAGTCTTTGATACCAAGGATTTGGAAGTTTTGATACAGTTTAGAAAGCTGACTACAGGCAGACAAACTTGTCAATATATAATATGTTAAGAAGGTTAAAGAAAAATAGTTGCCATCAACTTACAAGAATTAAATGCATTGAGCAAAAGAAAACCTGAGAAGACAAAGACAGTATACAGTATTATGGGTATTTTCTGTGGAAGGAAATGATTTTCATTTAGGTAAGTCTACGCATTTACACTGTAAGCAAATACATTTTCTTTAACCAAGAAATGTCTAGCCCCAACCCATTGTGAAACCTAAATCTAAGCTTAAATTATGATTCATATTAACAATAATTCCATAGTTGATTCTGCTGAAAATCTGAAAAATTCATTTGGAGTGCATCCATGAACAGAATGAACACTAGTCAAAATAAAGACCAGATAGAACCAATCTGTTCCCTGAAAAAAAATCCATGGTGTTGGTACAGACAGAGATTTTGTTTATTTTCCAAAATTTATGTGGGGGCCAAGTGCTCTCATATTATAGGAAGTGTTGGGGAAGAATTCTCTACTCTTCAAAGAGTTAACAGCACCAGACTTTTCAAAAGTTAAATGCAGAGGAGAGCTTTGGCCATCTTCTATTTTAGAAAGTAAATGCAATCTCGAATCATCTTCCAACCTGGATTATAATAGATTTTAAATTTAAAAACTTATTGAAAATATTAACAATAACAATAACAATAACAATAACAATAACAATAACAATAACAATAACAATTTTTGTTGTTTATTCGTTCAGTCGTTTCCGACTCTTCGTGACTTCATGGACCAGCCCACGCCAGAGCTTCCTGTCGGCCGTCACCATCCCCAGCTCCCCCATGGTTGAGTCCGTCACCTCCAGAATACCATCCATCCATCTTGCCCTTGGTCGGCCCCTCTTCCTTTTGCCTTCCACTTTCCCTAGCAAACAATGACAATGACAATGACAATGACAATGACAATGACAATGACAATGACAATGACAATGACAATGACAATGACAATGACAATGACATACAGATTCTGTCCTAACACTGCAGTCAGTTGAATGAAGATGTCATCCAGTGTACTCATCCTTACAAATGACAGGTTGACACTCAACAGTGTCTTTGCAGGAACAAGGCGGCTCCCAAGGTGCAGAGGAAATGTCCAGCAATCTTGTGATACTCAGCATCAATTGCCCAAGGCAGCTGCTTCCCTCCACCTAATTGTAGGTTATCATGTAGAACATGCAGCCCATACTATGTGAGCCACTTTCCTGGATCATGCAGGAATTGTGGGAGACATTAATCCCACAGAGCAGACACAGCATGTATTGTAGCATAACAATACATGTTATGCCTGCTCTGTGCGAGTAACTAAGTACAGAAGGAAAGGGAATAAGGAAGTTGCTACAACCCAGAGTTGTAATAATAAAAAAGAATATATGTAGCTCAGGGTTGAACTGTGGAGTCCTTGGTGCTCTCTGAGCTTGGTGGTTTGCTTGCAGACATTTCATTACCCAACTAGGTAACATCATCAGTGTGAGTCAGTGTGTGTTTTGCTCCCTGTTTATATACAGTAGCTTGCCCTGTCAATGTTGGTGGGGGTGTGGTTTTCTCCTTGGTAGTTCCTTGATTAGGGTATTGTTTTCTGCTTGATTGTTTGCCTTGTGTTAATCCCTGCTTATCTGGGTGTTGGCTGCTGGAGATTATGTGTAGTTTTTTATTATTAATTATATATTAATTATTATATACTGTATAATATATAATAATTAATTATATAATTTATTATTAATTATGTGTAATTAATAATTAATTAATGTCTTTTTGTTTCCTTCTTAGCTTTTTTATTGTTTCTTTTGAATGGTGTGTAAATATGGTTTATATCTATGTGTCTATTGATGGCTGATATGTCTGAATGCCAAGCTTCCAGGAATTCCCTACTGTTTTTGGATTTGGCTTGGTCTAATATGCTAAAGGTTTCCCAGTCGAAATTGTGGTTTAGTCTGTTGTGAAATTAAGGAGTTTTCATCATGTCTTCTGACTGCTAGTTGGTGTTCATGGATGCACTCTGCTAGTCTTCTACCTGACTATCCTACACAGTGGCTGTTACAGTTCTTACACTGTATGTTGTAGATGACTCCTGTTCTTTCTTCTTGGGCTACTGGGTCTTTTGGTTTATTTAAGATGTTTTGGAGGGCATTAGTTGGTTTGTATGCTGTGGTAATGCCATGTGGTCATAATATTCTGTTGGTTGTTTCTGAGATGTTTTTGATGTATGGTAGTGTTATCCTTTTCATAGCTTGCGTTGGTTGTGCTGTAGTGGGGTTGAGCGGTCAGGCATTTTTTGATAAAATTGCATAGGTATTCATTTTGTTGAAAGATGTTGTATGGGCATTCTGTTTCTTTTTCTGGTGTTCTGAGTTGCTGCAGTGCATTTGTGCTCACCTGAATAATGTTTTTACATAGCTCTTCTTGTGGGAGGTTGGGTTGTTACTTTGGTAATCGAGCACTTGGTTAGCGTGTGTTGTTTTTCAATAGACTTGTGTTTCTAATTTGCTGTCATTTTCTCTGCTGATGAGGATATCTAGGAAGGGAAGTATGTTGTTGTTTTCTTCTCCTCTTGGGAATTTTATTCCTTTGAAGATGTTGAAAATTTCACTTGTCTTCTCTAGTGGTTCCTTTTTTTATTATGACACAGGTGTTGTCTATATACCGGATCCATATATTTGGTTGTATGTGTGAAAGTGCTACAGTTTCTAGACGCTGCATTATGATCTCTGATATGAGTCCTGAGAGTGGTGATCCCATGGGTGTTCCTCTAATGATAATGTTGCACTGATGATGTTACCTAGTTGGGTAATGAAACATCTACAAGCAAACAACCAAGCTCAGAGAGCACCAAGGACTACACAGAGCTATAATAACCTACCTGGCAACAGAAACTTGGGGGAATTGCCAAGACCTCAACCACCATTTAGGTGACTATTTTAATTTCACATGCACACATAATTAGTTTCTGGACAACTAATCATTGCTGGAAACTAACCATTGCTTATTAAAGTTCTGTGGTCAATGGCAGATGAATTCTCAGGGGTATTCTGATGTAGGAGAGCAGACCATAAAGATATATTTTGTAGAAGGCATCTTGAAGCTATAAGCTAGTCCTGGTAATAATTGTGGCTCATTCCCTTGGAGAATGGCTTCTCCAAAGCAGTTTTTAGGTCCAGTATATAGGTGACCATTCCACCATGGCTGCTCTTCAACTTTTTGATTCACAGTGGCCAAATGCACCTCCCCCACCCCTCAAATCTTCTGAATTATGCCTGTTCTAAAGCAACTGGAAGTAAGGATAATGCAAAGTGACAGCACTGGCCTCTCCCTTCAGTTGTGCTGGCTTTCTCCTTTGTGTTGGATTATACAAGTAGAGAGTGGGGCTCTGTAACTGGAATATGATTTTGTTCCTTTGACTGAAATATTCTTACTGATCAGTGTGTCACATCAAAAAGTGATGAAATATTTATCCTTTCCAAAACAAATAAAAATGACTTTTTAATTATTGTCAATATTTGATGAGTAATGCTACAGTGAGCTGTAATAACATATTTATAGGCCAACTGTCATTTCTATTTGAAAGCCTCTCATAATTATAACTTCAGCACAACACTCATTCCTCCCAATCCAATAGAGGGGAACCAAGAGTGGAAGTAGAGTTCTGTGCCTATATTGCCTATAATTGCTAAACCAAGAACCAAGAGTCAATTGCTTCTGACATATCAAAGTACATGCATGTTTCCTCTCCAACCTGCCTTTCATTTGGCAGGATATAAAAATACTACAATTCATATATTACAAGGGCTTTGCAAACTAGTATCTTTACCTATCCAAAATTCCTGGTGTAAGTTCCAGATATTGTTTCAGTCTGATGCTTCCAGTCATAGCTTTTCATTTCCTGATAAGACCATGAAATGCTTTATGATACAATAGAGATAATGCAGCAGATCTATAGAGGAGATGTGACAGAATAGAACAAAACAAAACAGAATAATTACTTGCTCTTCCCGCTGCCTTTTAAAAGCAAATGGGAGATTATTGGTGGATGTATATTGGGATGATATACTGTACTTGGTTTCACATATCTAGTAATGAGATGTGAACATCTGACAAGTGTTTTGATGAAAACAGTATTGATCCAATGCAGAGTTGCTGAGAAAAAGGGGATCATTCAAAAATAATAATTAAAAATATTTATTTATTAAATTTCTATCACCGCCCATCTCCCCCCCAAGGGGGAACTCTGGGCAGTTTACAACAAAACCACAATTAAATATAAAGCAAACCACAGATACAATTAATATAAAATACAAATACAAATAACAATAAAATATAAATAGAATAAAATCTAGATGGTTAGAGTTGTCTGTCAGACTGTGAGCGTGAGGGCCATTCTTTGTCCATTCTAGGGTGCTAGCCATCCCCAGGAATGACTATTCCCCCTCCCATTCCAGGCATGATGGCAGAACCAAGTTTTCATTTTTTTTTGGAAGTCCAGGAGCAAGGGGGCCTGTCTCACCTCTGGGGGAAGAATGTTCCAGAGGGCGGGAGCTACTGCAGAGAAGGCCCGCTTCCGAGACCCCACCAGATGGAATTCTTTTACGGATGGGTTCTGTAACATGCCCTCTCTGCCCCGGGTGGGACGGGTCGATGTGATAGGGATGAGACGGTCCCTCAGGTAACCTGGCCCCATGCCATGTACGGCTTTAAAGGTAATAACCAACACCTTGAATTGGACCCGGAAGCAAACTGGAACCCAGTGCAGCTCGCAGAGCAAAGGTTTTATATGTGCTGATCTTGGTGCACCTAAAATTGCCCACGCAGCTGCATTCTGGACCAGTTGTAGCTTCCAGATATTCTTCAAGGGTAGCTCTATGTAGAGCGTGTTACAGTAGTCTATATGAAGTTGAGCAAAGGCCCTCCTGGCCACAACTGCCACCTGCTCATCGAGCAGGAGTCATGAGTCCAAGAGGACCCCAAAGCACTGGGTCTGTCTGGGGTAGTGCAAGCCCATCCAGAACTAAAGATGACAAATTCCTGGGTACCGAGGGGCCATTAATCCACAGCCACTCCGTCTTACCAGGGTTCAGGTGAAAACTGTTGTTCCCCATCCAGGCCCCCACAGCCCCCAGGAACCTAGAGAGGGTGGTCACAGCATCATTTACGTCACCTGGGATGGAGATGTATAGTTGAGTATCATCAGCGTACTGGTGAAACCTCATCCCATGGTGATGGATGATCTCACCCAGTGGTTTCATGTAGATGTTAAAAAGGAGTGGGGAGAGTACTGAACCCTGTGGCACCCCACAAAGGAGGGGCCATGGGCCAGATCTCTCACTCCCTATCAACACCGATTGGGACCAACCCTGGAGGAAGGAGGTGAACCAGCGCAGAACCATGCCGCCCACCCCCAACACTCTGAGCTGACCCAAAAGGATACCATGGTCGATGGTATCGAAAGCCGCTGAGAGGTCAAGAAGAGCCAGGATGGATGCACTGCCCCATCTCACTCCTGCCAGACATCATCCATAAGCATGACCAATGCCGTTTCCATCCCATATCCGGGCCTGAAACCTGACTGAAAGGGGTCTAGATAATCCATTTCATCCAGAATCCTCTGGAGCTGCAATGCCACCACATTCTCAACCACCTTCCCCTAAAAGGGGAGGTGGAAGACTAGATGAAAATTCTCCAGTATAGTAGGGTCCAGCAATGGTTTCTTGAGGAGGGGGCATACCAGCGTCTCCTTAAAGGCAGCCGGAAACACCCCCTTTCTCAAGGATGTATTTACCATTGTCTGGACCCAGCCACATGTCATCTCCCGAGCTGCCTTCACCAGCCAGGAGGGACATGGATCTAATTGGCAAGTGGTGGCATTTACAGTCCGGAGGATCATGTCCACTTCCTCAGGCCCAACAGTATCAAACCATTCCCAGATAACTGTATAAGTATGTTCCCCAGGTATCTCCCCAGCCCCTGTCTCATGCTCGGACTCCAACTTAGATCAAATCCAAGCGATTTTATCCTGCAGATGCCCAGAAAATTCAGCAGCACGGCCCTGTAGATGGATTTCTGAATCCCCTTTCCCCAGAAGGGATTGGGTTATCTTAAACAGAGCCACCGGGCGGCAGTCCACGGATGCAATAAGAGTAGCAAAATAATGTTTCGCCACTCTTACCACCACAAGGTAGGCCTTAAGAGTGGCTCTACTTGTGTTCGGTCTGATTCAAACTTTGTCTTTCTCCAGTGATGCTCTAGACATCTCTTAACCCTCTTCAGAACCCTCAACTTCTCCGTAAACCATGGGGAATGTTGGGTTCGGTGGGATAAGAGAGGCCACACAGGCGTTATCCTGTCCAAGGCCCTGGCTGCCTCCCTATTCCAG
The DNA here is from genome assembly GCA_023362775.1 of Charina bottae. NCBI lineage: Eukaryota > Metazoa > Chordata > Lepidosauria > Squamata > Charinaidae > Charina > Charina bottae. The sequence goes on from JALMGJ010000003.1 coordinate 192,072,786, forward strand.
GCCAAAGCCAGGGCCTCCACTGGACCATGCAGCAGATCCTTGGGTATAACCCCCAGCTCCTTCTGAAACCCTTCCGGGTCCATCAGTCATCGGGGGCGGACCAATCAAATGGGCCCTACCTCCCTGCAGAGGGGGGTGGCATAAGAGAATCACCAGGGCATGATCTGACCATGACAAAGGGGAAAGATATAACTCTCCCCTCAGATCACGTTGCTACTGCTCCGACAAGAAAACTAAGTCTGGAGTGAGGCGACTGTCTCGAGTTGGGTCCCGAATAATCTGAAATAGACCCATGGCTGCCATGGCGGCCATGAACTCCCGAGCCACCATGGAGGGCAGGGAGGGCAGGTTGAAGTCCCCCAGAACCATAAGCCTGGGGAACTCCACCACCAACCCCAAGATGGCCTCCAGCAGATAAGGCAGGGAGGTTGCTACGCAGCAGGGAGACTGTTACAGTAGCAACACCCCCAACTGTTCATGGAAACCCAACTTGAAAAACAGGGTCTCATACCCATCCACTTGTGAAACATGGCCCCTGAAGGCCACTAGCGATTCCCTGATGACAACAGCCACCCCTCCTCCCCTGCCCTGAGGTCTTGGCTGGTGCCATACTCGAAACCTGGCCGGGCACATCTCTGAAAGTGGAACACCTCCTTCTGGGCCCAGCCAGGTTTTGGTAATGCACGCCAGGTCTGCCCCCTCCTCTGTGATCAAATCACCAATGAGGGGGGCCTTGTTGTTGACTGACCTGGCATTACATAGCAGCAGCCAAAGATCAGGGCCCCCATGAGTCTGCTGACTTGGACCTGGGTCTGAGCACAGAAGGCTGAAACACGCCACCGGTAATAAACACCGGGGGCGTCTTCCCCGTAGATGGCCTGCCCTCCAGCTCCCATCATAACGTCCCAGACCCATCACCACCTCGATCACCTGCCCCACCCTACAACCCCCAGAGTCTCCGTGTCCATTAGCCTCCAACCCTGGACTCCAAAGATCCCTGGTTAAGAATAGGGATCCCTCAATTCATTCATACAATCACATACACTCTCAATCAATTACAAGGTGATGGTGGGCCCTTCAAGTGCACCAGCTTGTGCTCCCGGCACTGTCAGAGCCTGACCATCGCCCACACGCTCACTCACTGTGGCCCCCCTTGACCTCTCTCACTGGTCAAGAGGAGGGACACTCCACCCACTACTCCTCACCCCCTGCCTCTCACTCAGGGGGTGAGTGTTCACATGCCTTCAGCCCTAACATGTACTCCCTCCCACATCTCTCACCCCTGAGAGGGAGTACCCCATGCACCTTGGAGGGACCCTGATAAGCCTGATAATATTCGGAATGGTTGGGGGGGATGGCCAGTCTTAGGTTCTAAATCCTATGGGACCCACAGTCCAGTTCTTCAAAAAAACTGCCAGGTGCCAGACCAGTCCACTTGTCCGGAGCCTGCCCAGGTCCCACTATCGCGCCGCAATACACCAGGCTGTCTAGGCCCATTAAGCCACCAAATCCGGGTCTTTGAGCTGGTGTCCCAAGCCCTGAGCCATGTTGCCAAAGCCAATCCGCCGCCCAGGCCCACTGTGTCGTCGAGGCCTGTCCGTCACCACGAGTCTCCCTCCGTTGCTGGTCGGCCCACAAAAATCCGCTGTGCTGCCGAGATTGACCCACTGTGCCGGGAATTGCCTCGCTGCCTGGATTCATTGCATTGCCGGCATCCGCCAGTGTCCACCGTGTCCCACAGCCACCAAGATGGACCAATTCCCCCCACTTCATCCGCGGGGGTCTGGCAAAAGCTCCGGCAATGGCTCTGGCAGCAGCCCCAGCCACAACTCCAGCTCCGCTGCGCCGCTGGCATCCACCGGCATCCACCATGCCCACAGCCGGCAAGATGCACCAACACCCCTCCACTTCGTCCAGGGGGCTCCAGCAGCAGTTCCAGCCGCAATTCAAGCCACAACAGTCCCGGCAAGGAAGGGCTCCAGCTCCGGTCAAGGGCTGCTCTGGTTCCATGCCCCACCAAGGCCCGCAGCCTTCCACCACACTGTCCAGGGGCTTCATCCATCCACACACCAGCCCATCAGGTATGGGGATTATGCACCCCCAAAAACCTCGACAAACAGCCAAGGCTGGGGGGAGGAATTTAAAGAGTTTAAAGAAATTAGAATTAGAGCTCACCCCTTAGAGCAGCAAATGGTGTCCCCCTGCGGTCACCATCTTGGATTTTCAGGATTTTATATAAATCTATAGTACAAATACACTTTAAATATTATGTACAGTTCTGATAACCAGATCTTAAATCAAAGATCTGTTGTAGGTACAGAGAAAAACCAAATTATCAGAAGCTGGATGAATTCCCCTATCAGAAATGATTACAATATGTATGGTGAGTAAGACAGAGATGATATAAAGTAAAATAAAATTGTGCATGCCATGAAAGTAGATATGGAAAATACATTTTTATCTTTGAAATTCCCAGGGACAATAAAATGAACTAATTATTTGAAGATTCAGAAGAGATAAAAGCTATTATTTCACACAATGCATATTTAAACTTTGGAATTTATTATTACAAGAAACAGTAAGGACAACCACCTCAAACAGCTTTAAAAAGAGATTAGATTCATTCAGGTGTGATATCATGGAAAAGAAAAACATTTCCCAAATATTCACAGCCTCAGTTTAAGAAATCCTAGGCACAGTCTATTCAGATATACTGTATGGTCCCACTTAATCTACTCTAACTTTCAAATGGTGCTTCAGTCACCAGTCTTCAATCAGAAGACTTCACATTTTCTCTGGCACAAGCATAATAGGAAGTCCTACAATTGTTCACACCTGCCAATTTCATCGACCTTTACAAATCAGCAGAAAAGTAAAGCAGTACATCATATGTGTGTGTGTATGTATGTGTGTATGTGTGTGTATGTATACATATGTGTATGTGTATGTATACATATGTGTATGTGTGTATATGTATATGTATATGTATATGTATATGTATATGTATATGTATATGTATATGTATATGTATATGTATATGTATATATATATGTATATGTATAGTAAAGGTAAAGGTTCCCCCCGCACATTTGTGCAGTCGTGTCCGACTCTAGGGGCCGGTGCTCATCTCCGTTTGTTAGCCCAAGAGCCAGCGTTGTCCAAAGACGCTTCCACGGTCATGTGGCCGCATGACACACACGGAACGCTGTTACCTACCCACCAAAGTGGTACCTATTCATCTACTTGCATTTGAATGCTTTCGAATTGCTAGGTTGGCAAGAGCTGGAGCTAGTGCGGAAGCTCACTCCGCACGCAGGACTAGGGATTCGAACCTCCGAACTTGTGATCTTCCGATCGACAAGCCTGGCGTCTTATCCACTGAGCCACCACGCCCCTTATGTATATGTATATGTATATGTATATGTACAGTATATGTATATATAGTCTGAAACATCTTTTTTCTTCAAGTAATGTAGTTTAGCAAGACAAATTCACTGCCCTAAATTAGTTATTTCCTTCCCTGTATTGATAATTAGTACTAGAGGGGATGGGTCTGAGTTACCTATTAACTCCCACTTCTATGTTTAGCAGCACATTAAGGAAAAAAAATACATTATCAGCCCCACAGGGGGAGAAACTGCTTTCTCCTGTTTATTTTAAAAATTTATCAGTAAAAGAAAACTTCCAGCTGCATTAAATTATCAAGCCACTTATTGTTCAAAATGATGTGTGTTTATATTTCACAATGTGTGTGTTTGTGTGCACACATACAAAAAAAAGTACAGTATATTCACAAACACCCTGCATGGTCTTCTAGTACTGTTCATTTTTTGTACGACAAAAAGAAAGGAAAACATTGTGTTTGCAGTATATGGAGAGAATTTTATCCTGTAACCCATTTAATCTATTTTGCTTTCGTTGGGTCAAATTTACATTGACAATATGTAAAAAAAATTGCAATATTCTACAGTACTTCTGTTTTTTAATTTCCTCATTAAATGCACACTGTACTGATCTGGAGGAGAATCACTGCATGCAGGATGGCCAAAGACTCATATACTGTTCCAAAGGAGATTATGTAGCTCAGTAACAGAGCACATGCTTTGATTGTACAGGGTCCTAGGTTCAATCCCCAGAATTTCCTACATTTGGGGGGTGGCAGGGTGGGGGGGGGGTGGCTCAGCGGGTAAGATGCCAGGCTTGTCGATCGGAAGATCGCAAGTTCGAATCGCTAGCTCCGTGTGACCAAGTGAGCTCCCGCACTAGCTCCAGCTCTTGCCAACCTAGCAATTCGAAAGCATGCAAATGCAAGTAGATGAATAGGTACCACTTCGGTGGGATGGTAACAGCGTTCCGCGTGCGTCATGCCGGCCACATGACCGTGGAAGCATCTTCGGACAACGCTGGCTCTTCGGCTAACAAACGGAGATGAGCACCGACCCCTAGAGTCGGACACGACTGCACAAATGTGTGGGGGGAACCTTTACCTTTTAGGGGTGGGGAGGGAAAGCCACTGTGGTAAAGAGGTTAATTGGACTAGGACAGAGGAGACCAAGTTAAAATCCACCCTAAGCCTCTTGGCCCAACGTACTTCCCAAGGACATTGTTGGGATAAAATTAAGGAAAATCCCATGCAAGCTTTCTTGAGCTCCTGGAGTAAATGTGAGATAAATATCACATCAAATAAATATTATCCTAGTATTTCAATACTGTATGACTCCACTGCCCCTAAGAAGCTTGAGATACAACTGTGGATGTTGTATATATCAAATACATGAGAAACCACTCACCAATCCTGCTGTTAGTAACAGTTGGTGAAATGGCAGGTGTAGCATAGTTTATCATTTTTTAATCTGTGTATGTTCAAGTGTCTCAACAGGTGGCAGTACCTAGCTAGCCTTAACGAGGCTTGGAAGATAAGCAGGGTTGGGGCTGGTAAGGACCTGGGTGGGATTTGTAGAGGGAATATCAAAGCAGTGGTTTATGGCTGGAAATGGGGGGGAAATCCCTAAAGAATGGAGTGGCAAACGTCTTCTGTATTATTGCAAACAAACTATACCAGCATGTTTATGAAGTCATCAAGAATTGAGCTCAACTCAAATGAGACTTTACTTTTTATTACTTTAAACACCCAGAGAATTTTAATACATTGTAGGTAAAAAGCAAAATAATAGGTAAATAATAGGTAAAAAGCAAAATAATAAACTATGGAGCTTATGTAAAATATTTAAATCTATCTTCTACAAAAGACAAGACCAAAGAAGCCATATTGAAGAACTCCAGTAATTATATCTAGATTGTTTATTGAAGCTCTATATATCCCCTATTATAATCAAATTCTTTTACAGTTACAGTTTAGATACTGAGCTACCTTTTGATGTAAATTGTAGTGCACTGCAAATTGCTAGAAATAATGACCCTCTCATTGCAAATAAAGAATACGTATTAAGAAAGAAAGAAAGCAAGCAAGCTTTGAGTAAATTGTACTTCACAAGTATCGTTGTTCTAAAGCCGAGCATTCCAAGCCATGTTTTGGGGAGCCTTGGAATTCCTCTGAAGCCCACCAGGAATTCCAAAAGGTGATCAGTAATGTCAGACAAGTTTCTCTGAAAGTCAGTTTCCCCTCACTTTCAAACTTGTCCAGTAATATGCAGCTGCATGAGATTTCTCTGTGTTTTGTGGCATGGATACTCAGGCTTAAACTGCATTTCATTTTATCTTTTTGCAGAAACAGCAAATGAACACTCATGAAGTCCTGATCCTAGCACAGAATTCAGAGAGGGAGGGTTTCGCCCTCTTTCCACCATTGTGATCCCAATCTGGATGGAAGGCTCTATGCCTGCAATTTGCATCACGGTAAAATAAATTTAAATGTGAAAGCCATTCATTCCAGCAGGAGTTTTTTTGCCATGCCATGCCATGCCACACCATGCCAGCATACAAGCATGGGAAGACTTGGCTAGGGAGAAACAGTTAACGACCCCCACTCTCATCCTTGAATCTTGATCCACTTCTCACTCTAACCCTCTTGCTTTTGACTTATCAAACAACCAAACACAATTGCACCGTAGTTTACTTGCAGGTGGGGCAGCGGAATTCTTGCTCTTTCTCTCCTGGATATCTACTGCAAAGGCTTGTACTTTAAAGGAAAGGATCCTCAGAAAGTGTATTCACTGACACACCAAATTTACCCAAATTTGGATTCGGGGGGAATTTGTTTTTATGGCTTTCAGCAGAAGAGAGATTTGAAAAGATTTTAAGAGATTTATTAATTAACAGTCTTCTTCCCTTCTACATTAGGGATATAACCAGCGGTAAGTAGTCTATCTTGGGTCAGCCCCAATCATTTTGGTTTTGCTTTGTTTTTTTTCACTTTACAAAGTATTTTGAAAGTTGGGTGATAGGAGATGAGAGGACAAACAGTTTAAATAATGGAAGGAACAAGGATGTGTTATACCTGCTTCGTTTCACAATAACATCCAAATGCATTCTTACCGAGAACAAAACTTAAAGGTTTCTGACAGAATTTTTACTGCAAAGAGTTCATCAGGAAATAGTAGAAATGTGCCATATGAGAAATGGGATTTATGGAGATCTTTAAATGATTTATAGTTAATCTTCTATTCACTTGCAGAAAATAATAATCCTGACCCAAACAAATTCATGCATTATTTACTTAGTTGACAGTAACAATCTTTTGCTTTCCCATACATTTTCTTCAGAACAGTTCTAAATGCCTATACCTTTATATTCAAACTTTAGCAGAGACTATGGCTGGTTTTATCTCCCACAGAAAATGGGGAAACTAAACAAAAGAAGTGATACCTAAACACAAAACACTGGACATCACCATTGGGAAGTAACACCTACTGAATTCAGTGGGGCTTACTTCTACATCGGTGGGTACAAGATTACAATCTTGGGGATTCAAACAATACTCACATTTGTGAATATACAGTACATTTAAAGGATTATACAGAAGTAGGAGGTCAAAGTCCAAACTATAATGCCATATTTTGACATGTGAAGAATAGTTTTGAAGTTTCATCTCTGAGATAATAGAGAAATTTTTCTTTTATAGATTTAATACAACTTTCAGCTCCTATCTTCCATAGCTCCCATTTTCCCCTCCTTCTTGAAATATCCACAGCTAAAGCCTTTAACTCTAATCTAAGATTCCTATATGCTGATTTTATAATGGAATTATGAGATTTCCCCACCCTCCCCAAACTTGATTTTCTGATATTTACTGAGGTACAGAGCGGGATCTTGCAAGCACAGTTCTTAATTTTTGCAACCTGCTCATAAAGTGTGTATTACCTGTTCTACAAACACACACACACACACACACATACATACATACACACACACACACACACACTGTGTGTATGTATGTACAGAGTGTGTTTGTGTGTGTGTGTGTGTGTATGTGTGTGTGTGTGTGTGTGTGTGTGTGTGTGTGTATATATATATATATATATATATATATATATATATATATATATATACATACATACATACATACATACATACATACATATTAGCCTGTAGCACTTGCAATCTGCCTTCCATAATCAGTTTTAGCTCTTGGCACATTAACATTAACAAACCAGGTTTGCACGAAGGACCTATTTTCCTTCTGCAGTGGAAAAAAATGAATGTAAATACACTAGTGCCAAATTATGAACATATTTATTTATACAACAAAGTACACCAATTTCCCTGCCTTAACTCAGAGAGACTTTTGCCAATTAAGGCAATCGTAACATTGTGAGGTTCATGTTCTATTTAGCATTCTCTTCTTGCCTCTAAAGGCAGCATTTGGAAAGGATTGGGGAAAGTTGAAGGCTGCCCTTGAGCCTGTACATGTTTTTTACATTATTTTTCTTTATCTGTAGTCCTGTATTGGAAAAAGTTTAAGGGATATGCAACAAAATGGGGAAGGGGGCAGAAATCTAACAGGGCCTGTAGGAGATAAGCTAAAGGAATGATGAAGTAGAAAAACAGGAAAACATATAATAAAGCTTATTTCTGATAAGTATGGAGTTGACTGAAGGTCACACATATCAATATCAAAAAAATGTAAATGAGAAGAATGGTAGAATTTGGATGTAAACATTTTAAACTATAGAAGAAAACAATACAGGAATGTTGAGCAAAGAGTCAAGGGCTGGATTTTCAAAGGAAGTCTAAAAAATGAACTGAAATGAAAGGACGCAAAGAGAACCAGTGGGAGAAACAATTCAAAGTGAAATGGGCAAGAAAGAAAAATAAAGGGAAATGTAATACTCTTGAAACATAACAAGCCAGGTATTTGGAAAGACAATTCAATAATGAAATGAATAGAAATTAAACTTCAACTCAAAGAATAGAGTTATTTTAAGGCAAGGAAAAACTTCCATTTAAAAGTCAGATGTTGAGCTGGTTCTTGGTATTGTGATTTGATATTTAGGAAAAGAATGGATACTCAAAAAACATTCTCTCCCCAGCCATTTGCGAGACAGATAATTTCTCTAATCTAGAAATTATTTCATATTTCAACTGTATATTCCATGTGCAGCCTTAAAATCTTTCTTCTTTAGGAATGATCACATAAATCCTATATGCCTTTCACAAAAGTGATGGTAGGACACATCAGTGACCTGTGACAGTAATCTATGGTGCTCCATGATGTATAATTTTGCTGTTTAACAACTAGTGAAACTGTTGCTTTAAGTCATGCACAGATTCTGGAATGAGATATCACGAATAAGCTTATGACACACAATTCAGATTATTTTCATCAGATTCAGATAAAGCTGAATCAGACTCTGGAAAGAAAAAAGAACTGGATTAAGTCCAATGAACTGAAATTCAGTGAACACAAGATAATGTCTAGCTTACTGTGCAGCACTCCCAATTTACTGGATTGGGTTGCATAATACCTCATTGCTCAGGTTCAAAGCCTGAAGGTACAGTATTCTTAAATCTGAACCTATTTTCAGAGCAACTTTCATCAGTTATGATTGAAACAGACAAAAATAGCTTGTTATATTTATCCATGGGCTGTTAATATCCCAATTATATTACTACAATATGGTGTCCATAGCACTGCTTTTATGATCTGTTCAGGAAATTTAGCTGGAACAAAATATAATGCCTAGATTACTGGTTAAAATCAAATGAAGTGGATGTATTTATCAGTTTGGAAAGATGAACTGCAAATCTATATCTTTTACATAATCCAGTTTGCCCTTTCAAAGTCCTAAATGCTTTGAGACTGTATTCTCCTGCATAAACATGTATGAACATGCCAAAATATTATGATTATTTTTGTAGGTCAGGATAGATCCCATGGTATAAGCTTTGATAGTCATTTTAAATCTCCTGGTTCTTGGAGCTTGCTTGCTTGCTTGCTTGCTTGCTTCCTCCCTCCCTCCCTCCTTTCTTTCTTTCTTTCTTTCTTTCTTTCTTTCTTTCTTTCTTTCTTTCTTTCTTTCTTTCTTTCTTTCTTTCTTTCTTTCCTGCTATTTTGATAATTTTACTGATTTTATTGTTATTGCTTGGCTAAACTCATTGAAACCACCTAGAAAGTCTTATAAACCATAAATCAGGACATAAAATGTTTCAAATAAATAAAATCATAGAACTATTTTGTGTAAGAGGAGATATTGTAGAGATTAATATTCTTCTCATTAATACAATCTCAGATGTCAATGCTATTATTATTATTTTTGCAGATACTAAGTTTAAACTATGTTTATGAAGTAGTTGTAGTTGTTTTTACATATTCCAAATCTAAGCCTGCTGACTATTCCCTCTGGTGTGGGAGAGGGCCTATTAGGATGGCCCGGCCCAGGTGACAGATGGCCCTATTGAGTTCCAGAGGGAGCTGGGGTATTTTTCCAAGGACCTGTCAAGCAGTTCAGCCGAGGCCTTGGCTGCAGCCTGGAAAAGGCATGTGACAGAGGCCCTGGACTGGATTGCTTCTCTGTGACTTCTCTCTGTGCACCAATCCTGGGGTGGTCCTTGGTTCTCTGAAGAACTCTGAGAGATGAAATGCCAGAAGCGATGCCTACAGCACTGTTGGTGAAAGACAAAGGGCGAATACAACTGAACACGAATAACAGCCCACATTTTGGCCTACACTGTAGCAATAAGGGCAGCAAAACATCACTTGTTTGTTAGATCCTACCCCTCCTGGGTTATTAAAGCAGCCTGGGAGGTGACCAGGATGGGTTCATGCCGTGGTTCATGCAGAGAGGAGTGATCCCACCAGCCTTGAAGGAAGCCCCCTCCTCAAGACGTCATTGCTGGACCCTTCCCAGTTGGAGAATTATTGGCCTATTTCCAATCTTCCCTTTTTGGGGAAGGTTGTAGAAAAGGTGGTTGGACATCAGCTACAGAAGATCTTAGAGGAAACAGAGTATCTGGACCCAATTCAGTCTGGCTTCAGGTCAGGGTACAATACAGAGACAGCATTGGCCGCACTGTTTACCTGTGGTGGAGGGTGGTGCATCCATCCTAGTGCTCCTTGATCTCAAAGCAGCTTTCAATATTGTCGACCACAGTATCCTTATGGACCATCTGTGGGGGTTAGAATTGGGAGGCACTGTGCTGCAGTGGTTCACCTCCTTCCTCAGCAGTTGGTTCCAATCAGTATTGATGGGGGGGGGGAGAGATTGCATCCATGGCCCCTCATGCGTGGGTGCCTCAGGGCTCAATACTTTCCCCCCTCCTGTTCAACATTTACATGAAACCACTGGGTGAGTTCATCCACCAGTTTGGGGTGCAGTGTCATCAGTATGCTGATGTTACCCACATCTACAGTACATCTCTACTCCGAGCGGCACAGGTGAAACTGTTGATGTATTGACCCGGATTGATCTGGAGGCTGTTTGGGTCTGGATGGGGCACAGCATACTTCAGCTAGTCCTAACAAGACTGAGTGGCTGTGGCTGTTTGGGCCCCCTGAGTTGGGGATGTTACCATCCTTGGTCTTGAATGGGGCTGCACTCCCCCATTCAAGACTGGGGCACAACTTGGGGATCCTTTGGACTTGCAGCTACTGCTCAAAGAGCAGGTGACAGCTGTGGCCAGGAGGGCCTTTGCACAGGTTCATCTTGTATGCCAGTTGTGCCCTTTCCTCAGTCACGAGGCCCTTCAGACAGTCACTCATGCCCTGGTCAACTCATGACTGGATTATTGCAATGTGCTTTACATGGGGCTTCCCTTGAAGTCCACCAGGCAGCTACAGCTGGTTAAAAAAGCAGCGGCACAAGCAGTAACAGGCGCCTCTCAGTGTGTCCATGTGTCACCACTGCTACACAAGCTGAATTGGCAAGTACAATTCAAGGTGCTGGTTATTACCCATAAAGCCATGTATGGCACAGGGCCTGGATATCTGAGACACCGCTTGTCTCCAATTGTTTCTGCCTGCCCAGTACGTCCCAGCAGAGTGGGTGCGCTCCAGGTCCGCTTCATTAAACGTCATCTTGTGGGACCGAGGAAGTGTGCCTTCTCTATCACAGACCCCACCCTCTGGAACAGCATCCCCCCCCCCCCGAGATAAGGTTGGCACCCTCTCTCCTAGGGTTCTGGAAAGCTTTGAAAACCTGGGTTTGGTCCCAGGCCTGGGCTTAATGTTAATTATTTGTTTAATGGCCCCTGTTTTGTTTTGTTGATTTTGTTGTTTATTAGATCATTTTAGTCTGGGCTGCCTGTTTGATTTAATGATTTAGTTGTTTTTGTGTCTTTTTCTAGTTTTGTATACCACCCAGAGTTCATTGGAGTTGGGCAGCCAATAAAATAATAATAATAATAATAACAACAACAACAACAACAACAACAACAACAAGATAACAATTGAGTTCTAGTCCCACTTTAGTCACAGACCCACCTGGGTGACCTTGGTCCAGTCATTCTCTCTCAGCCCTGGGAAGGAGGCAACAGCAAACCACTTCCGAAATCTTGCCAAGAAAACTGCAGGGACTTGTCCAGGCAGCCGCCAGGAGTCAACACGGAATTAAAGGCACACACACACACATACACAAAGTACAAAAACAGAGAAAAATTAATCTGAGAGAAAACAACAACAAAAATCCATCAAGACTTATAGTATATTACTCTAGGAAGGATCTTCTCCAGAGCTGAACATCCAAAAAAAGATTTTACATTATGCATCTTGATGCTTCAACTTTTCATATATATGTTAAAGCAGGGTTCCTCAACCTCAGCCATTTTAAGATGTGTGGACTTCAACTTCCAGAATACTCCAGCCAGCAATGCTGGCTGGAGTATTCTGGGAGTTGAAGTCCACACATGTTAAAATGGCTGAGGTTGAGGAACCCTGTGTTAAAGGACTAAGCTAGTCATATATTAATACTATATTGATTTTTTTTCCTTTTCCTTTGAGTTCATTCTAATTACTATTACGTATATTTTTATTGCATTATCACTGTTGATGCATTTTATCTGTTATATTTTACAATAATCTATAATAGAACATAACATTATTTAAAATAATTTTTTAAAAATTGCATTGCTGATATAGAAAGGTGGGAGGACAGATGTATTATCCAAGGGGAGTAGCCAATCCAGACTGAATACATTGTAAACTGTTGCCAGAGTGTTTCAGTCCAGCATGAGCACAATACAGGAGCAGTTCAAAGAGTGAATGTGGATATATCTTTTGTGAAAGTGGCTTTCCACATTCACTACAACCATGATCTAGTAGGCTGAAAGTTATAGCAACTCTAGACTTTCTTTAACAAATCTAATAAAAACAAATTTATTTATTTATTTATTTATTTATTTATTTATTTATTTATTTGATTTCTCACCGCCTAACTCCCTATATCAATATTATTGCCTCCTCCTTTCCCCCCCCCCCCGGAATTTCAGGTATTCAGAACTATTGCTTTGCACATGAGAGGTTTCCATCAAATGGGGACAGAGTCAATTGATACTGTCCTGCTGTGACCACAGTGTGGGAGCTCCCATGAAGGATACCTCAGAAGATGAGAAGGAAGGAGTACAGGAGGGCCTTAGAGGCCACTGATTATCACAATCCAAAATCCAGTGGGGCAGCTGGGACAAAATGGCACTTGCAGTTAACTCCTGCTAATTTTCAAGTCCATGGGAGGACTCCATGAGAATAATGAACTATTCAGTTTGCTCCTGAGCAGGCCAGTATTCTAAAGTTTGGTATGTAAAACCTGTCTATACTTGGTGTGCTTTCTGTGTGAAACTTTTGGACTGACTTGTAGATTCTATTTGGCTTGTACCTGATTCTGCCTTCATGTTAGCTTTTTGGATCTGGGACTTGTACTTTTTGGCTTGGCTAAAGTACTGAATTGCTCTAAGATCACATTTCTACTTAACCCTGTGCCTGTGTATTGTACTTTGGAAGGAACTTTGAGTATCTAAGTTCCAAGCTGCCTTGCCTGAGATACCATTGGTGATGGTGACAGGAAATTGTAGCTGCAGCATTTGGAGCAGCATTGCCCAGATGGAGGAAAGGGAAACAGCATGCTCTACATTGCATTCTCTTGGTGGTATCAATCCATTTGGTGGAGAATATGCAAAGACTGCAACTGTCCCTGGTTTTTTAGTCTTATAAAAATCAATATAAGTCCCAGACCTAACAGGGAGACTAGGAGGTGAAAAAGTATATAAGATTGTGATATCACTGAACCCTGATTAGGTCTACCTACAGAAAGACACTAAGGAATCTCTGCAGCTGGGCAAACATCATAGTGAAACATCATGGGGAATGGGCTTTACAGTATGAAGAGCAGAAGTGTGAAGCTGAGACTATGGATCTAGAAGGCAGAGAATTCTTGTATCTCCACTTCTGACCATTCTTCTGGATCCTACTAAAGGAATTATACTTTGTGAAGTATCTCTTATTTTAATCCTTTTTAAGATTAGCTGCAACAGCCACCAAAAGCCCAGATTTAGGATGAGGTCCCCAGAGGAATGAAGAAAACCTGATTGGTTCAGACCTCTTGGACTGAAATCATTCTACTTCAGGCCATAAACAGTGAATACAAACCTTGGATAAGTTTGTAATGGTACAATCATACATCTTGAAACCATCATAATGGCACAGTCATGAGCAAAGCCTTCTCTTAAAGAAGAAACTGCAGTCTTGAGGAGCAGCTTTCAACAATGTGGTCCTTCCTTAAGCAAACAAACACATGGAAAAGTTGTCTATGGTGGCAATTTGTTGTCACTCTCAAAGCCATAAATTTAGCAAAATTACAAAAAAAGGAAAACACAATTAGCAGTTATGATACCCTTTGTATAATCTACTAACACAGACAAGGATCAAAAATATAACTTTTTTTTTTTGCAACATAGCTCCTAATGAGTGGAGAAGTTTCTTGATGACAATGTTGTTGTGGAAAGTAAGAGGAAAAAGAGAAGCCATACCCAGAAGCATGTACAGAAAGCAGTTCACTTACCACCAAAAAAGGTTTCCTTGGTTCTAGAAATTTGCAACAGAGGTTCTGTACAGATATAGAGCCCAGTTGTGTAATGCAAAGAGACCACAAAGAAAATTTTCTCTGATTGCTTACCTCAGATATAAGGATGACAACATTTTTTTTTCTTTTCTACAGAATATATATCAAATTTAGGCAAATTGTGTTTCAAAAGAAATCAGAAAATTCTGTAGCAATTGGAATGAAAACTGTAAACAGGGTACAAATTAGTTTTATCTGCATGGCATAATAAGCCTCAGAAAATAGTTCATGAAGACATATGTTTGCAGTAGTGTTCCCAGACAACTGCAAAAGGATGATGCTACAATAACAACCAGTGCCCAATGATACAATCGCACAAATGCTATAATTATATACTTGCATTAGGACAGCTGATGCATGTCTATAATTCACAGCATTTGTGCTATTAGGTCATCACACACACCATTTGTCCTTCTTTGCCTTCCTTTGCCCTCCCCCCAATCAATATAACTTGCTAACTAATAATGGAGGCTTATAGTGTGAATCCAAAGAGGCAGTGCCTCAAGATATCAGATTCTGGTTTCCACAAATCCCAAAGGGTGGTGCAACGGGCTTCAGTCCCGTACCAGTTAACAAAACATGCAAGATAGTTACACAAGTAAGATAGCAGTGTATGCATACTTATTAATCTTTTTTGTGACTTAGCAGACATGAAGACAAAGCCTGTGATTGTTCCATGATTCCTATGCTTCTGAAGAAGCTCTCAGCCCAAATATTTGGGAATTAAATGAAGTTATATGTAGATCATAACTGATACACACATTAATCCACAAGATGAAGTGTACTGTTGAAAACAAAGTTGCCAACTTCTTTCCCCATCTCTACTAAAATATTCAGTAAAACTAAGCCATCTTCAAAGGACATACCATACAGTAAATTTTGCAGCCTCAGTGAAAAAGTTATTGTAGCTTATTTTATTTATTTGTTTGTTTGTTTGTTTATTATCCTGCCTTTATTATTTTTATAAATAACTCAAGGCGGCGAACATACCTAATACTCCTTCCTCCTCCTATTTTCCCCACAACAACAACCCTGTGAGGTGAGTTGGGCTGAAAGAGAGTGACTGGTCCAAGGTCACCCAGCCAGCTTTCATGCCTAAGGCAGGACTAGAACTCTCAGTCTCCTGGTTTCTAGCCCAGCACCTTAACCACTAGACCAGAGCTTTCCAAACTGCGTGTCGCGACACAAAAGTGTGTCGCCACACACAGAGTGGTGTGGCGCCACACCACCCGGAAGTGGCGGTGTGCGCATGCTGTTTCCATCCCATATCCAGGCCGGAACCCTGACTGGAAGGGGTCCAGATAATCCGTTTCATCCAGGATCCTCTGGAGCTGCAGCGCGACCACCTTCTCAACAACTTCCCCAAAAAGGGGAGGTTGTAGACAGGATGAAAACTATCCATCAAGGTGGGATCCAGCGATGGCTTCTTAAGGAGGGGACGAACCACAGCCTCTTTAAAAGGCTGGGGCACAACCCCCTCCTCCAGAGATGCATTAGTCACTGCCAGTACCCACCCACACATCACCTCCCGGGAAGCTTTTACCAGCCAGGAGGGACATGGATCCAACACACAGGTGGCCGAGCTCACAGTCCCTAGGATCCTGTCCACTTCCTCAGGAGTCACAGGGTCAAAGTGTTCCCAGATAACTGGGTAAGAACCTACCCCAGGCATCTCCACCGGACCATTATCCATGCTGGCATCCAACTGGGAACAAATCTGAGTTATTTTATCTGTCAGAAAATCCACAAATTCCTCAGCGCACCCCTGCAGGTACACCCTACTAATGGTGCAAAATTATTTTTCCCCTTGTTTTTTGGAGAGGGGAGGGAATTTCAGCATTTTCCTTTCTTTATTTTTAACCAGTAAAATCTCCTTCAAGTCATGCTCAGCTCCTAGTGACCATCCTTGTGGCTGTCTTGAAAATGTAAATGTAAGTAGTTTGCCATTGCCTTCTATTATCATTATTACAGTCTAGTCTACAACCCTGGATTTTCTGGCAGACTCCCATCTGAGTACTAACCAGGTTTGAGCCTGCAGTATCAACCAAGGTCAGTAAAGTGCTACATTCAACCCTGGAGTCTCAGGCTGCCATCCCTGGTTAAGCTCTAACAAGGATTTAAGCTGCCAAGGTCTGAACTGCACTGCTAAGGTTTCCATCTTCAAAGGCAGTATCTATAACAGCACATAACACTATCCAGATTAGGAGAACAGCACAAGGAGAGTCATGCAGCATTTAAGCAGCAGTCTATTGAGCCCAACACCCCACCAGAAGAAAATAATGGCAGTAATCTGATCCAATTGCAGTTCACGCAATAGGATTCTGCCCGTGATCCAGAAGTTACTATATAAGCATTGTGACATTATGACTAGTGGCCATTAATAGCTTTATCCTCCATGAAGTTACTGAATCTCCTTGCATGTATTCATTAATTTTATTTTAATATTTGTAGAATAACTTTTATTTTAAAAAATACCAAGATGGTGAACCACCTATTTTAAAGTCATCTAAGTTGGTGACCATCAACTAAGAGGGATACTTTAACCCTGGTAAATCCTGGTTAAATAATATAATCATAATGATTAAATTTCTGATAACCACTGAATGTCTAATGGCCCTCATAATAATGATTTTTGCAAAATTAAAAAGTGCTTAACCTACTTTTTTCATCTTTATTTTTATTTTTTGCAAACAGCAGGTCTCCATGATTATAGATGCAAATAAAGTTGAACATCATAAATCTAAGCACTTCTGTGTGTCTTATTTGTGGATTAACTGAAAATAAAACATTTAATTCTTCTTCAAGATGATGGTGAATATTGTGGTAGAACGGAATACATTATATTGTGGACTTGGGAAACACTCTTTCTTGAACAGATAAGTTCCATTCTTTAGTTGCTTGATTTTTTGCTCCATTCTGGAGCCAAGAATAACTGGAAGTAGTAGAAAAATGCCACTGTATACTGACAATCTCCATTATAAAAGATATTTTGGCCTAATCAACATATTGTTCCTGCTGGAAGATATGATACTGGAAAGCGGACAGTTTTGATGTATGCTTTCAGAATGGCAGTGTGATTATGGGAAAAAATGAAAAGGCAGGAAATCATGGTGCTGAAGAAAACAAAATTGCATATGAGTTAAATTCCCTAACTGCACAAGCCAAAAAGCATAATATACTTGGCTTGTCCAACTATTTACATTGGGACAGCCATGTTAGTCTTTTTTTTTTCTTTCAAAGATAACAAAAAATAAAGAAAAACACACAAGCAATTTTGTGCATTCAAGTGAAATAGAAAACAGAAAAACTATAAGCAGATGACTGCTTAGAATATGTTTGCTTAGCACAGCTGCCTTAGAATAATTTCAAAGAAGCCAAGGTCAGTTTAAGATAGCTCTGTCATCATATGCCAAAGTTGTAGGCCTGGAGACCTTTGGAAAAGTGCTGAACTAGCTGAAATACATTTACACTGACCCCAATACATTTAAATCTGTCACGCACAAACCAACAGGAGATCCAAGTAGTATTGCAGGTCAAAGTAAGGCCTTAGTTATCCCACCAAGTTATGGGAAGTTATTATTCCTTGGTCAGAAATCTTCAGTTGCAGATGAAAGGCATGTTCATTTTTTAAAAGACCAAATACCGATATTAATAAGAAACCAGGCCTGATTACTCTGAAAATGTTTCTAATCAAAGAATTTATATGGTTCAGAAGTAGTTTTTGCATAAGAATGTTGCATAAGTGACTACATGCCTGATAATGGATAAATAAACATTTACACACTTCTCTTTGATTGGTTTTACACACTTTTTCATAATAAATGTTTTAAAATATTATTTTTAATATTTTTACACATTTATTTTAATGTTTTAAAATGTTACAACTTTAATATTTATTTTAAAATGTTAAAATAAAATATACTAACCTTTTAAAAAATCAGCTCACAGCTAAGACAAACCAAAGTTAACAGTCTTCTCCAACCCATATCAGCATGACTGTAAACCTTTGACATTCCACTGAAATGAACTAGGCTTGGGTTACTCATTAGTTTTAATACTGATCTTAAGGGAGTCCAACTTAGTCTAGTACAACCCACAGTTCATGGCTCCTCATAATATTTACATTCAATATGCATTGTTTTGTGAGAGGCAGAACTATCATCCCCTAGACTGCAAGCCTTGGGGAGGTAAGGTTGAGAGGACCTTGAAGAAAGGTCTGTTCCAATCACAAATACTATATGGAGATCCTCAAAAATTCATTTCATCCTAATACCTGTTTAAGTAGGTTAATGTTCATGCCTCACATGTTGTGTAAGGATTTTTTTAAAAAAAAATCAAATAAATGTTTACTAGATTAAATTTTATGGATTGATTCATTTATTTAAATAATTTCTCTGGCCACCCGTCTCATAGCTGTGACTCTGGGCAGTGTACAAAGATTTAAAAACAACAGTTACAAGCAATAATCCATGATGCCCAAAGTAAACAGTATGTCCCAATTAGAAACACATCTGTAGATGGAGAGTAAATGGGAGTTGCACATGCTTCTTAAAATGATATGGGGTGGCCAAGGACTTTTCCAGTGGCTTTTAACCATTAGGCATGGCATGTTTATAGCAAGAGGTTTCCCTGCTCCCTACACCTTCATACTACCTTGACTGACTATTGATGGAATGGAATAATATATAACAGAATAATATATATCACAATCTAAATGGCTTCTGTTTACCTCACTAGCACAAATTGCTCTGAGGCAAAACTCCTGAATCTACTCCAAAGAAATTGGTGATAAAGTTATGATACATTCAAGTTTCTATTCCACAAGACAAGCTGGCTTGATGGATTGGTTGGAAGAAATTTCTGGGTGATCGTGATACCTTATTCTGAGACAGACTTTCCATCCTAGCATTTGCCAGAAGTCTAGGGATTACAACTTCCTAAATTTTCTTTAGTCATGCTGAATGAGAACTCAGGGTTTTGTGATCCCTATACACCAGTGTTTTTCAAACTTGGCAACCTTAAGGCATGTGGACTTCAACTCCCAGAATTCCCAGTCAGCATGCTGGCTGGGGAATTCTGGGAGTTGAAGTCCACATGCCTTAAAGTTGCCAAGTTTGAAAAACATTGCTATACACCTTGCAGATTTCACCTTGAAGATTTCAGTCTGCCTAAACAGGCCTGGCTTAAAATTCATAAGTGATTCTTTTCTTGCATACATTAATCTGAATCTGTTTAGAAGATTATTAATACAATTCCTAAACAAATATATAGCAGTAGCAAAGGAGACAGCAGAATAAAGGCTCTTGGCTCGTAGGAAGACAAAAATTTCCATGTCCTGGTTTATGTCTTTGCTGCACTAGCCCCAAGTTATCATGAAGAAATCAACACAAACACACCAAATATTGAAAGATGAAAAGCGGATGACTCCTAATCACGTACGCCCTGCTAAAATCCCTGACTGAAAGCCATGCCAAATGTACCTCTTGCCATATTACGCAGGGTTAGAGTTGTAAGTTAGAGACAAACTATGTCTCTGGTATCTGCATTTCAGAGAGAAGAGAGCTGTTACTAATCTGAGGAAAGGTGTTAGCTCAACTGGACGGAGGTGTTTGAAATCCATCCAGGGTAGTCTCCCCCTACCTTGCAAGGTCGTCTTGATATGTTGCTCTACAATTGTAGCAGCAATTTTCATAGTTAATGAGCGCTTTTCAAGCTCAGACTTACAATGAACAGAAAACTAAAAAGATACACTATGTCTTAATTCAGAGCTCTTTCATTTCATTCAGAGTTTCTGGTCTGCTACATGCATTTTTACATACTGTGTTCCTGGTATTCTATTAGAATACTTTTGCCTTCTACTACTGTTGAAGAGATACTTTCCAATCTTCCCAATTTCTTTATAACCTTCCAGAAATGTAGAGATAAATAAACACTGGCCTTACATAAAAATATAGTAATTGCTTATATTGTAGGGACAAAATGTAGGTAGAAATATAATCCTTCACAGTAAACTGTTATGGTACTTATTTCTTCATAAAGTGGAAAGGCGATAAGGCCTGCTGTCTCTATGTGAAACCAAATGTTTACAAATACTCAAACCCATAAATTTGAAGGGGAAGCAGAATACAGAATATTCTTGTTAATGCAGAACATTTTCTGGTAATTTTATAGTCTAATTTTCAGCGGTTCCCTGCAGAATGAATGCAGTTCTGAAGGCAATTTTATAAAGTACTTTGTGGATAACTATTATCTGCTAATTATTAGAAATTGCATGTTGTTGTTAATTGCATAAATAAATTGTTTTATCTGAAAGCCATTAAAAAAATGTTTGGCGATTGAAGCATATATGGTTTTGATGTTCCTGTATAAAACATTTAACTCTAAAATAATGACATGGTGCTTTAAACCAATGTCCTAGACTAATGCATTATAAGAGTGCTCTATTTATTTATTTTGCTTTTGTTTTACTGAGCTCTTTGTTTAACATCCCATACTCAGCATATATAGTATATTAAAATATGAACAATAACTTCAGCAGCTTTTGAAAGGAATAAGAACTGATTTTTTAAAATATATTTATATATCTTTTAATAGCTATTTCTGAAGTAGTTCCATAAAAACATATGGACAGGTTAATATTGCATTTCTTCTCTTTTTATGGGTACCAATGCAACATTCAAAAAACAAAACAAATCTATGGAGTGAAATTTCTATTCAGAAAAATAACTCATTAAACTAGTATTGCACTGAATGATATTTCTTCGCCATTTTTTTCAACTATTCTTATTCAATTAATGGATGAATCTTTTCGATTTCCTTTTTCAAACAAAAAAATTGGTAGAATTCTTATAAGTGTTGTATGGCTACCATTTTTTTTTCTAAGTTCAGGTCAGATTCTGGTTCCTGATATTGTATCGCTAAAAGTTTGGAATCTAAGTACCGTGAACGGCATTTCTCTGTCCTCCCTATTTGCTGTCTTCTAGTTATAATAAGACTATAGCAGGGCTTTCCAAAGTTTTCCCGCGGCGACACACCAACCGCCGTTGGTGTGTCGCCGCAGGAAAACCCGGAAGTGCCACCGTTGCGGCAGCGCGCAAAAATCCGGAAGCGCTGCTGCCGCTTTTGGGGTTTTGCGCACCGCCGTTGGTGTGTCGCTGCAGGAAAACCCGGAAGCGCTGATGATGATCAGCGCTTCCGGGTTGTGTGGCAACACACCAGACTGTGTGTGGCGACACACTTTTGTGTCGCGACACACAGTTTGGAAAGCTCTGGACTATAGAATTTGTTCACATGGGTGTGTGTGTGTGTGTGTGTGTATGAATTTGGAATAAAAAAAAACAACCTCTGTTGTGGGTCCAAAGCCATGAGACCATCCCACCATATCTGATTACTTTAGATCCAAATCATGTTAGAGTTGAAGATGGTTCAAATTATATCTGCAAAACAATATTTTCTTCTTTTAATTTCTTATTATTTTCTATTATTGTTCTTATAACTTGACTCTGGGTTCACTATTCATGCTGTAAAAGTATTACATAAATTCCCTGTTAACAGACCATTGTTAATACGTGTACTTTGTATCTTTAATAATTTAATAAATTGAATAATTTTAATGTAATCCATGAAATAAATCATCAAAAGAGGCTGCTTCAAAGACTAAGGTACTATTTTATTTATGTGATGTTATCAAGAAAACTCAAAATAAGAGGGAGGCCCAGATGTGCCAATCAAGAGTGAATCTGTTTGCTATTAGAGCTTTTTTCAGGATTTTACCCAAAATTTTACCCGACCATAAGGTTGGCAGTTCGAAACCGCATGACGAGGTGAGCTCTCGTCACTAGCCCTAGCTCTCTGCCAACCCAGCAATTCGAAAGCTAATATATAGCAAGTAGATAAATGGGTACCACTCACGTGGGGCAATTTGCGGGCGTCCAGCGGAGGGTCGTCCTCGTTCCAAGAAAGATCTGGAAGAGCGGTGATGATGGCGGAGGACGACGGAGGACGACGGATCCGGAAATACCAGCTCCTGGACGTCAGCAGCCGGCGCGGAGCGAGGCATTCTGGGACTTGCAGTCCAATGCCTGCAGCGGAAGAGCCAGTTCCCTTCCTCTCTCCCTGTCGCACGGTAATAAAATTGTAATATGTAAAATGTAAAATGATGATGTATAATTGGATGTATAATTGGATTTGATATATATAATGTAAGCCGCCTAGAGTCCTCCAGTAGGGAGGGGATAGGCGGGGTATAAATAAGATAAATAAATAAAATAAATAAAATAAAGTAGATGGATGCTCCTCATTCTCTCCATACATTCAATCAGGAGATCTGAAGGAACTATACATTCAGGTTTACATGAATATGTTCTGACATCAGTGTGTTCCTTGATCACTGACATCAGTGTGTTCCTTCACTGAGCAGGTTGCCCTTTTTGCTATAGAAGCCAAAATGCTACATGTAAGTTTTCTTTCTGGAATTGCAGTTGATGGCAAAAAGGATAATGTAATTTTATGCTTTATAGGGGGCATGGTGGCTCAACGGGTAAGAAGCCAGGCTTGTCGATTGGAAGATCACAAGTTCGGAGGTTTGAATCCCTAGCCCCGCGTGACGGAGTGAGCTCCCGCACTCGCCCCAGCTCTTGCCAACCTAACAATTTGAAAGCATGCAAATGCAAGTAGATTAATAGGTACCACTTCGGTGGGTAGGTAATAGCATTCCGTGTGCGTCATGCCAGCCACATGACCGTGGAAGCGTCTTCGGACAACGCTGGCTCTTCGGTTAACAAACGGAGATGAGCACCGGCCCCGAGAGTCAGACACGACTGCACAAATGTGCGGGGGGGAACCTTTACCTTTACTAATTTTATGCTTTACACCTAACTTTATGGACTTTCAAGTAAATGAAGACTTACTGGTTTTCAGATAATTGAATGACGATCTTTTTATAAAGGATTACAGTACAGTATATATAGTAGTATATCTATGACAATA
Organism: Charina bottae; assembly: GCA_023362775.1. Classification (NCBI taxonomy): domain Eukaryota; kingdom Metazoa; phylum Chordata; class Lepidosauria; order Squamata; family Charinaidae; genus Charina; species Charina bottae. The sequence goes on from JALMGJ010000003.1 coordinate 192,096,281, forward strand.
TTACTGTGGATAGAAGAACCTGAAAGCCAGGCTTTAAAACGATGCTGTCTAATCAGAGCCTGGAACTGCAACACAGCCTGGAATCTATAGAGTTCAGGAGGCAAGAAGGTTATTATTCCCCCCTCCCCCCATTCTATATACACACAAACACAAACAAAAACCAGGCATGGCATTTGTAGTAGAAGTGCAGAAGGTAAGGAAAGGGGAGGTTTAATTTCTCATTCCCAGACCCAAAGAAAATTTCCATCTTCTGAAGTACAATTAAAGTTTGTTGTGGGGAGGGGGGGGAGAGAGACCTTCCGTTAATCCTAATAGAAGCTTTGATTCCTAAAGTAGTTCCTATGTGGAGACACTGTTTACTTCAAGAATGTAGCAGGAGAAGGAGGGCTTTAAGATTTTTTATATTGTAGTCCAATGTATAACTCACCCCACACACCTGGTATTTTAATGTTTTTAAAGTGTGGTCTTATTACTAGTCACTCCATTAAAGTAATGTGTAGTAGTCCCTGGATTATTCCTTGGAGCCCTAGACAAGTATTTATTAGCACTGATATAAGAAAAAAAACCTTACATTTGGTTTTCAGGTTTATTTATTTATTTATTTATTTTTAATAACGATTTCTCGCAGACTGAAAATAAGAATATAATTTGGGCTGCACGACCACTTTAAGGGGAAGTGGGGAGGGGGAGGGGTAGAAGTGTGACAAAAAATAGTCAAACATCAAAACCTATTCAAACCTCTGTGTGACACTGGGCTGATGGGGTTAAGGCATGTCAGTTTCTATAGATATATGATTCACTAGGGAGAGTTGTGGCCAGCAGTCTATCCAATGCCTTTGATTTTCTCACTTAGGTGGGTCAGGAACTCATCTGCCACTGAATGAATTGGAAACAGCTGTTTCATGTTCCATGGGCTTCATTGCTGTTGCACAGAGCTGTTCTCTGCTGATACTTGCAGTATCATTTTCTTCTCCAAAACAAGAAGGCACACTCAGGCTTCATTCATTGGCGATCACTCGTAGCCGAGTAAGATTGTCTTCCAAAGGTAAAATTTTAACGGTGGATCTGTAAGTGGCTATAAAGGCCAATTCTGGATCCGCACAACCTCCCACAATGAGGGCATAGGTTTCCGGGTGGGAGACGGTCATGATGAGGGTTTGCCTGACGTGCCTTCCTTTTAGCTCTTTTCTCCCTTTCGCCCTGTACTCGTGCTTCTTCAAAGTCCATAGCGCCATTAATAAAGGCTGACCTCCAATTGAAACGCTCATGAATTAGGGCTTCCCAGTTCTCAATGCTGATATTACATTTTTTTAAATTAGCTTTGAGAGTATCTTTGAATCTCTTTTGCTGTCCACCAATATTCCGTTTTCCATTCTTAAGTTGGGAGTAAAGTAGCTGCTTTGGAAGACGATGGTCAGGCATTCGAACAACATGGCCGGTCCAGCGAAGTTGATGTTGGATGATCATTGTTTCAATGCTGGTGGTTTTTGCTTCTTCTAATACGCTAACATTAGTCCGCCTATCTTCCCAAGTAATTTTCAGAATTTTTCGGAGGCAGCGTTGATGGAATCTTTCAAGAAGTTGGAGGTGGCGTTTGTAGAGGGTCCATGTTTCACAGGCATACAGAAGGGTTGGTAGTACAATGGCTTTGTAAACAAGCATTTTGGTCTCCCTGCGAATGTCCCGATCCTCAAACGCTCTACGTTTCATTCGGGAGAAAGCTACACTCGCAGAGCTCAGGCGATGCTGAATTTCAGCGTCGATGTCGGCTTTTGTAGATAGATGGCTTATATACTTATATATACTCAGGCTTATATAGGTATTCTAAGCATAGTGACATGTACAGTATTTGAGAGTGTTCTTGTTTTCCATTTACAAATACTATACTCCTGGAGACTGTGCTGGTCCTTAGTCATGACTGCAGTGCCTACATTCATGTCAGTCACACCAACATGCAAGTCTGTTCACTACACTTTAGGTTGTAACTGGACATTATGGTTAATCCTTTATGATGTTGAGATGCTGCTAAAAACTGCACTGTTTTGATCCCAAACAAAAAGAAAGGATTGAAAATAGCCATGGGAAAAAGGCAAAGAGTCAACAAACCCTTCTAGCAAGAGAAAGAAGAAGAAAACTACAAGGAAGTTCCAAAGATATATCTCACTTGTGCTGTTACGTTTTGTAATGATAATGCACCAAAGGTGTAACAGAAAGATGGTGCAGCAGCACTCTTAAGACTGGATATTTTTTGGACAGCACTACGTGTTGTTTTTTTTATAGAAGTTTTATTAAATTTTAAATATACAAAGTTAAAAGTTAAGAATGAAACATAAATAGAAATACAAATTAAAAAGAAAAGAAAAGTGCAGTAAAGTAAGAAAAAGAAAGAAAAAACAAACATAGAAATTAGATAGCTTCCGATCCGTCTATGGTCATAAGAATAAAATAGATATCTTGTTCTTACATACTGGCTATTCATATAACATTCATATATTTTTCTTGTCTATTATATACTATTCATATATAGTCTAGTCATCAAAACCCCATGCAAGCTTTACTCCTCCTGCTTTTTGCAAATAGTCCATCAAAGGTTTCCACTCTAAGAAAATAATAATTTGAATTTTCTTTTAGTAAACAAGTCAGTTTGTCATTTTCTGCCATTTCTAATAGTTTCAACATCCATTCCTGTATTGTTGGTACACTTTGATTTTTCCAATACTGTGCATATAAAAGTCTTGCTGCCGTAATCATATATTGTATTATTCTAAAAAAATGTTTTTCTATTTGTACATCCCAAATTCCAAGTAGAAAAAATCTAGTTTGAATGGTATTTGTATCAGTAATATATTTTGCATTAAAGAGTGTATCTCAATCCAATATTCCTTTGCATTTTTACATGTCCACCACATATGGTAAAATGACCCTTCTTGTTTTTTACATTTCCAACGTAAGTTGGAAATATTCCCATACATTTTTGAAAGTTTTTGTGGGGTCATATACCATCGATACATCATCTTGTAGAAATTTTCTTTTAAGTTATAACACAAAGTAAAATTTAATCCTTTAGTCCACATGTCTTCCCATTGTTGAAGTTGTATATTGTGGCCAATATTTTTTGCCCATTGAATCATACAATCTTTAACTTGTTCCTCCACCATTTCTCCTTTTAGCAATAATTTATACATTTTAGCGATTAAATGTTCATCGGTATCACATAGTTGTATTTCAAATTCTGATTTAGTTTGTTCAAACTCCAAATTTTTTTTATCTAATTTAAATTTCTCTATCAATTGCATATAGGAAAGCCATTGAAAAGTATACCCTTCTTGAGCAAGTTCTTCTTTTGATTTTGTCACATAATATCCTTGTTCTTTTTTTAAAAAGTCCTTATATGTCAACCACTTATCTTTATTTCTTACTTCTGTTCTATAGAAAGCTTCTTGCGTAGAAATCCATAGAGGTCTCTTATAACATAAAGTTGGTTTATATTTATTCCAAATTCTCAACAAAGATCTTCTGATATAGTGATTTTTAAAGTCCACATTAATTTTAGCCTTATCATACCACAAATATCCATGCCATCCAAATCTCAATTCATGTCCTTCTAGATTTAATAATTTTTCATTTCTCAGAACAATCCATTCCTTAAGCCATACCAAACCACAAGCTGCATGATATAGTTTCAGATTCGGGAGTCCTAGACCACCTCTTTCTTTTGAATCTTGCAAGACTTTATATTTTATTCTTGTTTTTTTCCCTTGCCAAATGAACTTAGAAAAGCACTACGTTTTTTTATAGTTTGACCACTTTATATTGTTTGTCAGGAAAAAGGTCCCAAATTTTAGAAAAGGAACATGGAACATTGCCTTAATCCAAATCAAACCATTGATCCATCTAGCTCAGTGTCTCTTGACCTTGGCAACTTTAAGATGTTGCCAAGGTTTAACTCCCAAAATTGTTTCAGACTGGAATCTTTTCCCATCCGTACTTGGAAAGCACCACCTCAGTCACTGAGTTTCAGCCTTTTCTTTTGGCAGATGCAAGAGAGTAGCAGTGAGGTTTGTGCAGAATGTATTTTTGCAAAGTGTGGGGGTCATGAATGTGCTTGGCCCAAGGGTGGATTCCACTTTACTTTCACACTCTTGATTTGCCTTTTATTATTAATATTATTACTTTGCTCTGGCATTGCAGATGAGTAGGGCATTAAGCAGCAACAGGGAACAGGTCTAGCAGTCTGGGCCATTCTGGTGACTCAGCTGCTTAAATAGGTATAGAGTTGAGAAATGGTTGCTTGACTAAAATTAGACAGAGGTTCTCCTAATCAGTCAAAAGGCAGGTGAAGGAACTGGTAGCCCCTTTAAATTCCATGTTTAAGTCAAAGAAATATTATACAATTGTTGTTCAGTCGTTTAGTCGTGTCCGACTCTTCGTGACCTCATGGACCATAGCACGCCAGGCCTTCCTGTCCTCCACTGTCTCCCGGAGTTTACTCAAATTCATATTCGTTACATCGGTGATGCTATCTAACCATCTCATCCTCTGCCGTCCCCTTCTCCTTTTGCCTTCAGTCTTTCCCAGCATCAGGGTCTTTTCCAGTGAGTCCTCTCTTCGCATTAGGTGGCCAAAGTATTTGAGCTTCAGCTTCAGCATCTGTCCTTCCAATGAGCAGTCAGGGTTGATTTCTTTTAGGATTGACTGATTTGACCTCCTTGCAGTCCAAGGGACCCTTAAGAGTCTTCTCCAGCACCACAGTTCGAAAGCATAAATTCTTCGGCGCTCAGCCTTCCTTATGGTCCAACTCTCACAGCCATACATTACTACTGGGAAAACCATAGCTTTAATTATACGGACCTTTGTCAGTAAGGTGATGTCTCTGCTTTTTAATATGCTGTCTAGGTTTGCCATAGCTTTCCTCCCAAGGAGCAAGCGTCTTTTAATTTCATGGCTGCAGTCACCGTCTGTGGTGATCTTGGAGCCCAAGAAAATAAAATCTGTCACTGCTTCCATTTCTTCCCCTTCTATTTGCCAGGAAGTGATGGGGCCAGATGCCATGATCTGAGTTTTTTAATGTTGAGTTTCAAGCCAGCTTTTGCACTCTCCTCTTTTACCCTCATCAAGAGGCTCTTTAGTTCCTCTTCACTTTCTGCCATTAGGGTGGTATCGTCTGCATATCTGAGGTTGTTGATATTTCTCCCAGCAATCTTAACTCCATTTTGTGATTCATCCAGCCCGTCATTTCTCATGATGTACTCTGCATATAAGTTAAATAAGCAGGGTGATAATATACAGCCTTGTCGTACTCCTTTCCCAATTTTGAACCAATCGGTTGTTCCATGTCCGGTTCTAACTGTTGCTTCTTGACCCGCATACAGGTTTCTCAGGAGACAGGTAAGGTGGTCTGGTATTCCCATCTCTGTAAGAATTTGCCAGTTTGTTGTGATCCACAGAATCAAAGGCTTTAGCGTAGTCAATGAAGCAGAAGTAGATGTTTTTCTGGAACTCTCTTGCTTTTTCCATGATCCAGCTAATTTGTTATACAATTAATATATATATAAATATTTCCCTTGGTCTCCTTGAAGTATGTAATGTCATTTGGTCTAGTTCATAGCCCACCCTTACACTTTGCTCTGTAGGTAACACCCAAGAAATTCAGATTATCTTCCCTTTTGGCTTGTTTACTATATATAGAAAAAAATGCTATATTCTGAGGAAGAAGGGGCATCTGAATGGGAAGTCAAAAAAGTCAAGATGGCAGCTTCAGTTGAAGTCTTACCCCTTTGTAATATGCATCACGTGTGCAACGCAAATAAATGGGATTTAATTATGCAGTCCTGGACACCATCTTAACTTTTTTGAACTCCTGCAAGCAATACTGCCTCAGAGCAAAACCTGGCTAAGAGAGAAGATGTCACCCCCACCCCAGGTGGCAAAAGAAAAGAAAACTTGCAATCATGGATAAATTTGACATAAACACACAACAGAAATTCCTCCAGTCCTTAACATATTACATTGTTATTACAATCAATTTCACTACACACAAACACTCACATGCTCATACAATATTTCCCCTAAATAATAAATAAATATACATTCTAGAAGGCTGGATAAGAACCCTGAACTGCTCTGTAGGATTGTTACAAACCACTCTTCCCCCGTTTGACATAGACATAACAGTGCTGACTTACTTGGCAGGGTTGGCATGACTCACAATCTCTCAATCACCATCCTCTTTTTTACAATATGCATTCCTTAGCTTCCATTGATAGGATATTTATTTCTAAATATAAATACATTTAAAATATTTATATTTTTTAAAAGAATAAAACTTGAGTTAGAAATATTACAAATATTTGCTTTTGCTTCTATATTTCAATAAGCAAATTCTTGCTCAGCCACATTTCTGAATAGTTCTTTATGAAGTAGCAAACATTTCCTATTAGAAAAGAAGGAAAGGACAAGGAAGAAGAAGAGGTGGTTTTTTCTCAAGCTGTTTACATAAATAAATGACATTAAAATAAAGTCAGTCGTCATTAGGACAGTTATATTGTTATATATAAATATTTTAAAAATAGAAGTGTACTACATTTTTGTTTTCTATCTCAAATTCCAGAAGAGCTGGAAATCCCCTTTAAAAAGAAAAAGAGACTGCTGAATGTCTGGGGACTTTGAGACCCTAAAGTCCACCCAAAAATCATCAATGTCTCCAGGATCATCCAACTTTGCCATGAAGCAGGGCAAAGGTATTTCGTTTATGCAGCACCAGAAGTTAGTGGAGACTATATAGATGAAAGCAGATGATATCAGAATGGTGTAATAAGACTTTGCCAAATGTTGGCTCTACAGTAGTTGGGGGAAGGGTGACATTTGAGTTTCATTTCAAGAAAGAAAATAGCTTCAGCTAACACTGTATACTGCCATGTTCAGAGCATATTGAAATGCCATTGTTTTCCTTCTTGATATCCAAACTTTCTCTTACATTCACCTCTTCTCCATCTTAATAATAGATGCTTTGCTAATTTTATTTTATTGTTGCTGCTCTAATTATTTGTTTCGTGCTTCAAAGCGAACTGAATGATGTACCAAAATATTAGCCCCAGATAAGATAGCTTTGACAGAGCAAAATAAACAAGTCTGAGTTTTCTACAACTTGACCACGTCAAGTAAGACCTGATTTTTATGCATCTTAACTATTGTGTTTAAGAATGCTGTCATCTTTACAACACTACTGTAAATGCAAGAAATTAGTTACCTAATACTGTAGTGAAGATGCAAATGATGCTATTACAATAAATTAGGCTTCATCATTTTAAAGGTAAAGGTAAAGGTTTCCCCTGCACATTTGTGCAGTCGTGTCCGACTCTAGGGGCTGGTGCTTATCTCCGTTTGTTAGCCAAAGAGCCAGCGTTGTCCAAAGACGCTTCCACGGTCATGTGGCCGCATGATGCACGCGGAACGCTGTTATGAATGGTATGTAAATGTTGTTTACCTCTATGTGTCTGTTGATGGCTGCTTTGTCTGAGTGCCAAACCCAATCAAGGAACTACCAAGGAGAGTACAACACCCCCACCAACACAGGCAGGACAAGCCAGGGTATATAAACAGAGAGCAAGTCCCACTCCCTTTTCGCACTGAAGATGTTGCCTAGCCTGGCAATGAAACGTATGCAAGAAAACAACAAGGCTCAGAGAGCACCAAGGACTCCACAGTTCAACCCTGAGCTACAAATATTCTCTTCGATTGGTACAGTTAGAATTGCTACTAAAATGTTTTGCAAAACAAAATATTCAGTTATATCATGTGTATGGAGGTAGAGTGAAGTGATTTTAGAAAACTTACATGATTTCTTTGGTAGTATCTGTACATTCATAGGGGCGTGGTGGCTCAGCGGGTAAGACACCAGGTTTGTCGATCGGAAGATTGCAAGTTCGGAGATTCGAATCCCTAGTCCTACATGATGGAGTGAGCTCCCGCACTAGCCCCAGCTCTTGCCAACCTAGCAATTTGAAAGCATGCAAATGCAAGTAGATTAATAGGTACCACTTTGGTGGGTAGGTAACAACATTCTGCATGTGTCATGCCGGCCACATGACCGTGGAAGCATCTTCGGACAACGCTGGCTCTTTGGCTAACAAACGGAGATGAGCACTGGCCCCTAGAGTCGGACACGACTGCACAAATGTGTGGTGGGAACCTTTACCTTTATCTGTACATTATGCTATTGTCATTAGAATTTATAAAACAAAATTTGATTTACCTTAAGGGAAAAGGTCCCTATAGGAAAATCTGATGAAGGTTTTGATGGAGAAAGAAGCATAAATTTTGGAGACATTTGTATGTAGATTTCATATTGTTGTAATCTAATCATATTATATCATTATGACAAATAATAATATAAAGTAACATATTTTACCATCTGTGGGACACAAAACATTGATAACATTGTTAAAGAAGTCTGAAAACTATACTTGGGAAGTATACAATACTTGGTGGTAATTAGATGTTTTCAAATATAAGAAACCGACACTAGAAATGTTGAGTTGGGGTACACATGGGTTACAACAATTACTTCCTTTGAATTGTAGTAAGTTTTGCATGAACAACCTGTGCAGGTATTTAGCAAGTGACGTTTACTTCATATTAATCTCTAAACCATAAAAGCTTCAATGGACTGTTGCTTACAGATAATATATTGGTATCCAGTGAAATAATCCTTGCTATTTTTGAAATCAAAACCAATGGCCTGTCTTCATGCCCCTCAACTCAGCACTAAATAATTGGTATTACAGTAACTACTGGTATATGATCAGATCTTTCCAAGTTAGCATCCTGCAGATGTGGTTGACAAATCCCACTCAACTCATCTCAAGTTATGGGGTTTAGAATCCAACGTATGAGATTTAGAGTAACTGTTTCACAATTTATTTTCTCATGAAGGAATTTTCAACCAGGAATATTCCTCCCCTTCTGCCAGTTGTGTGAAATACTATTATTTATTGATAAAAGTAATAACCAGATAGAAACTGATGGTGCACTTGCTTTACTACCGATACTGGTAGTATAAGGGTGGGCAACTGTTTTCCTCTCAAAGACCACCCTCCTTCATAGATATTCCATCCAGATGGTAGCAAGGAGTGGATAGAAGAGAATAAAAGGCATAGGAGATACCCTTTCTCTCTCTGATCCCATTTCCACTTTTTTCCAAAAGGTAAAAACAGCTAATCCAGAGTTCTGAACTGATCTCTTGAAGAGGAGTTTTGATATTATGTTGTGAGACAAATGAAATTAGTCTAAAGGCCTGCCAATCCCTGACTGGTCCAGCCATGCACCTGGATAGAATACCATATTTTGAATAGGTGCTTTATTCCATTAATCACTGCATGATACACAGATCAACTAAGCACAGAGCCTCTGTATATAAACAAAGGAATAAGGTTTTATAGGTCACCTCTTGCATGGATTCCCCCCCAAATAAAATACTCATGGGGGTGATCAGATTCCCTCTCTGTTTCATTTAAAAATTGAATATTTTAATTATCAATAACCAAAAAAAGAAAAAATATGTTTCCAAAACAGTGGAAAGGTAGGTTTATTTCTGACCCATAGCTGTAGTGTGTGTGTGTATATGAGAAAAAGACAGAGAGAGAGAGAAAGAGAGAAAGACCTAGTTTTTCTGATTTATGAATTAATAGCTCCTTAGTTTTTCATCCAAGCAATGTTATTTGGACAAGCTGTCTGTTGCCAGATTATATACTGTGTGTGGTGTTTCTTCCAGCTTTGGCTGGAAGATGTTAAAAAATTTAATAAGTGCTGCTATATAATCTTTACTTGGTATCTGCTTGCTTTCAATAGTACAATGATCTCCTGTTTCCTGCCTGGAACCTTCTAATTTTGCACCTGGCTTGTGAAACAGATTCCTTGACAGTCTTAATTATTTAACAAAAACAACGAGTTGGTGTTTTGCAACATCAGGGACTTTTGTTAAATAAAATGCAAGCAGGCAAACATCTCTCATTCTTTCCTCTTTCTCTGCCCCTGCTTTCCGCTGTAGCTCCCCTATGACAGGCTGAGAAAAAGAACTTGGCACATCTTGTTTCCTTACTTTAATCATGACACAGTTTGTTTTTGTCTGTTCTTTCTGTCTGTTGAATTGATTCTTACAAAATATGAGGGAGACTGAGAATCCAGTAGGATGGGGCCTCTTGTTCATTCTGGGCATTGAAAGTAAATGCAGTGCCGTTCTATTTTCCAGAATAAGAATTACCTCAATAAGGCATTTCAACAGATTTTATTATGGTGGGCTTCAGCGCAAAAGCTAATGCAGAATGTGGAAGATTGATTCAGGGCAGATACAAGCAGAATACACCAGAACTTGGACTCCATCATCAAGATGGCAGCTTTTCACTCACAGGATCCTATTCATTTAAGAGTTACACAACATGTAGAAGTTTAGCCATTTCTCCAACACAACAAAAGAATGACAGATACTGTAATTTAAAGTGACATATCCTGGTAAGAGCATAAGGGGAGCATGAATTAGAAATACTACCACTAAAGATGTACATTGCATTGGGCAAAATCCCAGAATCTGAGCTGAACTGAGACACTTTGGAGTGATGTTCTGATCTTTGATACAAAACAGAATTTCCTTTAGAAAGCCTTATGTGTGATCCAACACTACCAAATCCTACTCAAAGGAAGACAACATTCTGTAAATAAACAAACATATTTAAATGTGCTTTAACTTTTCTATATATGGTAAATGCCAGGATGGTGAGAGAAGGGGAAAAGAGTTGAGTGACTGATAGATTAACCATCCAGTCAGAGGAAATATTGGTGATCTATCAAATCATTTAACTTACTACCAAATCATTTAACTTACTATTAAGGGATGACAATAAAATTCATACAATACAGTCAAAAAATCAGGAAGAGTCCATCAGATATGCTTATGGCTGCTGGTATAGGAATTATTTTTAGATCTCAAAATTTGGATATCATATGTTAGAAGCACGTAAGAAAATAAGATGAGTCCTGCTGGATTGGGCCATAAACCCATCTAAAGCAATATTCTGTGTCACAGGGCCAACTGGATGCATTTGGAAAACTCACAAGTCTGAGCTGGAAGATGCTAATCATTTTCAGTGACACTTCCCAGCAACCAGTATAAGGTATAGTGTCTTAAATCTTTAGTCTGTAACATGTTTGTTTTCTAAAGAAAATAATAGCAATAAAATTCAAGTCTTTAAAACCTGCCCAATGATCTCACACTTATCAGGAAATATTTACTAAGTTTACAATGTAAATGCCACCTCTGAATCATTTTTTGCACACCACTTTTGAGATTGAGTGTTGTGAATCATATAGGGAATGTCAGATTTTCCATCTGCTGAGGAAACAATTGATCTAAAGAATAAGTCTCTCAGAGCTCTGATTAGTAATATTTGTTAGAAGGAAGGTTAAGGCTAGAACACAAGAATTCCAGCAAGTACTTTACTTTCAAATGAGGCACCATATATAGACAATGTATGATGGCAAAATTCTGATCCATTTTTCTCATATTCTTAGGGTAGAGGGACCTGGAAGCATATCACTTTTGTGAAGGCAAGACTGTCTGCATTTTGTTCATTATTTTAATACTGCTACTAGACTTGTAGAAATAGCTCTCACAGATAAGATGTATCTCAAGATTATGAACACGGTAGCTTTGATTTTTGTTTTGAATTTACACTGGGCCCTAATTTTCAACATAGACCAGAAAAAAATGTCAGTCCTATTCTTAGTAATTTTGAATCTGTGGCTGCTTCAGTCTTCAGGTGAAGAAATTACATGATTGAATGTCCCCACCCCACCCCTCTTCACAATATAAAGGATAAAGTTTTTAACCTACATTTCTATCCATGCATTTCCCCATAAAATATGTATTTTATAACTTTTGGTAGATTTTCACACATCCAATCTGCATTATTTGTACTTTATATATTTTTGAACATTTGGAAGCCAAAATATAAAGGTGATGACTCCCTTGAGCTAAGCTCAACCTTGTGCTTATTGTTGTTTTATGATTTAAAAGAATTTGGATCAGAAGATATTCTGCTGGCCAGGAGACAAGAAGTCTGAATCCTGTTTGTGCTCCCAAGGCATTCTGTTTGTTCTTTTAAGTATTGGCCGGGTTCAGAGTTCAGTTACCATTGTGAATAATTGTCCTGTTGTTGTTGTTGTTGTTGTTCAGTCATTTAGTCGTGTCTGACTCTTCGTGACCTCATGGACCATAGCACGGCAGGCCTTCCTGTCCTCCACTGTCTCCCGGAGTTTACTCAAATTCATGTTCATTACATCGGTGATGCTATCTAACCATCTCATCCTCTGCCATCTCCTTCTCCTTTTGCCTTCAGTCTTTCCCAGCATCAGGGTCTTTTCCAGTGAGTCCTTTATTCGCATTAGGTGGCCAAAGTATTTGAGCTTCAGCTTCAGTATTGTCCTGACCTATATGTAAAAGGTATATATCAGCATGTCTTTTGTTTTGTAAACTGTGCCTTGCTTTACCTTTTGTTCTCTGCTGTTCTGCCTTTTGCCTCTGTGAATCATGCTGAGTGTGTGTGTCTGTGTGTCTGTGTGTGTGTGTATGGAGAGAAATTTGTAGTTGTGTTTTATATTAATATAAATAATGTTTGCTCAAAAAGTTTTTGTGTCTTTATTTGATCTCTCAATTGCAAAGCGTTCCTGGAACTCTGTTGTTGTTTTTTAGCTCTGGAACAAGCAACACTAACAGTGCTTACATTACAAGAAACTATATAGTTTCTTGGCCACAATACAGTAGCCTTATTCAATGATATTTTTGACTTCCCATTTTAGTCTACAGTTTTGGGATTTTCTAGTGATCTCCCATCAAACTAATACAATTCTACAGGTGCAAATTTATTGGTATTCTAGATGTGAATTATAATTTCTAATGAAATTCTCAGGCATTCTCTCCTTTAAAATATATATTAAAACACCTGCAATGGAGGAATGGTTGGTAAAGGTGACAGAATTTGCAGAGATGACAAAATTGACTTGTTTAATTAGAGGAAAGACAATAACTACATTTGTCAGTGACTGGAAACCCTTTATGGACTTTTTGCTGAAAACAGAAAAAAATGTACTTGTGATTTATGGGATTGATGATTAGAAAGGGTAGATTATGGAAAGAAGGGAGCTATGATGTAACATTAGAAATGATAAAACTCCAATGCATTTATAACTGCTGTAAAGAAGATTGGAAGCCATTTCTTTATATTTTGTCTTTCTTTTTCTCTTTTTTTTCTATTTCTCTCCTTTCTCTTTCATTTCTTTATTCTTTTCTCACCACTTTTCTTTTACTTTCCTTTATTTTCTTTTTCCTTCAAATGTTGTTATTCTGTAAGTTTTTTTCAATAAAAATAATTTATATATTATTAATTAAAATATAGTTACAAGGGCATTTGTCTTATTCCAAATGATTGGATTAACCAGAATCCTTGAGTGAATTGATACAGGTAATTTCAAAGGTAGTGTTGGAAACTTCAGCTTTCATGCTAAAGTTACCTGGACAGCTACAGTTCTGGATCTCATGACTTCCTTGGTTTCCATGGGCTTCATTCAGATTGTACCCTTGATTTGGTTTTCATCCTGCTGATGGGTGATCTTTATACTGTAAGTTCTTCTAATTCATGTTCTTTCCATGAACTGACAACTATCTATTGAAGATTAGACAGCTGTGGCCTTTCACCCATTTGCAGCAGTGAAAAACAGTTTTGATTGTTCTGCCCCAGAGTCTGATGGATCTTGTTGGATTCTAGATGGCTCTTGGGAGTGTTTTCTTAACTTCTTAAACACCCTACCAGTGAACTAGTTGAGACCTGGAATAATGAAGTCTGCTGGGCTTCTGAATGCCTCCTATGCCCCATGCTGGAGCTTGTAGTGCTCCAAGGTACCTGGATTTTAATTGCAACAATGAGATGTAAATGCAGTATAGTCACTTTACTTGAATGATTATGACCAGACATAATGGGGGCAACATCATAAGGCTGCACAATTAGGGAGAAGAAAAAGGGATGGATTTCTTCCCTGGCTCTGCCTATAGGGAACCATCAAAAGGTGATTCACCAGCATGAGTTGTGAGTGATACTTCCTTCAGATTCCTTATTATCTCTATAGTGAAACAGCTTAATTGGCTGATGGGTGCCTTTTGAACCCAATTCAGGGTGCTCATGAATTAGAGATTCAAGACACCTATAATGCCAGCTTTTCAGGTACAATATATCTAGCTTTCTTACAGCACCAATAGGTATTTTTACAGTTCCTGGCACAGGTATACTTGCCATCCATAATCAATTTAGTTTTATCCATGAAGAACACTTACTATGAAATAAATTTCCATTGGAATTGAGGGAAACCTCCTCTTTACTACAGATTAGAAGGGGCTCAAAGTATATTCATTTTCGCAGGCCTTTAAATGCTACATGATTTTTAATATTACTTATGTTTTAACATTATTTTATTAACATTCTTATCATTCCTTGTGAGAGATGCTGAGAAAGTAGAGGCATAAACATTTTCTCAGTAAATAGATCATAAATGACATAGGTCTCTCTTTGGGAGGAATATACTGTACCTACAGTAACTGTTTGCTTAAATCAAACTTATAAGTTGGGCATTTAAAAGTTGAACAAGCAATGCAATAATAATATTACATACAAAGAACAACTTTTCATTTAGCAATCTATTGTTTATACAGTATTATGTTATAATCTATACTAATAGATTATCATCTTGGGGTTCCCTAAGCAAACAGAGATATGTTTAGGGTTTGGAGAGTTGTTTCATGTAGATCACCATACTGATTCAGCAAACACACACATAAACACAAACCAGGAGCTTTTTTCTTTTTGTATATTTGAGACATTATTGTACATCAAGCAGTGTGGAAATATTGTAAATAATTAAAATTTTGCTGCTAAATGGACACCAAATTAGGATCTCCAATGTCAAAATCAAACACTTGTTTAGTTGTACTATCCCAGTAGCTTTATTCATGTTTAGAAACACTTTGGGATTACAACATACAATGATCACCATTTTTCTTTGACAAGAGAGTCCCTTTCAGGGTAAGGGATTAATGTTTCATTAACAGAAGTGTTTGTGTATGAGTAGGCTGTCATTACACTACTACAGCCTAATGGAAGCAACCAAAAACTGTTCCCTAATAACAAGATAGCTTCAATTCATTAATTAAACTATTATATCCCTAAGTAGCAACTCACATTATTCTATATAGGTCAGCAGTTGCTGCACCACACACTGAAATAGGAAGCTACCATGACTGTTCCTTGTATTTCATTTCCATGAAAGACAAACTACTAAAAGCAATCAGTCCAAGTTTTTGAAGGGGAAGGTAGCTAACTTAGAAAATAATGGCAAGGGAAAACTGCAACAAAGAAGGAAACAAAATACGGACCAAAAATACAGTAGGGAAAACTTTTGATTCATTTGGCTCTTCCTCCCTTCTACTGTCCATCTACTCTTCTACTGAAAGCTCAGCCACAGTGCTGCATACGTATGTACATGTCAGTGCGTGCACACCATTTTATCTACAAAACAGTTTAAGCACCACTGGAGGCCAGCTAGTGCCCCACCACTGCTGCCTTGCTAATAACGCCCCGCTCTCTTTCATATTGTTTTCCATTCCTCCCTTGGTATTACCACAACACATCTTTCCTTTTTTTCTCTCCCTCTTCCTTTCTGAAAGATCACACCCACTTATCCACCCATCTCCCTACCAAGAGCAGACTGTTGTAAAACAGGCAGACATGACAACCACAAGCTTCTTGTTGCTCAGAGCATGGTGTGTCTGTGTGGGAGTGGAGAAGAAATCCATAGAAATGGTATTCTGGTCCTGCTATACAACCACAAGCTAAGAGGGGTTATAATTATACTATGAGACAGTGATTTTTTCAAGAGAGCCAGTTTGGTCTAGTGGTTAAGGCAATGAGCTAGAAACCAGGAGGCTGAGAGTTCTAGTCCTACCTTAGGCATGAAAGCCGGCTAGGTGACCTTGGGCCACTCTCTCTCTCTCTCTCAGCCCAACTCACCTCACAGGGTTGCTGTTGTGGGGAAAATAGGAGGAGGAAGGAATATTAGGTATGTTTGCCGCCTTGAATTATTTATTAAAAAAATAAAGGTGGGATAAAAATAAAAAGATTAAATAAATAAATAAATGCCCACTATAGCAACTATTTTACTCGAATAAGAGATTAACAAACTTCCCTGGTTACTTCATGTTGATCAGAAATAAGCCATGCTATATTAATTCTCCTGCCATGAGAAGAAACTCAGTTTATTAAAAAAAATCATGCCACATTTTTTTCCTCCTCCCCCTGCCTTATCAACCCACACAGACATATCCTTCCTACTAACTGATTTCCCATCCTTTTCTTCCAAATCATGGTTGAATTGGTAGTTATGTTATGTTAATTCAGTGATCATGGTAAACATGTACAGTACTTATTCAAGGTAGGGATTACAAATCTCTTAAGTCCATATTCCTGAACATGAAAGTGCATGTATCAATGATGTAATCAAAGCAAGTAATTATAATAACTGACAGCACAAATAATAGAAAAACACAACCCTGTAAAAGTGTAAACATTGTTCAGTGTACTTTGACCACACTGTCTCAAGTAGGCGAAAAATAGTTGCATAACAAAGCAATCACGCATGAGAAAGTTATACACAGGTCTGGAAGCCATAGTACAGACAGAACATGGTGAAACATACTGGCTCCAGATTGAAAGGAGTGTGATAAGGCTATATACTCTCCCCTTATTTATTCATCCTATATGATGAATACAGTATATATTAAGGGAAGCTGGATTGGAAGAAGATGAGCATGGTTTTAAAACTGGAGAAAGAAACATCAATAATCTATGCTATGGTGATGACAATACCCTGATAGCTGAAAATGCAAAGGATCTGCAAGCTTTAATAATACAAGTCAAGGAGCACAATGAAAAAACGGGACTAAAATTAAACATAAAGAAGATCAAACTAATGAGAACAGGTAGAACAACCAGACTTAGAATTGACAATGAAGATATTGAAGTGGTGGATAGTTTCTACCTTTTAGGATCAACCATCAACAGTAAAGGAACAAGCAGTGAAGAAGTATGCTGCAGAGGTATGGCAGCCATGAAGGCCTTGGAAGAGATATTCAAACACCATGATGTGACTATACTTGCAAAGATCAGAATAGTGCAAGCCATGGTATGCCCTGTGACACTCTATAGAAGCAAAAGTTGGACTTTGAAGAAGCAGGATAGGAAGAGTATTGATGCTTTTGAACTTTGTTGTTGGAGAAGATTCCTGAAAATACCATGGATAACCAAGAAATGGGCCTTAAGAAGCATTGCTGATAACAAGGCAGCAGGAGACGATGGTATCCCAGCTGAACTGTTTAAAATCTTGCAAGATGATGCTGTTAAGGTGATGCATGCCATATGCCAGCAAATTTGGAAAACACAAGAATGGCCATCAGATTGGAAAAAATCAACTTATATCCCCATACCAAAAAAGGGAAGCACTAAAGAATGTTCAAACTATCGAACAGTGGCACTTATTTCACATGCCAGTAAGGTAATGCTCAAGATCTTGCAAGGTAGACTCCAGCAATTCATGGAGCGAGAATTGCCAGATGTACAAGCTGGGTTTAGAAAAGGCAGAGGAACTAGAGACCAAATTGCCAATATCCGCTGGATAATGGAGAAAGCCAGGGAATTTCAGAAAAACATCTATTTCTGTTTTATTGACTATTCTAAAGCCTTTGACTGTGTGGATCATAACAAATTGTGGCAAGTTCTTGGTGGTATGGGGATACCAAGTCATCTTGTCTGCCTCCTAAGGAATCTGTATAATGACCAAGTAGCAACGGTAAGAACAGAGCACGGAACAACGGACTGGTTTAAGATTGGGAAAGGAGTACGGCAGGGTTGTATACTCTCACCCTACCTATTCAACCTGTACGCAGAACACATCATGCGACATGCTGGGCTTGAGGAATCCAAGGCTGGAGTTAAAATCGCTGGAAGAAACATTAACAATCTCAGATATGCAGATGATACCACTTTGATGGCTGAAAGCGAGGAGGAGTTGAGGAGCCTTATGACGAAGGTGAAAGAAGAAAGTGCAAAAGCTGGGTTGCAGTTAAACCTCAAAAAAACCAAGATTATGGCAACCAGCTTGATTGATGACTGGCAAATAGAGGGAGAAAAAGTGGAGGCAGTGACAGACTTTGTATTTCTAGGCGCAAAGATTACTGCAGACGCTGACTGCAGCCAGGAAATCAGAAGACGTCTACTTCTTGGGAGGAGAGCAATGGCAAATCTTGATAAAATAGTTAAGAGCAGAGACATCACACTGACAACAAAGGTCCGCATAGTTAAAGCAATGGTATTCCCTGTAGTAACCTATGGCTGCGAGAGCTGGACCATAAGGAAGGCTGAGCGAAGGAAGATAGATGCTTTTGAACTGTGGTGTTGGAGGAAAATTCTGAGAGTGCCTTGGACTGCAAGAAGATCAAACCAGTCCATACTCCAGGAAATCAAGCCAGACTGCTCACTTGAGGGAATGATATTAAAGGCAAAACTGAAGTACTTTGGCCACATAATGAGAAGACAGGATACCCTGGAGAAGAAGCTGATGCTAGGAAAAGTGGAAGGCAAAAGGAAGAGGGGCCGACCAAGGGCAAGATGGATGGATGGTATTCTGGAGGCGACGGACTCAACCATTGGGGAGCTGGGGATGATGACGGCCGACAGAAAGCTCTGGCGTGGGCTGGTCCATGAAGTCACGAAGAGTCGGAAACGACTGAGCGAATAAACAACAAAAAAACCAAGAAAGCAAACCAATGGTTCATCAAACAAATCAACCCAGAGTTCTCACTTGAGGCACAAGTGACCAGGCTCAAATTATCCTACATTATGCAAAGACCTAGCTCTCTGGAGAAGGCTGTAATGCTGGGAAAGGTGGAAGGAAAGGAAAGAAGAGGATGATCAGCAGCAAGGTGGATGGACTTAGTTACAGTGGTGATGAGTGTATCATTGGAAGACCTGAAATACCAGATTAGGGGCAGATTGTCATGGAGAAAATCTATTTTATGTGATCGCTAAGAGTCGACAATGACTTGATGGCACATAATCAATCAATCAAGTATATCTGTTGAACTTGTACAGAAAATATGAGAGTAGCAGGACTGGAAGAGATGAAAGCTGTAATCAAAATTTGAGGCTAGAACACTAACAATTTGAGAACGGCAAACAATACTGCTTTGTTTGCAGAAAAAAAAATTTAAATGTAGAAGTGCAAATCATGAAAGTCAAAAGTGGTAGGTAAAAATCCAGATTAATGTAATGTCAGCTAACATGGTTAGTGAATTATTGTGGCCAAAACCTGGCTCACCTAAGGCAACCAAATCACTTTGAAGATACAACATAATTTTATTAACATACACACAGTATACAGTATACTGGGCTATTCAGCTTTGCTGAGAGCCCAGTATATACTGTATGCATGTTAATTTACAGCTCAGAGTGAGAAAGCAAGGGCAAGATTGGAAGATAGTTTTGTTTGGGGGGGCTCAAGAACAGATATATCTGGACAGTGGGCTGAAGAAATAAAGTTATTAATCCTAGGCAGGAAGGCAGTGACAAAACATAGAAAAGATCATGAAAATTGAGCATATCTCTAAAACTGTGAAGATCAGACTAATTAAAACAATAGTCTTTATAGTCAAAATGGAAATGTGTGGTTGTGAAATGTGGAAACTGAGAAAGAAAATAAATGTCTTTGAAAATAAATGTACATGGACTGCAAGAACCAGTCACTTTTTGTTGTTTATTCGTTCAGTCGTTTCCGACTCTTCGTGACTTCATGGACCAGCCCACGCCAGAGCTTTCTGTCGGCCGTCACCATCCCCAGCTCCCCAATGGTTGAGTCCATCACCTCCAGAATATGATCCATCCATCTTGCCCTTGGTCGGCCCCTCTTCCTTTTGCCTTCCACTTTCCCTAGCATCAGCTTCTTCTCCAAGGTATCCTGTCTTCTCATTATGTGGCCAAAGTACTTCAGTTTTGCCTTTAATATCATTCCCTCAAGTGAGCAGTCTGGCTTGATTTCCTGGAGTATGGACTGGTTTGATCTTCTTGCAGTCCAAGGCACTCTCAGAATTTTCCTCCAACACCACAGTTCAAAAGCATCTATCTTCCTTCGCTCAGCCTTCCTTATGGTCCAGCTCTCGCAGCCATAGGTTACTACAGGAAATACCATTGCTTTAACTATGCGGACCTTTGTTGTCAGTGTGATGTCTCTGCTCTTAACTATTTTATCAAGATTTGCCATTGCTCTCCTCCCAAGAAGTAGACGTCTTCTGATTTCCTGGCTGCAGTCAGCATCTGCAGTAATCTTTGCGCCTAGAAATACAAAGTCTGTCACTGCCTCCACTTTTTCTCCCTCTATTTGCCAGTCATCAATCAAGCTCGTTGCCATAATCTTGGTTTTTTTGAGGTTTAACTGCAACCCAGCTTTTGCACTTTCTTCTTTCACCTTCGTCATAAGGCTCCTCAACTCCTCCTCGCTTTCAGCCATCAAAGTGGTATCATCTGCATATCTGAGATTGTTAATGTTTCTTCCAGCGATTTTAACTCCAGCCTTGGATTCCTCAAGCCCAGCATGTCACATGATGTGTTCTGCATACAGGTTGAATAGGTAGGGTGAGAGTATACAACCCTGCCGTACTCCTTTCCCAATCTTAAACCAGTCCGTTGTTCCGTGCTCTGTTCTTACCGTTGCTACTTGGTCGTTATACAGATTCCTTAGGAGGCAGACAAGATGACTTGGTATCCCCATACCACCAAGAACTTGCCACAATTTGTTATGATCCACACAGTCAAAGGCTTTAGAATAGTCAATAAAACAGAAATAGATGTTTTTCTGAAATTCCCTGGCTTTCTCCATTATCCAGCGGATATTGGCAATTTGGTCTCTAGTTCCTCTGCCTTTTCTAAACCCAGCTTGTACATCTGGCAATTCTCGCTCCATGAATTGCTGGAGTCTACCTTGCAAGATCTTGAGCATTACCTTACTGGCATGTGAAATAAGTGCCACTGTTCGATAGTTTGAACATTCTTTAGTGCTTCCCTTTTTGGTATGGGGATATAAGTTGATTTTTTCCAATCTGATGGCCATTCTTGTGTTTTCCAAATTTGCTGGCATATGGCATGCATCACCTTGACAGCATCATCTTGCAAGATTTTAAACAGTTCAGCTGGGATACCATCGTCTCCTGCTGCCTTGTTATTAGCAATGCTTCTTAAGGCCCATTCAACCTCACTCTTCAGGATGTCTGGCTCTAACTCACTGACCACACCGTCAAAGCTATCTCCAATATTATTATCCTTCCTATACAGATCTTCCGTATATTCTTGCCACCTTTTCTTGATCTCTTCTGCTTCTGTTAGGTCCTTGCCATCTTTGTTTTTGATCATACCCATTTTTGCCTGGAATTTACCTCCGATGTTTCTAATTTTCTGGAAGAGGTCTCTTGTCCTTCCTATCCTATTGTCTTCTTCCACTTCCGCACATTGCTTGTTTAAAAATAATTCCTTATCTCTTCTGGCTAACCTCTGGAATTTTGCATTTAATTGGGCATATCTCCCCCTATCACTGTTGCCTTTTGCTTTCCTTCTTTCTTGGGCTACTTCCAGTGTTTCAGCAGACAGCCATCTTGCCTTCTTGGTTTTCTTTTTCTTTGGGACGTTTTTTGTTGCCGCCTCCTGAACAATGTTGCAAACTTCTGTCCATAGTTCTTCTGGGACCCTATCTACTAAATCTAGTCCCTTAAATCTATTCTTCACCTCCACTGCATATTCCTTAGGAATATTAGTGAGCTCATATCTAACTGATCTGTGGGTCTTCCCTATTCTCTTTAGTCTGATTCTAAATTTTGCAATAAGAAGTTCGTGATCTGAACTACAGTCAGCTCCAGGTCTTGTTTTTACCGACTGTATAGATGTCCGCCACCTTTGGCTGCAAAGGATGTAGTCAATCTGATTTCGGTGTCGACCATCTGGTGAAGTCCATGTATAAAGTCGTCTTTTAGGTTGTTGGAAGAGAGTGTTTGTTATGCACAGTGAGTTGTCTTGGCAAAGTTCTATCAGCCTATGTCCTGCTTCATTTTGTTCTCCCAGACCATGCTTGCCTGTAATTCCAGGTGTCGTCTGACTACCCACCTTAGCATTCCAGTCTCCTGTAATGAAAATAACATCTCTTTTTGGTGTATTATCTAGTAGGTGCTGCAGATCCTCATAGAACTGATCTACTTCTGCTTCTTCAGCATCTGTGGTTGGGGCGTATATTTGGATCACTGTGATGTTAAATGGCTTACCCTGAATTCGAATTGAGATCATTCTATCGTTTTTTGGATTGTATCCAAGCACTAACCAGTCACTACTGGACCACATACAGTAAAGTAATTGAAGCAAACATTCAGCATTGAAGCTCCATTCAGCAAACAGAAACTAACATACATTAAGCATGTGATGTGAGTCAATGATGAACTAATGCTAAAGTAGAAGAAAAGGAAGACAGCAGATACGGCATTATATTGCAACCTTTGGCCCCACTGGAGATGCTGTCACCAGTGTTGGAGACTGTTGGGATCTGGATGGGACAAAATAAAATTAAATTGAACCCAAGCAAGATGGAGTTATTGTTGGTTCATTTGTGGTTCTTAAAGTTGCCCAGGTTGAGAAACACTGGAGTAGGGGAATCCAACAGATGAAAGTGTCCTGGAACTACATGCACGAAAGTGCTTTCGATACAAACATGGAAGAATGTAGTACAGCTTATTCTCTGTGAATCTCAATGATAAAGAGCACATGTGAACACATATGTGTTACTCCAAATGCAGTTGCTTGACCTAGATGCCAAAGTTATGTTGTCAACATACAAGTTCCAAAATCAATTGGCACAATATGATAACTATGGAAATAACTTTGATAAATATAATAAAGCCAAACTCTTTGTACAAGGACCTTCAGAGGTGGGGCTGGTGAATTATCAAATTGATTGAGCCTCTCTGCTCTGTGCAACTTGTAGATTGCGGCAGATCAGAAGGGATTTGCTGAAAGCATGTTGAGATTTCTGACCTGCATAAAACACTCCAGTTACTGACTTACTAAAAATGTTGATAAGATCAACCTTATATACCTCTCTTTTAGGGCAAGTCTCTTGAGAGATTGTTAAATTGAAGTAGAAATAATGGCAGGTGTTTCTTCCATTGCCGTTGTGAAGTTAAGGATTAAAAATAATATTCGAGTACTTAAAGGAAGTCAGATAAATGTAATGTGAGGGTTATATAAATCCTTCTTTTAAGGAAAGTTTCCTTGGGTAAAACTAGAAAAGGGAATAAGCTACATTTCTTGTCAAAATAGACTGTTACCAAGTTCTTATTGGCAGCTATTGCCGTAAGAAGGCTTAAGGTGTCCTAATCTTAGAACAATGTAACAAGGAAGTCCTTTTATTCTTTTATCTTTTTTAAAAAAATATCTATTTTGTTTTGCTTTGTTTTATTTCATTATCTTTTGTTTAATTCTAATACATGTAAATTTTAATTGGCAGGTCCATATAGTGGTTTTATTACTCCTATTGTATTTGAGCCTGTTTGTATGTGTTGTTTTAGTATTGCAGCTATTTTACTGGTCATCGGCTATAAGAAAGAAAGAAAGAAAGAAAGAAAGAAAGAAAGAAAGAAAGAAAGAAAGAAAGAAAGAAAGAAAGAAAGAAAGAAAGAAAGAAAGACAGGGAATGGAGATGGATTTATACAAATCAAGTGGAAGACCACAGCTTAGCTAACCTTGTATTTACCTCTGCCTAGCTTCTTTTTAATTATCTACAAATATTATACTTAAAGGAAGGTTGGTTATCCTGGCATAGGAATAATTAAACAATCACAGTTAATGAATCAAGTGCGATTCAATCACACAGCAAGCAAATACAAGATTATAAGAAGACATAAAATTCTGCTGTACAAACAAAAGAAAACAGTTGATGGCAGCCCATCAAATACGGCTGTCTCCATAGTCCTGAAAATATTTATTTGGACAGTCTTCCTCTAAAAGCACTGCAGTTTGAGATTCATGAAAACGAGAACACACAGTAATACTAACTACCTCTCTTCCAATTTTCCTGGACATAGAGGGGTCTCTAAATGTTTTCAAACACTGAGCATTAAAATGCACAGGGAGTGAATGCCGTGATGTTTTAAGTACAACTCCTGCCAGTGTTTCCATTTGTGGCAAAGTGTGTACATGCATTCAGTTGAACACATTTCCAACCCCTTTATACAAGTTAACATTTAATGCAGAAATAAAAATGTTGGGGGGGATGAGGCTTGCATGCACAGTTTCACCCCTGCAACAATTTAGTACCTATTTATTTCACTTTTCAAAATTTATTGGATTTATACTCCACCTTTCTGCTCTGGTGAACGCTGTGGCACATAGGTGTCACTGCAGGCTGAGTGGCTGCAGAGAGTGTGTGAAGAAGGGGGACTATGAGTAGAAGCATTTCCCTGACGTAAAAAGATAATCAGAAAAGATGGGGAGAGAAAAAGTCTTATTTAGGAACTCATTAGCATGCCATAATAATAAAGTTTATTTTTATGCTTTATTTTTTATCTTCATTTTTTATGTTTTATTGATAATAAAATCAATATTTCTTTGATTGTTGTGAACCACCCAGAGTCATTGAGAGTCAGACGGCATACAAGTTTAATACATTGTTATTATTAAATTATTATTAGTAGTAATAGTAGTATTGGCTGAAATCCTAAATATACTCTGTTGGAATGAAACCCCAATGAACTCCATAAGACTCACTTTCAGGTAAAGCAGGGGGGGGGGGCTACCCATTTTTCCCTAGGCTAATATGAAGCCCTCCGATATCCGATTTGCTAATATGAAGCCCTCCGACATCCAAGTCTCCAAAGTGGGCATGGCTGAAAACGTAGGCTGATTTTTTTCCCAGGGTGAGGTGGTTAAAGCCCAAAAAGGTTTAAGGTCCCTTAAACATCTGCAAATCATCATATTCATCCTTTAACAGGAGAACCCAACCTTTTTGGCACAAGGGACCGGTTTCATGGAAGACAATTTTTCCACGGACTGGGGGGTGGGGTTTGCAGGCGGGAGTCAATTGTGCGGACCGGGGAGCAGGGTTTGCAGGCGGGAGCCAATCACGTGGACTGGGGGGCAGAATTCAGAGATCGGCATGGCAGCCCGGTTCCTAACAGGCCACGGACCGGTACCGGTCTGTGGCCCAGGGTTTGGGGACCCCTGCTTTAACACACACACACAGAGAGAGAGAGAGAGATTAAAAATAAACTACAGGAAAAACAGTCCAGTCTGGAGTTAACCCACTCTGGTGATGTGACATGGGTTGAAAATATGTCCGCCAAACTAGAAAAAAAGTTTGCCTATACCTGACATAAAATAACAAAATCGCTTTTATTTTTATGCTGTGCCCAGTATTTTATTTCCTGACAAATCTGATCTTCCCTCACTAAGCCCGTGGTACCTTATGCAGCATATTTTCCTTCCTTTCACATAGGATGACAGCAGCACTTCCTTTTACAGACTAAGAAAAATACCAATAAAAATTATGTTTTTTATACAACAAGAAAAAAATGACCTTTTGTGTCAGGTTCGTTGCTGGGACTTTTCGGCATGAGAAACGTCCTCAGGGAAGTTATTATATTGTTTAGCAGGGAGGGTTGCCCCTGTTAAATAAATAGGAAGGAAGATATCGGAGTTCTGAAACAAAGTTGTAAATTTAATCCAAGCTTTTTCAGTAATGAATTGTCAGTTACTTATTGATTTATTTTTTGTGCCACCTTCGGTAAACATTTCAGATAAGTGCGTCTTGTCATACTGCTCCATCTCTCAATGGCAGCAGGAGCAAAACTGTGACACCCCCAATGGTTCCTTTTGAGGTTCTGCTTTTATGCAGCCCCCCCCCCCCCTTGCCAGCAAAATGCAGAAGCAAAACTAGAAGGGCCGCAAATGGTTTCCACTGTGCTTAATTACATTATCTGATGATTCTTTGGAGTCATTTTTGCTGTCTTCCTCCACTTCCTCCAAGAGGTCAGGGTGTGAAAAGCATGTATATAGTGTAAGCATAGCTGTGAAATAGCTAATTTGCCACAGTGGGAGGAGTTCTCCTGCCTTCTCCTCTCCTTCCTTTTTCTTTCAACCTTTTGACAGCACTTCCTCTGCCTGCCCCCTTCTGACCCAATTCAGGAACACTAGGTGGGATTGTTTGTTCATCAATTAGGTAACATCAGCAGGATGGAGAGAGAAATTGAGCACCACCACCAACATCTTTTTTGGTGGAAGAAAAAGCTGGCCACCTAAGAGGAAGGGAGAGAGGAGGATACTACAATTTGCATATGTAGTTCTGTCAGAAATCGGTCAAGCTGGAACCCAAAAAGAGAAGAAGGAGAAGAAGAAGCAAGGATTGTAGAGAGCACAACTCTCTGGGGGTTGGATTGTTCTCCTTGAATGTGATGTGTAAGAACTCTGTGAAGCAGAGACTGGCTGCCAGTTCACAGCCCTCTAGTGCCTGAGTTTTGTCACATCTACTTTTCCCCCTCTTTTTTCCCCCTTCTTAAGCTTTTATGTGACACCTCTTCCTCTCCCCTCCCTACCCTCAGCTCATAATATTCCACATGCTGAGTGTCAGCTGAGTCCAAACAAAGAGACCTTTCTCCTTTGGCAGAAATTCGTTAAAAGTCTCCAAGCATCAGAATTTATGGCAGCTCTCTTTTGAAATGCTTGACATTTCCTCACAATTTCTTAGATATACTTGGTGGATAGAGTGCGTCATCTTTGTTTGAATTTATCACACATAATAAGCCATTTTCTCCCCGTTTAATGTCATCCCCTCGGTAACCAGGAGGCCAGAGGCAACAATGCAAAAACAGCAAATTTGTCAATGGAATGTGTAAAGCTTAGTATAAATTTATCTTGTCTTAATCCCTTGGCCTCTTTTCATACCATGATTTTTTTTTCATATGCATATGAGAATTTTCAGAGTATTAGTTTCTCACACATTTCACTGCTTACAGATAGAACAGAAATGCAGCCCTGAGCTGTCAACCTCCATCAAGACAATTAAAAAAAAGTTCCATACAGTAAGAAATAGTTTGTCTCCCCAACTTTTCACTTTGAAACTGAAATACATACATACATACATACATACATACATACATACATACAACGACACGCACATGCACAGCACACTTCTACAGAACTCAAACCTGTGAACATATTTTAAAAATCAAAGACCAAATCTTCTGTTTATAACTTATACATTTAAGACAATATTGTTGTAAAGAAGTGAAAGAAACTTGGCTAATGTCAAATGTGATGCAGAGATTTTAGCTTGTAGCAGAATTCATAAAACATACCTTTTCCTGAGCTTACTAGAGTTACTTTTAGGAATAAAAAGGCCTTGTTTGCCTTGTGGTAATCAAAGTATTTATGAAATAGATATGAAATGTTGGTTTTGCAAAGTTTTTTTCCCATAGAAATTGTGGAAAGGTCAAGACTTTGTAAAGCTCATATTTAATGAAGTTTATAGTAACTGGAAGTTAAAAGTTTTATCGTGGAAGCTTTCCCAATAGGTATTCAGTTTTATTTATTAGAATCTTGATATAAAGTTCAGGATCTGGATGTAGCTACCTTTACTAGAATAAAGTATAATGTAGATTGGGTTTTTTTTCTTATTTGTGTATATATTTTTTTAAAATACAGATATAATTTAACGTTTTCTACTATTACCATTTATCTTAAAACATTTAAAGATTCTGCTGGCTGTGGCAAGAATCAGCTGAACCACCTTAAAAGAACCCAGAAATCAAAGGACAACTATTCCTATTAACTGATGCTGTTAGTATAGTTGAAATAATTTACAGATCTGATATTTTATGACTCTGCCATAATCTAGACCAGCCTTTCTCAACCTTTTGACCCTGGAGGAACCCTTGAAATAATTTTCAGGCCTCGGGGAACCCCTGCACATTCAGGCTCAAATATAGGCCAGAAGTTACAAAATTATTATATTTGTTTCATGTGTAGGCCTGTATATATGCACTAACAGTGTTCTTGAACTAAAAATAAAGAATGAAATGTATCTCTTTAATGTGCCCAAATTTGAAATATTTTTTTAAATAAATCGTGATCTCCCAGCAAGCCCCTAATGACCTCTTACAGTAGCCTAGAGTCCCACAGAACCCTGGTGAAGAAACCCTGATCTAGATTGTTATAATTCCTAAAACAGATTATCATTTTGCCCGTCTCAACCAGCAAGATTGGTTGGAAAGGTTGCCCTTCAGTTAGAGCTAAAAGAATTCTTAGAAGAGCATTTTTCTGAGAAAATGACTTGAGAGATCTCTTTTCTACATGATAGCAAAATATTGTTTGAATCCTTTGTGATAGTAGCTGCCATTTCTCCCCTCTACATACATACTGTACATGCAAGTGCACATACACAAACACAAATGCCTTCTACCAACCTTATATATCCTGCACTATCAACATGGTTGCTAATGCTATTTGCCATTTTTCATTCTCTGTTGGCACCATATAGCACTGAAGTGGAAACTCTGCTCTTCTCCCAACTCCTCTCCTTAAGCCCAGAGTTTGGGGAAAAGGTTTATCTAATAAACTAGCAACTACTGTTGATTTTTTCTTTCCACCAACTGTCATCCACTGTCCTTTTTATCTCTGCATTTAAATTAATCCGTTTTGAAGGAGTAGGTTTGACACTCCTCCATACCACCTTTCTGATTCTTTTACCCCCTTCCTCTCCCCTGCCCGCCTTCCTCTTTTCCTATCCTATATTATCCACCTGATGAATATTTTTTTATCCACTGGTAGTTTCCCAGATTCTTTTAACCATACTGTTCTTTATCTTTCATTGAAAGAACCTTCTTTGGATCCTTCTTGGTGTTCAAGTTACCAGCCTATATCTCTGCTTTAAAAAAAAATCTTAAATTCTTGAGACAGCTGCCCTCTCACAATCGATCCCTTATTTCTATTCCCAGTAGCCTCTTCAATCCATATCTATCAGAATTTGACCACATCATTGCCCAGATATTTGATTGGCTCAAGTCTTTTTTGTCTTTCCATTCTTTTGCAGTATTGTACATAGATTACAGTCATGGGAATTTCATTTTATAGCAGGTGTCCTTTGGGGATAAGCTGGGTCTTAGTATCTTGTTTACCATTTGTTTACCTCTTCCCCAGGATGTCCTTATTGATGTTCAAGGTTTTCAATATGACTTTTATGCTAATGATGCTCAGATCTATTGGTTGATGATAATCCATGGCCAACCATGATATAATGCCTCATTAATGTTTTCTCTTGAATATTCTCTCATTTCCTCAAGTTGAATATAGACATGGCATAGATTGTCATGTGTTGCCCTGATTTTTCTTCCCATTCTTGGTGTTGTTTCCTCTCATTTGTGTCTAGGGCTCCCAGATTGTCCTTGTTTCCTATGTCCTCAGTCTTGGGGTCTTCACTGATGATCAGCTGACTTCACACCCATTTACTAAACCTATTGAAAAGGTCGCAAATTTTCATTTGATGAGTATTCATAAGTTGGCAATAGGAGGATTGACAAAAGAGATTAAATGTTCATTGGTACCTGCTACGATTACTGCAATACCACCTCTCAGGACTCTTCACTGGCTCCCTATCTTGGCCAGAGCCAAGTTCAAACTATTGATACTTGATTTTAGACCCCTCCAGGCACACACACCAGGAATCTACCTGCTCTCATTTCTGCCCCAAACCCTGATCATTCCTTATGTTCTTCTGGACAAAACTTTCTTTCAGTTCACCCTTCCAGAGTCATTCCCTTCTTTTAAATGGTCTGGGCTTTAAAAGGCCTGGTCCCACAGTCCCAGTCATTTCCCTCCTTTTCTTTGAAAGTTGTATGGCCTTTAAAAGTGGTTTAAAGATCTTTCTATTTGCCTAGCAGTTTAGTGCTAGATCTGGATATTCTTACTTTACTCTCAATAAGATCAGTAGTTTTCAGATTAGTATTCTGTTTATATTAGCTATGGGTGTATGTGTGCTCTGCTGTATCACAGGGCATTCCTTTAAATATATATGGCTGCATTTGATTTGTTTTAGTGGTAAATACTGGCATTACTGGGTTGATTATTTGATTACGTTGTAAACTAATTTTATTGAACAGAACTTTGTAAGGAGTGTGTGTGTGTGTTTGTGTGTGTGTGTATAAATTTTTAACTCAGCTACTTGTAATACGTGTGGCCTTCAGCACTTACACTTACGGTAGGAGTATTTCTATTAAAACAAAATGGTGGGTTCCACTAACGTGGTATGATTCTCCTGTAGTACAATGACAGCAGTGCATAGTGTTCACTGAGATATCTTTTTTTCTTGGCTCAAAACTTCATGCAAAACAGTGTAGGAAAGGTGCATTTTAAAAAGCAGATGTTTGGGGAAGTTGCACACACACAAAACCTGTGACATTGCTTCATTGAAGGAACTAGAGTATGCCAATCTTATCAGATCAAACTAGCCAGGCTGATACCACAGGAGATAAGCAGTACTACAAGTAACCATGCCTTAAGTCATGTAGGGCTTTATAGATGATAACCAGCTGCTTGAATCATACCTGGAAGCAAATTGGCCACCAGTGCAGCTTATGAAGCAGGTACATCACATGGGCATACCAAGGCTGTAACACTGGCTGTGTTGCTGCATTCTGGATCTGTTGAACTTCTGAGTGGTCTTCAAGGGCAGTTCCTTGTACAGCATGTTGCAATAATCGAGCCGTGAGATGACTAGGGTGTGAGTGACTGTCTGAAGGGCCTCCAAATCTAGAAAAGGCCTAACTTATGAACCAGCTGAAGCTGTTAAAAGGTCTTCCTGACCATAGCTGGCATGTGCTCATCGAGCAGGAGCTGTGAGTCCAGAAGACCCCCCCAGATTGAGCACCACTCTACAATGGGGAAGTGTTACCCCATCCCAGATTAAAGATGAAGTATCCCCAGATCTAGGTAGCCCTAGCATCCACAGTCCTCATTGGTCCTCATGGTTTTGATACCATATAATGGGACTTACTACATGTATTACTTTCAGAGCTTGGATCATTTCCCAAGATAAATGCTGTTCTCATTGAGCTTTCATATGCAAGGAGCTCTAACACCTGCTTCTATGTGCAATTTCTATTCTAAGTCTTTAATTTTTATCGACATTCCAATTCAACAAAGAACCTGAACACACTATTTTTATCAATTGGAATTCCAAAGTGGACTTGATGTAGGGAAGTAGGCAGAAGAAATAGGGACACAAAACAAGAATGATAAGTGAGATAATATTATTTCAGTTTTCAAAAAAGCACCAACTTTTGACAATATTGCATTGAGATAGCATTGAGATAGCAAGAACTGATTATTCAAAATGCATTATGAATGCTCAATGTGTGGTCTGGCCATCTTACCAATATGAGTCTTGACATATTGCAAACATATTTTCCTTCATAAAATGTGAGTTTTGATAATGTTCATAGTTGAGACAAAAACAATAAAAATTGTTCATGAGAGAGAGAAATATGTTAATATTAGCTAATCAAATTTAAGCATTTTAAGCCTAAGAATCTTTGGTTATCTTGTTGTTCAAGCAAATTGTGATTTTATATTGTGGAACTGGACAATTTCTGTTTCTCCCTATGTAACACATTATGAGACTAAAATGACATTCAGTTATGTTAAAGGGGTATTAAATTTAAAACCAGTGAAAGGAAGCATATCTTTATGTAGAATATAGCCATAGATGCAATTACCATGGCTGGCATTAGAATAGGCTTGGATAATTGTAACCACTAAGAACATTTGTAGCTGTATAATCAAAGCTAATAATATGGTCATCAGATGTAATGTTGCAGGGTATTTGCTGATTTCCCATAGAGGTCAGAAATTAATTTATTATCATTTTCTACATGACATATGAAAGTTTCTTGTTTTGTTTTGTTTTGTTTTGTTTTGTTTTGTTTTGTTTTGTTTTGTTTTGTTTTGTTTTGTTTTGTTTTGTTTTGTTGAGCCAATGAGACTGACCATTGCTGGAAGCAGAATATGATGAGGTGGAGGAGGGAATATTGATTAAATTTTTATGCCGGAGTTACAAATGGATATATGAAGAAGGATTATGACTTTATTGGCAGGGTCTCTTCCATTCAGCACTTCTTACATCCACACATTGGACATCATGATCACACAGAGACTTATGCAAGTAGATTCCCCGATACTTCAGTGAGATTATTTGTATATTGCAAAATACAGCTGTACAGATTATTTATTTCCATCCTATGCCCACTGGAAACTAAATAAGCAGACTCCAATCCATGTGATATTTAGTGTGTAGATAGCTGAGACACAGAGTCAGAAAGTACAATTATTATTATTATTATTATTTATTTAATTTATTCCCCGCCCATCTCCCATACAAGGGACTCTGGGCGTCCAATCATTAGCCCATCCTAGTTTCAGTTAGAAAATTGGTGTAGGACTGGAAATACACAATTTAGATATTATTCTCCTATGTGTTCTTTTAAACAGGGATGTGCAGACATTCCATCACATTTTATGGAATTAAAATAAACAAAACCAAAAACTCACATTATTACTGATTAGTTCCCAACTTACGTTCTGGGATTCACTGTTGGTCAATGAAAGTAATAGAGGTGATCAAAGATACAACATACATACATACAGTACATACATACATACACACACACACACACACACACACGTGCACACACACATACACACACACACACACACACAAACACACACATATTAAATGACCAAAAGTTTGTGATTCTTTAATGTCATCTTGTGCAATTTTGCCATTCTTGTCAAAAAATGTGTAAAAATTCTGGTGAGAATCCCAGGAACTTCTTAATTTGTTGTTGTTGTTGTTGTTCAATCGTTTAGTTGTGTCCGACTCTTCGTGACCTCATGGACCATAGCACGCCAGGCCTTCCTGTCCTCCACTGTCTCCCGGAGTTTACTCAAATTCATATTCGTTACATCGGTGATGCTATCTAACCATCTCATCCTCTGCCGTCCCCTTCTCTTTTTGCTTTCAGTCTTTCCCAGCATCAGGGTCTTTTCCAGTGAGTCCTCTCTTCACATTAGGTGGCCAAAGTATTTGAGCTTCAGCTTCACTATCTGTCCTTCCAATGAGCAGTCAGGGTTGATTTCCTTTAGGATTGACTGGTTTGACCTCCTTGCAGTCCAAGGGACTCTTAAGAGTCTTCTCCAGCACCACAGTTCAAAAGCATCAATTCTTTGGCGCTCAGCCTTCCTTATGGTCCAACTCTCACAGCCATACATCCTCCCAAGGAGCAAGCGTCTTTTAATTTCATGGCTGCAGTCACCGTCTGCGGTGATCTTGGAGCCCAAGAAAATAAAATCTGTCACTGCTTCCATTTCTTCCCCTTCTATTTGCCAGGAAGTGATGGGACCAAATGCCATGATCTGAGTTTTTTTAATGTTGAGTTTCAAGCCAGCTTTTGCACTCTCCTGTTTCACCCTCATCAAGAGGCTCTTTAGTTCCTCTTCACTTTCTGCCATTAGGGTGGTATCGTCTGTATATCTGAGGTTGTTGATATTTCTCCCAGCAATCTTAACTCCGGCTTATGATTCATCCAGCCTGGCATTTCTCATGATGTACTCTGCATATAAGTTAAATAAGCAGGGTGATAATATACAGCCTTGTCGTACTCCTTTCCCAATTTTGAACCAATCGGTTGTTCCATGTCTGGTTCTAACTGTTGCTTCTTGACCCACATACAGGTTTCTCAGGAGACAGGTAAGGTGGTCTGGTACTCCCATCTCTTTAAGACTTTGCCACAATTTGTTGTGATCCACACAATCAAAGGCTTTAGCATAGTCAATGAAGCAGAAGTAGATGTTTTTCTGGAACTCTCTTGCTTTTTCCATGATCCAGCGAACTGTCCAGGTAGAGTGCCCGGGTAGAGTGGCAAAGTTTTTCTATTTATAGAGCTAAGTTATAGGAGATTAGGTGGGTTTTTTTGTTGTGTTGAAATGTTAACGAGTGGCTGCTGAGCATGATTAGCATGTTCATTGTGAGAAGTATTCCCATGTCCTGGTGGTTGGACTGAGTTCGTTGACCTTTTGCAGGCTGTGTTTTTCAGGACTGGTAGCCAGGTTTTGCTAATTTTTAGACTTTCTTCTTTTTTATTGTAACTGTGCTGGTGTTTGTGAATTTCAATGGCTTCTCTGTATAATCTGGTGTAGTGGCTTTTGGTGTTGTCCAGTATTTCTGTGTTTTCAAATAGGATTTTGTGTCCCGTTTGCTTGAGAGCATGTTCAGCTACTGAAGATTTTTCCGGTTGCTGTAGTCTGCAGTGTCTTTCGTGTTCTTTTATCCTGGTGTGAATGCTTTGTTTTGTGGTTCTGATGTATACTTGTCCGCAGCTGCATGGTATGCGGTATACTCCTGCAGCAGTGCGGGGGTCCCTTTTGTCTTTTGCTGATTTTAGCATTTGTTGTATTTTTCTCGTGGGTCTGAAGACTGTTTGAAAGTTGTGTTTTTCCATCACTTTTCCCATGCGGTCAGTGACTCCTTTGATGTAGGGCAGGAATACTTTGTTTGTGGGGGGCTGTTTTTCTTCAGTTGGATGTTGTTTTCTTGGTTTGATGGCTCTTTTTATTTCATTCTTGGAATAGCCATTTGCCTGTAGGACCCAATTCAGATGGTTAAGTTCATTGTTGAGAAATTGGGTTTCACAGTTTCGATTAGCACGATCCACCAAGGTTTTGATCATGCCTCTCTTTTTTCGTGGGTGGTGATTGGAACTTTTGTGCAGATACCGGTCTGTATGGGTGGGTTTTCTGTATACTTTGTGTCCTAGTTTGAGGTCCAGTTTGCGTATGACCAGCGTACCTAAAAATGGAAGTTTGCCGTCAGTTTCTTTTTCCATGGTGAATTGTATATTGGGGTGGATGCCATTTAGGTGGTCCAGAAATTTCTCCAGTTCTTCTTCAGTATGACTCCAAATTGCGAAGGTGTCATCCACGAACCGGAACCAGATTGTTGGTGTAATGGGTGCCAATTCCAAAGCCTGTTTTTCAAAATGTTTCATGTAAAAGTTTGCTATGACTGGGCTCAGGGGGCTTCCCATGGCAATGCCATCCATCTGTTCGTAGAATTCATTCTCCCATTGAAAGTAACTAGTTGTTAGGCAGTGTTGAAATAAAGCTGTACTGTCTTCTGGGAAGATTTGCTTGATGAGTGCCAGGGTGTCCCTTACTGATACCTTGGTGAACAGGGATACCATGTCAAAGCTGACCAGTTTGTCTGTGTGGTTGAGTTTTAGGGTGCTGATTTTGTTGATGAAGTGTCCTGAGTCTTTGATGTGTGATGGAGTCTGTCCGATGTGGGTCTGTAAACTGATCATCATCAGCGCTTCCGGGTTTTCCCGCGGCGACACACCAACTGCAGTGCGCAAAACTCGAAAGCAGCAGCAGCGCTTCCGGGTTTTTGCGCGCTGCCGCACTTCCAGGTTTTCCCGCGGCGACACACCAACGCTGGCTGGCGTGTCGCCGCGGGAAAAAATTTGGAAAGCCCTGCCTTAGGTGATGGTTTTCAAAAGCTTCTGAAGATGTTATGTATATCCACATTTTAAAAGTTGGAAACTGCTCCATTGTGGTATTTAACCCTACCTAAAAACTTTCTGTAAGGTATGCTGTTTTTAATGCAGCTACACCTAATATCTGCTTTTTTAAATGTAACTTTCTATATCCCTTTTTTACACATCTTTCCACACAATACATTCTTAAATGAAACGTAATTGCTTTTCTCCCAGATAGAATGTTTTATAGCTGAGAATGATGGAAGCTAGCTAGCTAGCTAACTCCATGCATTTCTGCCCTCCTTGCCACAATATAATAGTAATAGTGGATTTCTTTTACATTACTACTATTAAAGTTGGGAAGGGAAGGTGTCTGAAGCAGAAAGCTTTTCAGAGTAAATCTAAAACTCTGCAAAGAATGAGTTAACCATGTGATTCTTGGGAATCCATAAATATGTAGTTACAAAATAGGGGGATAATCATGGAAAAAGCCTTGTCACTGGTGTCAACCAAACCAACAAACAGGGTAAAAGACTGATATTAAGGCATGAGCACATTCATATTGGTGGTGCCCAATACCTCTTCAAACAGCTTTTGAAGGCACTAAAGGTCCTTGCCAGCATCTTAAACTAGCCCCAAATAAACAGGTAGCCATTGTACCTGGTGAAAAATCAGTAGAACATGGTATAAATGAACTCAGCAAGCATATGAGTAGTTACGTTCTTTTTCAGCTTTAAAGGTAAACTCACCTAAAGCCTATTATGCTGATCAGGTCAGGAGGTATCCAGAGCATAAGAAGCCTGAAGCCATGTCTGCTTTTTACAGAATTGCAATTGCCATGTCAGCCTAAGTGATCCTTTAGCTCACTGTAACTTTATGCTCAAAATACATGGTTGTTAAGGAATAGAATTAACCAGTAGAAAACATATCAAAAGTTTATTACCCTATTTTGCTGGCCTATTAGAAGAAAGCAGCTTGAAGGTTTAATGTATTCTATGAGCACCATAACTAAACTAAGGGGGCGTGGTGGCTCAGCAGGTAAGACGCCAGGCTTGTCGATCGGAAGATTGCAACCTAGCAATTCGAAAGCATGCAAATGCAAGTAGATTAATAGGTACCACTTCGGTGGGAAGGTAACAGCGTTCCGTGTGTGTCATGCCGGCCACATGACCGTGGAAGCGTCTTCGGACAATGCTGGCTCTTCGGCTAAGAAACGGAGATGAGCACCGGCCCCTAGAGTCAGACACGACTGCACAAATGTGCGGGGGGAAACTTTACCTTTACTAACTAAATTGGTTGTGTTTGACAGTTTTCCTTGTTTTGTTTAATTATACTCCCTTTTTGAAATATAAAAATGAAGTTAAAATGAAATTTCAAAAAGTAAATATTCCATCTGCTTTGTTGTTGTTGTTTATTCGTTCAGTCATTTCCAACTCTTCGTGACTTCATGGACCAGTCCACGCCAGAGCTTTCTGTCGGCCGTCACCATCCCCAGCTCCCCAATGGTTGAGTCTGTCACCTCCAGAATATCATCCATCCATCTTGCCCTTGGTCGGCCCCTCTTCCTTTTGCCTTCCACTTTTCCTAGCATCAGCTTCTTCTCCAGGGTATCCTGTCTTCTCATTATGTGGCCAAAGTACTTCAGTTTTGCCTTTAATATCATTCCCTCAAGTGAGCAGTCTGGCTTGATTTCCTGGAGTATGGACTGGTTTGATCTTCTTGCAGTCCAAGGCACTCTCAGAATTTTCCTCCAACACCACAGTTCAAAAGCATCTATCTTCCTTCGCTCAGCCTTCCTTATGGTCCAGCTCTCACAGCCATAGGTTACTACAGGGAATACCATTGCTTTAACTATGCGGACCTTTGTTGTCAGTGTGATGTCTCTGCTCTTAACTATTTTATCAAGATTTGCCATTGCTCTCCTCCCAAGAAGTAGACGTCTTCTGATTTCCTGGCTGCAGTCAGCGTCTGCAGTAATCTTTGCGCCTAGAAATACAAAGTCTGTCACTGCCTCCACTTTTTCTCCCTCTATTTGCCAGTCATCAATCAAGCTCGTTGCCATAATCTTGGTTTTTTTGAGGTTTAACTGCAACCCAGCTTTTGCACTTTCTTCTTTCACCTTCGTCATAAGGCTCCTCAACTCCTCCTCGCTTTCAGCCATCAAAGTGGTATCATCTGCATATCTGAGATTGTTAATGTTTCTTCCAGCGATTTTAACTCCAGCCTTGGATTCATCAAGCCCAGCATGTCGCATGATGCGTTCTGCGTACAGGTTGAATCATCATTGGCGATCACTCGTAGCCGAGTAAGATTGTCTTCCAAAGGTAAAATTTTAACGGTGGATCCGTAAGTGGCTATAAAGGCCAATTCTGGATCCGCACAACCTCCCACAATGAGGGCATAGGTTGAATAGGTAGGGTGAGAGTATACAACCCTGCCGTACTCCTTTCCCAATCTTAAACCAGTCCGTTGTTCCGTGCTCTGTTCTTACCGTTGCTACTTGGTCGTTATACAGATTCCTCAGGAGGCAGACA
This sequence comes from Charina bottae, assembly GCA_023362775.1. NCBI lineage: Eukaryota > Metazoa > Chordata > Lepidosauria > Squamata > Charinaidae > Charina > Charina bottae. The sequence continues at coordinate 192,134,576 of JALMGJ010000003.1, forward strand.
AGATGACTTGGTATCCCCATACCACCAAGAACTTGCCACAATTTGTTATGATCCACACAGTCAAAGGCTTTAGAATAGTCAATAAAACAGAAATAGATGTTTTTCTGAAATTCCCTGGCTTTCTCCATTATCCAGCGGATATTGGCAATTTGGTCTCTAGTTCCTCTGCCTTTTCTAAACCCAGCTTGTACATCTGGCAATTCTCGCTCCATGAATTGCTGGAGTCTACCTTGCAAGATCTTGAGCATTACCTTACTGGCATGTGAAATAAGTGCCACTGTTCGATAGTTTGAACATTCTTTAGTGCTTCCCTTTTTTGGTATGGGGATATAAGTTGATTTTTTCCAATCTGATGGCCATTCTTGTGTTTTCCAAATTTGCTGGCATATGGCATGCATCACCTTGACAGCATCATCTTGCAAGATTTTAAACAGTTCAGCTGGGATACCATCGTCTCCTGCTGCCTTGTTATTAGCAATGCTTCTTAAGGCCCATTCAACCTCACTCTTCAGGATGTCTGGCTCTAACTCACTGACCACACCGTCAAAGCTATCTCCAATATTATTATCCTTCCTATACAGATCTTCCGTATATTCTTGCCACCTTTTCTTGATCTCTTCTGCTTCTGTTAGGTCCTTACCATCTTTGTTTTTGATCATACCCATTTTTGCCTGGAATTTTCCTCCGATGTTTCTAATTTTCTGGAAGAGGTCTCTTGTCCTTCCTATTCTATTGTCTTCTTCCACTTCCGCACATTGCTTGTTTAAAAATAATTCCTTATCTCTTCTGGCTAACCTCTGGAATTTTGCATTTAATTGGGCATATCTCCCCCTATCACTGTTGCCTTTTGCTTTCCTTCTTTCTTGGGCTACTTCCAGTGTTTCAGCAGACAGCCATCTTGCCTTTTTGGTTTTCTTTTTCTTTGCGACGTTTTTTGTTGCCGCCTCCTGAACAATGTTGCGAACTTCTGTCCATAGTTCTTCTGGGACCCTATCTACTAAATCTAGTCCCTTAAATCTATTCTTCACCTCCACTGCATATTCCTTAGGAATATTAGTGAGCTCATATCTAACTGATCTGTGGGTCTTCCCTATTCTCTTTAGTCTGATTCTAAATTTTGCAATAAGAAGTTCGTGATCTGAACTACAGTCAGCTCCAGGTCTTGTTTTTACCGACTGTATAGATGTCCGCCACCTTTGGCTGCAAAGGATGTAGTCAATCTGATTTCGGTGTCGACCATCTGGTGAAGTCCATGTATAAAGTCGTCTTTTAGGTTGTTGGAAGAGAGTGTTTGTTATGCACAGTGAGTTGTCTTGGCAAAATTCTATCAGCCTATGTCCTGCTTCATTTTGTTCTCCCAGACCATGCTTGCCTGTAATTCCAGGTGTCGTCTGACTACCCACCTTAGCATTCCAGTCTCCTGTAATGAAAATAACATCTCTTTTTGGTGTATTATCTAGTAGGTGCTGCAGATCCTCATAGAACTGATCTACTTCTGCTTCTTCAGCATCTGTGGTTGGGGCGTATATTTGGATCACTGTGATGTTAAATGGCTTACCCTGAATTCGAATTGAGATCATTCTATCGTTTTTTGGATTGTATCCAAGCACTGCTTTAGCCACTTTATTATTAATTATGAAGGCTACTCCATTTCTTCTGTGGTCCTCTTGTCCACAGTAGTAGATCTGGTGGTCATCTGATGTGAAGTGGCCCATTCCAGTCCATTTCAGTTCACTGACACCTAAAATGTCTATATTTAATCTTGACATCTCACCAATAACCACATCCAATTTGCCCTGGCTCATAGATCTTACATTCCAGGTTCCTATGGTGTGTTGATCTTTAGAACATTGGATTCGTCGTTCACCACCAGCACCGTCGGCCGCTAGCCGTCCTTTCGGCTTTGAGCTAGCTGCATCATCACGTCTGGGGCTAGTTGAACGTATCCTCTGTTCCTCCCCAGTAGCATTTTGACCATCTTCCGACCTGGGAGTCCCATCTTCCGATGGTATACCGACATATCTTTGGTTGTACTGATCCATTTAGTTTTCATGGCAAGAATACTGGGGTGGGTTGCCATTACCTTCCCCAGGGATCGTATTTAGTCTGACCTCTCTGCCACGACCTTCCCGTCTTGGGTGTCCCTTCACGGTTTAGCTCATGGTTTCATTGAGGTGCTCAAGCTCCAGCACCACGACAAGGTAACGATCTCCTTTGCAATCTCTTTGCGATTTCCATCTGCTAGTGCTATGTAAATCATTTGGAAATGGTTTGGATCTTGTGTGAACATACAACATCTTTCTCTGATTCATTACAGGACGCACGCCCTTCCAAGATTTTGATGATCCTCAAAAAGGCACTGCTGCTTTAAAAACTGCCTTAAGTTTAATGAGCAAATTCCTTAAAGCAGCAATGACTTTTTTTTTCCAGGCTTGCATGGAAGCCCAAAAAAGGTTCTTCAAGCTTCAAGTTTCTTTCATATGTAGCAGAGAGATTCTGTGTATGTGCTTACATGAAATCCAGTCTTTTTCCAAGTCATTTTTGAAACATTTACAGCCATAATATAAGTAAACATGCTCTCCCTTCCCTCAGAAATGTGTATTTTTGTTTCCAGATATTTCCCTGCATGCTGAAAACTGCAATTTAACTTCCTACACTGCCTTGGGTTTGAAAATGACACAAGTGTTCTGTAAAAAATGTATTTAAAAATTATTTTATGGGACATTTTACATGGTAATTATGCTTTGATTTCCTCATCTGATCTAAGTGCATTCTGAAAGTACTTCTAGAAAGAACACACAGGGTACAATTGTAGAAGGTGTTGTATCAGTGCCTCTAAAGTCCTATGCCACTTTATGACAAAAACTTGATTCCAAGATGCAGACATTGAAGAGTTGTGCTGATAACATCTTTGAGTGCTAAATAATTCGTAGATGATACAGGGCTTACAATTTGAAAAATATTTGGAAAGAGCAGTGATGAATATTCATTTCAATATATTCATAATAAGTATACAGATCAGAGGAAATGTACAGAATCACAGGACCATTGTCTTGCTTCTATATCTTTAACAAATTAAATTCCCTTTTTTGTGTGTGGTTTGTGTGTACAGTATGTTTGTGTGTGAAGCTTTAGGTGATCCTCAGTTTCAGGCCTATTTGAAGTTGGAATTTTTCTTAAGCAAGTTACTGAAGGATGTGCAATTCTAAGCTCATTGGCTCATCATGTACTCAAGCAAGGTCTTAAATCTGTGCCAGTTACATTAGAATTGATTTTCCAGTAAAGACAAGGGTTGTGGTATTCCACACACATAGGAGAGAGATGGGAGAGATTGTCTACATAAAGTGGGAATGTGCTGCCTCTGCAAGACAATGTATTTACCTGCTAACTTGCTTCTTGCAGTGGCTAGAGAGAAAATAACTACCTAACTCAGATTTACCAGCTAAATCGCCTTAAGTATTTCACTTGTGATCAATCCATTCACATTTCTTTTCCCAAACATGGGCTGCCTTTAGAAGAAACCATTTTTTTCCAGGAAAAGAGAAAGAAAAGGAATACAGGTCTCTTCTCTTTTTTTTCAATATATTTTATTAAGCTTTACATATACATAGATAAAAGTTTGAAAAGGAAAAAGAAATAGAAATACAAATCAAAGAAAGAAGAGAAAAAGTGTAGTAAAGCAAAGAAAAAAAAGAGAAAGATGAAACATAGAAATTAGTCAACTTCCGATTTATCTCTGGTCATAGTGATTTAAAGAATAATCTCTTACATGCTAGGTCTATATATAACATTGTAAAACATTTCCTGTCTAATATATCAATTTATATATATATTAATCTTCAAAACCCCATATAAGCTTTGCCCCTCCTGCATTTTGCAAATAGTCCGTTAATGGTTTCCACTCTTTAAGAAAGTAATAATTTGAATTTTCTTTTAATAAACATGTCAATTTATCATTTTCTGCCATGTCCATCACTTTTAACATCCAGTCCTGTATCGTGGGTATAGTCTGATTTTTCCAATTTTGTGCATATACAAGTCTTGCTGCTGTAACCATATATTGCATAATTCTTGTAAATTTCTTTCCTATTTGTTCTTCTGTTATTCCCAATAAAAATAATTCTGGTTTATATGAAACTCGAATTTGTAAAATATTTTGCATCAATGAATGTATCTGAGTCCAAAATTTCTTAGCAATCTCACAAGTCCACCACATATGATAAAATGATCCCTCTTTTTTTTTTACATTTCCAACATAAGTTGGAAACATTCCCATACATTTTAGCTAATTTTTGTGGGGTCATATACCATCTATACATCATCTTATAGAAGTTTTCCTTCAAATTATAACACAAAGTAAATTTTAGTCCTTTAACCCACATATCTTCCCATTGTTGCATTTGAATATTATGACCAATATTTTTTTGCCCATTTGATCATGCAGTCTTTAACTTGTTCCTCTACCATTTCGTCTGTCTCACATAATTGTATCTCAAATTCCGATTTGGTTTGTTCAAATTCAAATTCTTTTTTGTCTGATTTAATTTTTTCTACAAGTTGCATATAAGAAAGCCATTGAAAAGTATATCCTTCTAAAGCCAGTTCTTCTTTTGATTTGATTTTATATTGTCCTTGTTCTTTTTTTAAAAAGTCTTTATAAGTCAGCCATTTATCTTTAGCTCTTACTTCTGTTCTATGAAATGCTTCTTGTGTGGAAATCCATAAAGGTCTTTTATAACATAAAATTAGTTTATATTTATTCCAAATTCTTAACAAAGATCTTCTAACATAATGATTTTTAAAGTCCACATTAACTTTCACTTTGTCATACCACAAATATCCATGCCACAAATATCCATTCATGACCCTCCAAATTCAATGATTTTTCATTTTTCAAAACTATCCACTCTTTAATCCATACCAAACAACAAGCAGCATAATATAATTTTAGATCCGGTAGACCTAGTCCTCCTCTTTCATTTGAATCTTGTAAGACTTTATATTTTATTCTTGGTTTTTTCCCTTGCCAAATAAACTTAGAAATATCTCGCTGCCATTGTTTGAAAGGTTCATCTGATGCCAATATAGGTAATGTTTGAAAAAGATATAAAATTCTTGGCAAGATATTCATTTTAATTGCTGAAATTCTACCTAAAATGATAATTGTAATTTTTCCCATTGATCCAATTTTTTTTATTATCTATCCAAAGCGGGATATAATTATTCTTAAACAACTTAACTTTTTTAGCTGTTAAATATACTCCCAAATATTTTACTTTTTCTTCCATCGAATATCCTGTTATTTCTTTCAATTTCTCTTGTTGATGATGGTCCATGTTTTTAGTCAAAACTTTTGTTTTCTGTAGATTCACTTTAAACCCTGCTAATAATCCAAAGTCTTTCTATTTCTGTGTCAATAATTCAATTCCATCTAGTGGATTCTCCAAAGTAAAGACTAAGTCATCAGCAAAGGCTCTTAGTTTGTAAACTTCTTTTTTAACTTTAATACCATGGATACCTTCATCTTGTCTAACATCTCTCAATAGGACCTCTAATACCAATATAAACAAAAGTGGAGATAATGGGCAATACAGGTCTCTTCTCAATATTTTTTTAAAGTGGGGAGAAGGATAGAATACATTGTTTAAAAAACTAAACGATGTGAGAATTTTATAATTTAGAGTATATGATTTCTCTGAACTATACTCACAGCTTCTTGCCAAAAATGCATTTTATTACAGGATTCACCCTGGTGGTACATTGCTCAAAACTTTTCTTTTGGGAGGCTTAATAGATTGAGTGTCTCAATAGTACTTTAGTCCATATGCTTCCCTCTCTTATGGAATTCATTGGCACTGGGGAAAGAGGAATGGGAACCACTAGGCACGGAATGCCAATCATTCTTGGGTACCAGTCAAGGCTAGCTGATGGGAAAGAAACCAAAAACACTTATGCAGTAACTCTTCTACCAAATGTCTCAAGTAGCAGGTAGCCATCCCTAGGGTGACTTCTCCTAAAACACTAATAATTCAAGAATTAAAAGAAAATGTGGAAAGTAATCAGGAGTTTGTATACAACTAACTCTGTGATTTGATTATTAACTTTCTAGACGTGTTGGCCTACAACTCTGCAAATAGTTATGCTGGCTAAGGAACTGTGAGATTTAGATCATACCCATCTGGACAGCACCAGGTCCAGTCCTTCAAAATCTTCCATGTTTGGGGGGGGGGGGGAGTACTTTTAATTAGGTGGTCAATTATATGAATAATAACCCTTACTGGTAAGGGGCGTGGTGGCTCAGCAGGTAAGACGCCAGGCTTGTCGATCGGAAGATCGCAACCTAGCAATTCGAAAGCATGCAAATGCAAGTAGATTAATAGGTACCACTTCGGTGGGAAGGTAACAGCGTTCCGTGTGTGTCATGCCGGCCACATGACCGTGGAAGCGTCTTCAGACAATGCTGGCTCTTCGGCTAAGAAACGGAGATGAGCACCGGCCCCTAGAGTCAGACACGACTGCACAAATGTGCAGGGGGAACCTTTACCTTTTTAACCCTTACTAGTAATGTTTACTAAAGGTTTAGCTCAATGCATTGAGGAAAGACAGTGGTTGCTTGCTTAAGAATCCTTAATTACATAGTAAAACCTGATTTCCTAAGACATGCACATAGGTGGTCCCAGTGGAAGCAATTAACCATATACAGTATGGCAAAGGGTTGGACTGGATATATCTGCAACTTTGAATTGTTTCAGCTCAGAGCTCATTGCCAAGGAAGGTAACTCACAAATAACAAATGGCAACTTTGGGGTACGCACAGCAGCAGCAAGCTCTTCAGGTTAACTCACTGGCAATTCTGTAAGGGACTCATCTAGAGTAGGTACGTTTGCTGCCATTTCTCAGTGCAGCCTAATACAGAAGGTCTCCATGATCAACTCCATCTGCATATAGATTAAGTGGACCAAATCAAGGCAATTTCCATACAAGAAGCCACTTCAGTGTCTGAAAAAGTAGAAGCCATATCTTAGCAGAGATGGTCTTTTTCATTGTGTATCAGAAGAAATATTTGAGGAAAATGTAACCAGTTGAACTTTTATGATCTCAGTCCAATTGGGCCTGAAATCACAGTGATTCTTTTCCTTCCCCCCACACACACACTTTTTAAACTATATGTCATAAAATGGCATGGCTTAAGTGCCTGTGAAGGACTGCTTGTACCTTATGTCAATGTCCCCCTCCTAAAACACTTTCCCCCAGAGTCAGCATCTGATGTGTGAACCTTTTTTCAGCCTTGACACACAAGATATATCAGAGACAGTTTGATGTATATGCAATAAAAAGGAGTAGCAACATGCTTGGAAAACAGCTAAATTTACTGTTGTGAAAATGATGGCATTTTGATCCCATGCAAGCCTCTGGCCCCAGCCCCTTTCCATCCCATAGTGCAGAAAAAAATGGCTATATAAAGTTTATTGAGCCTTCAGGAAGTAGTGACTGTTTCTAGGCTCAACTCACTTTGGGTAAGTCGGCAATGGTGTGTTAACCTGTAAACTGCACTCCTTGCAAAGCATTTCTATGACAGCTGCACCCTAAGGGAATTGCAACCTGGATCTGTGGGACCCACTTTTTAACATAGCAAAAGGTCAGCTGAATAAAGTACTAGATTTACCACAAAACACTATTTATGAATCCTTTTCTGTGGGTGTCGGTGTATTTGTCTTTTCAAAGAATAAATTGCTAATTCATTTGATCATGGGAAAAAACGGAGAAAATATAGATAAAGGTTGATGCTCCAAATGAGCCAGATGCCAATTTAGTGGTTGTCAGACAAGAGGTAGATGAGGCAGGGCTTATTTGGGTCTTAGTTTCAGGTAAACTGACTTAATTTGTCTTCCTAGATACATGTATAGGGATATATGTGCCTATGTTATGGAAATATATTTGTACAATCGGTATTTTAGGGAGCCATGTACTGTATGAGCTTGGGCTTTTTACAAAGTTGCAGAATGTTGTGGAAACTGGATTGACTTCTGACCTAATATATATGTGTCAGATGCAGAATAGAGGCCAGATTATACATTCAATTTGAGAGAGGACAGTAGCCTGCATAAAAGCTTTTACTACTCTTTCTTGGCTTTTTCATGTTTCTAACCTTCCTTCCTTCCTTCCTTCCTTCCTTCCTTCCTTCCTTCCTTCCTTCCTTCCTTCCTTCCTTCCTTCCTTCCTTCCTTCCTATTTATTTACCTTTGATAGATTCAGTTCAGAAGTGAATATAGCCATTATTCCCCCATTGCATGAGGAAAATCAATTCAATTGGGCAGTATGGAAGAAACTGGGGGAAGGTGACAGTTAAGAAGATCTTCAAAAGAGCAGTTTGCTTTGCCAAGGCTTGAACAAAGCCCCCTTTTGACACAAAACCCAAAGCAGTTCCCCACTTGAATTTGAGTAAACTCCGAGAGACAGTGGAGGACAGGAAGGCCTGGCGTGCTATGGTCCATGAGGTCACAAAGAGTCGGACACGACTAAACGACTGAACAACAACAACAACTTCTAAACAGCACAGCAGTTAAGCCATTTAGCTTTCCTGGATCATAGTAATAGAGACACCTGAGCATGTGCTGCATATGCACAGAAGCCCCTGACATTGAAGCAAAACATCTCATCGAGGCTGATCTGCTCTGCTTTGACTTTTGTCAAGATGAAGCAGCAGATCTCTACAAGGCAAAGCACCTAAATATGGATATAAGCTAAGCCACACAAGCCTAAAAGATACACAACCACAACTATATCTTTCCAGGTGCAACAGCCTTAAAATTGCCTGCAGATATCCCGTGATACATTTAAAATTTGCTCAGTTGTGCTCATCGTACCAATTATGGTTTGTTTGGCTGTGGTTCTTTTAGGAGGAAAGAGTTAAGTCTCCCTCCTTTGTGATTGAAATGACTTTTTAAATCTTTTGAAGTGGGAAGTGTTTTCCCAGGGTACTCTGTATAATACCCAGCATAGGTAGGTTCAGGAATTTAACTGTTTCCTTGTTCTCTAGATCCTAAAATGTTATTTTATTTTTAACCACAGCTTCCTGGTGTTTTAAAAATGATTAGGCAAAGGAATCCTTTTGCACAGTTTTCAAGGAGCTGTGATTAATGCCCCAGACTTGAACTAAAAAATGAGACAATTTAAACTGACAGCTAAAACTTCTAAGGCAGTTTTCCTCAACCTCGTGCTGGACTTCAGATCCCCCAAATCCTAAGAAGCCTGTGGGAGCTTCTTAAGTCCAACATATTTGCAAGATGTCAAGATAAATAATGCTTCTGTAAAGCAGTACAGGTAGTTCTCGTTTAAAGACACTAATTGGGACTGGAAACTGTTGCTAAGCAACGTGGTCGTAAGTTGGAAAGCCATGTGACCACACCACTAAGCGACAGCAGTTCCAGTTGCCATCGTTAAATGAGGACTGTGCCGGTTGTTAAGCAAGGACCTCATATGACCGCGACTTCCAACTTCCTGCCGGCTTCCCTACTGACTTTGCTTGGAGGAAACCAGCAGGTAAGGTCAGAAATCGCGATCACATGACCATGGAGCCACTGCACCGGCTGTAAGTATGAGGTCTGGTCATAACTACTGCTCATTCAGTGCCATCGTAAGTTCGAACGGTCGCTGAACAAGTGGTCGTTAAATAAGGACCACCTGTAAGATGAAATGCGGCCATCAATAAATTTAGATAAACATTTTGAATAACAATGTACGTTTCAGAAAGGAAGGAGCTTCATTAGTAATAAATTGAAAAAGAATTCCCCTCCCCTCATAAAACAACATCTACATCTAAACCCCTGGTGATATTTCAGTGACTCACTTGGTCATCAGCTGGTCCAATTTCTACTATGGAAATTTTTCTTGCCTCAGTAGTGTGACTGCTTCTGAACACATATTTTCAACTTGAACTAATCAGCTTCTAAATTTTACAGTGAAATTCCTAAGCTCCCAACCTACTTTTAATGGGATAGTAACAAAAGAAACTGCAATTCCTATGATCCTACCTCTGTGCAGAGAGGGAGAGGGCAAGAGGGGCAAATGATATCACACCTGTCATGATCTCATTGCACAAATGATGTGAATTATGTTATTTGCATCATTTGTGTGATATTGCTATGATGCACATAATGTCATCATGGCTTGAACTAGATGTCTATGGATCATACAGATTCCCTGATATTAATTGCTAATTTACTTCAATCCCAAAGGAAAGATTTGAGAATTGAAACATGAAAAAATGAGGGATTGTTTGGGATATTTTAAAAGAAGGTGAGGCATATTTTTTCAAAAGCATGTCTTTTTCTATACGTCAAATCCATTTGTTCCTTTTTTTAAATTATTTCTCCCCTTCTTTGATTTTTCCCCCATTTTCTTAGACATCATTACAAGAATCCTGTAACCAAACAGGCATAAACATATATGGAGCAGGATTTTTTTTATTGTTGTTGTTTTTAAGACGGCGGATTCTATCAGTGCCCCTAACAAAGACATATCTGTCTGCTTCAATTATTCCTTACTGAATATGAATGAGAAGCCTTTTAATGAGGTACGGTAATTAGCTCTAGCTGCCCCCCATTCCCACCCCCTGTCAGCAGCTTCTCAGGCAAATAGGCACTGAATCAGATGATTGACAAACCAGACAGTGGACATGTACTGTAGCTGATGAAAAACAAAGAATAGAGAGGCCACAGCACTGGATGCTTATTGCATTTTAGATGGATTCAAGAGCTCCAGGCTTGCAGGTTCTAAAATCTCACTCAAGTTCATTGTCTGTAATCTCCCACAACTATTTCAAACACCCTACCGGTGCTCCAGAAGATTTTGCTTCCAAGCTTATCTGGGGCTGACTGACTTAGGGCTGATTCTTAAAACATTTCTATGCATCAAACTTCAGCATACTGGAAGTCTATAGATTATTGGGATTACAATTCTCAGTCTTCCCAGATATTAGACCGTAGAAAGTTGAGGTGTATTATTTAATGTGCTATCAACATATTATAGGACCATATGCAGAACTAGTTTGGTTCAGGTCTCTGGGAGGCCCCAAAGAGGACACTGTTGGTCCTCTGCAACTAGTATTCCCTGCAACCTAGATGTTGGAAGGTCATCAGGACTAGTAGACATGGATGTGTAGCCATCCTCCATAAGTCTGTCTCATCTCTTTTTAATCCTTCCTAACCTAGGGGCCATCACCATACCCTGGAGTAGTAAACTCCTTAGAGAATGCTATGTGTGAAGAGTTATTTTTGTTTTGTTTGTGCTTCTAGATATAGGGTCATGCAATTTGAGCTGATAGTTCACAACTGAATATCTATCAATTGAAAAGTAGTGTTGAAGCTCAGGAGAGATAAAGTGAGGTCTGCTGCTCTGGTATATTTCACATACCAAGTCATCACTTGATATTCATGGATCTATACTTACAAATGGCTGGTTTGTAAGGACTATGACAATCCCATGCTTGTTGCTATTAACAGGAATAACAAACAGGGATTGCAAGATCTAGGGCTACCATATCTGGACTGCAAAAATCCAGACAACCACTAGATGGCAACAGAGAAACTTATGATAATCAGGATGTTTTAGACCAGATCCGAGAGTCCTATAGTAACAAATTCTAACTATGTGCAAAACCTTTGGAGGCATGACCTGACATTTCTAGGCTGTGTGTAGCTCAAGTGTAACAGCAGCAACAGCCTGGTTGGCTTCTTGTGCCTTTATCAATAGTTTGATGATCTGAAGAAACTGGCAGGTGAAGTTATCACTCTTTCAGAGCTGTGAATGAAATGGTCGATGAAGGTTCTCAGTCATCCAGGTGGAACAGTCTGTGGCTTGAATAATGTCAACTGGATTTCTATTTTCTCAGTAGAAACATTTCACTCCTTATCCAAGGAGCTTCTTCAGTCTGAGTAAAGTTAGTAAGGGAATCCTTAAATATGTTTCTAGGTGGCTGTGTGACCTTGCACCTGGGGCTAGGTCATGGTTATTTTGAGATGTTTATTTCTAAGTCCCTTTATCATCTAAAGGAGGATCGTTAAGATTACCCTGATCGTTAAGATTACCAAGCTCAACAGCAGCAGGGTAATCTTAACGATCCTCCTTTAGATGATAAAGGGACTTAGAAATAAACATCTCAAAATAACCATGACCTAGCCCCAGGTGGAAGGTCACACAGCCACCCTAGAAACATATTTAAGGATTCCCTTACTAACTTTACTCAGACTGAAGAAGCTCCTTGGATAAGGAGTGAAACGTTTCTACTGAGAAAATAGAAATCCAGTTGACATGATTCAAGCCACAGAGTGAATGAAATGGGTTTTACCCAGAAAAAGTTGTTGATATTTACTGACTTCCTAAGAACATGTCCCCTCTTTAGGCAATCCTCTGTTGTTGGGCTTGTCTCCTGACTCATTTGAATGGCGAAAAGTCTTGCCATAGGAAAGATGGGGAAATCTGTCTCCTCCAGATATAGTTCTCAGATAATTGTATTTCAACAAACTATGGAAAACACTAGACTCCCCATCTCTACCTAAGACTCTTTATTCTGCATCTTTGCCAAATTACTATTTAATATGTTGCTAGGCAAAGAAGTAAACATGGCTCCTTACTTCCCCTTGAATTACATACTTTCACCCTATGAGGCATTGCCTCTCTCTCTCTCTAAGAGAGTCTAAATTCTGTGGAAGATCAGAACAATGGAGGCTTCTGCCCCACAGCAATTCCTACCTAGGATCATTCAGTGGAGACGTTTTGAGAATATGGAACAAAGTTCATAGTCTGGATAAGGATTAGAGTGAGTGCTGGGTCATTCATAAGGCAAATTGGGAAGTTGTTAAAGTCTGTCAAGGAGGTGATCCATATGACCATACTAACCATTTCTTGATTGCAGCAATATAAAATGTTGTCTTCTAATCACCCCAGCCTACTAGGAAGTCAACTTCTGCCTGTCTTTTCCTGCCACATGTCAAAAGGATGGTTTTCCAACTCAAGCAGTGCTGTCCAGTTCACTTAGAAAACTGTTCTTGTCTGTAACTCTCCAGATAAGTTAAGTTTACTTTCTAAACAAAGGCTGCATTAATTGCCCCAATTTTGGAATCCCTTCACACCAGGCAAAGGCCATTTTCTTCCTCAAGGCATTTTAAATACTGATTCTGGTCTTTTCTCTGCTGCTTGTGTTTATGAGTGGCTTTTGTATTCTGTTGTTGCTTTTTAGTTTTACTTTTGTCCTTATATTATTACAATAAATGATGAAATGAAAATAGTTGAAATGAATAAATGAACTGCAGCAATCCTAGTAGTAGTAGTGACAAGTACCTTTCAGAGCATAGGCTGCCACATTTTACCAAGGGTAGAAAAATAAATGCACACTGTTATGCAGAAACACATACATATATGTACACGCACACACACAAGACCCTTATATGTAAAAGATACAGCAAACTGAATCTGCTTTATAGTATTAAGATACATATAGTATAAAGATAGGTCGTGGCATGTAATCTGACCTTTCATTTTCATTATTTTACACTTCAGTAGCATTACCTATCAAAGCCCCTTAAAAAGTACAAGTTTAGTAACTCGTCTACTTCCATCCTTTTCTTTCCTTCTTAAGAGGAAGAGAAATTCCAGCACCACTATTAAAAACCCAGTTAAATATTACTTTGTTGAGTTTAATGCTTAATTACAATTTGTGCATAATGACCCAGTTCTAGTAATATCATCTGATTTAGTAAGGAAACTGGAACCTACCATATGTTCACCAATAACAGCTTAGAAATTCTTCTTGTTAATTTTCCAGCCAACTGCTACCAAGGATACTGATTTGTCCTGGAACTGTATTGTTTTAGAACACTGTGCTCATTAACATGGCTCATTTTACACTACTCCTTCTATCAGCAAGCAGGCCAAGAATTCACAGCTTGTCCTTTGTGTCTGACACAAATAGATGCAGTCGGCAAACAAAGCTGGAACACCATTTATAGCACATAAGAGGAAGATAACCTGCTCTCCTTCAACGCAGAATTGCATCTACACAATCTATTTACAGGGTAACAATATCACCAAATAATCAACTTTGCATTTAGATGGTTGCTTCCTCTCTGGATGCTTCCACACAAGGTGTTCAGACTGGAATTGTTCACTTTTTGGTCAGTGATTTAGCAATAGGAGTTGCTCTATCTTTGTCATGTGATCCTACCATCATTTTTAAGAGCTGACAAAAATTGACTTTTTGAAGGAACAGGAGGAAAATCGCCTCAGCTGTAGTGCTCTCCTTTTAAAGAAGTGTAAGTTTGATTTGTTTGACTGAGCCTTAATATAACTATATATTTATATGAGCTGTCTGTGTACAAAAATACTGTCCTTTTGAGTAAGAAAAATGAGGAGGCGAGAAGATACTTGCATAATGATACTGTGCCAGTTTAACACTGAATTAAACAATTAAATAACATGCTCAATATACCGTCATTTCTTTGCCCACATGACTATATGCATTAACCTGGATGGCAGACAGGCTGCTCACCTGTAATTGTGGTTTTCAAATGGTCATTTATGCTTCTACAGGCAATGGCCTCCACAAGAGGGATTAGAATGAGGAAAATAGCATTGTAGTATTGCAATGTTAGCCTCAGCCCTTTTCTTTGTGCCCCATGACACACTTATATATGAAAGAGGCAAAACTGGTGGTACAACATCACAACACTGATTTGGTTATTCTAAAGAAAGCAGCAAGCTCCTGAGGATGTCCATGTTCACAGGGTGATATGTCTGCACAGAACCAATGCCAAAACTGTGCAACTGTGCCAACACTTTTGTGAGAAACTACCTTCCAGTATGCACCTTCCCATTAACTAGAATGCCACAGCACCAACACCCCCCAAAAAAACCCAGGAGGACCAGGCATCTGCAGAAGATTTGGTGGGGAGGGATTGTGTGAATGCATTGATGACCATTTGGGGAATTACACTTGCAACCTGCTTTTCTTTGGTATCTCTAAATGGATTATTACAAGTTTACTTCAACAGAGGTGAGCCAAGTACCCCTAGATAAGTATATGTGGTAGCAGCATCTTGCCAAAGAAGATATCTGCTTGAAATCCTATAGAGAGTAAAGAGGATGACCTTGATGGAGAAAGGGAAGATCTGTTAAGAAGGCAACAACTTAATGCCAGGTCTGTGAACAACAAGGCTCCCCTCATCTGCGACTTGCTCGCGGAGGAGGGGGCAGACCTGGCATGTATCATGGAGACCTGGCTGGGCCCAGAAGGAGGGGTTGCCCTTTCGGAAATATTCCCAGCCAGGTTTCGAGTATGGCATCAGCCAAGACAACGGGGCAGGGGAGGAGGGGTAGCAATTGTCATCTGAGAGTCTCTTGTTGCTTCCAGGGGTGCTGCTTCACAAGTGAGACCCTGTTTTTCAAGTTGGGTTCCCAAGCACAGTTGGGAGTGTTGCTACTGTACCAGTCTCCCTGCTGCGTAGCAACCTCCCTGCCTGAGCTGCTTGAGGCCATCTCGGGGTTGGCAGTGGAGTTCCCCAGACTCATGGTTTTGCAGGATTTCAATCTACCGTCCCTGGGATGGACCTCGGAGGCAGCCCGGGAGTTCAGGGCTACCATGGCAACCATGGGCCTGTCTCAGATTATTCGGGACCTGACTCGGAACAGTGGGCTCACCCCGGACTTAGTTTTCTTGTCTGAGCAGTGGCAATGTGATCTGAGGGGAGTATTACACCTATCCCCATTGTCATGGTCAGACCATGCCCTGGAGATCCTGAGGCTCACTTGTGCTGCCCCACTTCGCAGGGAGGCAGGACCCATTTGATTGGTCTGCCCCAGCGACTGATGGACCCAATGAGGTTTCATAGGGAGCTGGGGGTTATACCCGAATATCTGATGCATGGTCCAGTGGAGGTCCTTGCCGCAGCCTGGAATAAAGAGGCAGCCGGGGCCGTGGACAGGATCATGCCTATGCGACCTCTCTTGCCCCGTTCAACCCATCACTCCCCGTGGTTCACGGAGGAGTTGAGGGTTTTGAAGAAGGTTAAGAGATGTCTGGAGCACCGCTGGAGAAAGACGAGGACTGAATCTGACCGGACACAATCTAGAGCCACTATTAGGGCCTACCTTGTGGCAATAAGAGCAGCGAAACGTGAATATTTCTCTGCTCTTATTGCGTCTGCAGAATGCCGCCCAACAGCCTTGTTTAAGATTGCTAGTTCTCCTTTGGGTCATGAAGATTCAGTGACCCATTTACAGGGCCGGTCGGAAGAGTTTGCTGAGCAGGACAAAATCGTTCAGATTTATTCCAAGTTTAACTCTAAGCGTGAAGCACAATCTGAGGAGATGCCAGAGGTATGTACTTACCCTGTTATCTGGGAACAGTTTGATCCTGTTAGGCCTGATGAAGTAGATAGGATCCTCCAGATTGTAAATGCCACCATGTGCCATCTTGACCCCTGTCCCTCCTGGCCGGTGAAGTCAGCTCGGGAGGTCACATGTGGTTGTGTCCAGGGGATGATTAATGCATCCTTGGGAGATGGGGTGTTCCTGGCAGTCTTTAAGGAGGCGCTGGTGCACCCCCTCCTCAAGAAACCTTCCCTGGATCCCACTGTTTTGAACAACTTTCGTCCTGTCTCCCTCCTTCCCTTTTGGGGAAAGGTGGTTGAGAAGGTGGTGGCATTGCAACTCCAGAGGATTCTGGATGAAACGGATTATCTAGACCCCTTTCAGTCAGGTTTCAGGCCGGGATATGGGACAGAGACTTTATTGGTCGCACTTATGGATGATCTCTGGCGGGAGTGAGATGGAGGGAGTGCATCCATTCTCGCTCTCTTGGACCTCTCAGCGGTTTTCAATACCGTTGACCATGGTATCCTTTTGGAGCGACTCAGGGAGTTGGGGTAGGTGGCGTAGTTTTGCACTGGTTCACCTCCTTCCTCCAGGGCCACTCCCAATCGGTGGTAATAGGAGAGGAGAGATCCGACCCTTGACCCCTCCTGTGTGGGGTGTCACAGGGTTCGGTTCTCTCTCCTCTCCTATTAAACATCTACATGAAGCCGCTGGGCAAGATCATCCATCACCACGGGATGAGGCATCACCAATATGCGGATGATACTCAATTGTATATCTCCGTCCCGGGTGAAGTAAGTGTTGCAGTCGACACCCTATCTCAGTGCCTGGGGGCTGTAGGGGCCTCGATGGGGAACAACAGGCTTCAACTGAACCCTGGTAAGATGGAGTGGCTGTGGATTGATGGCCTCTCGGCTTCCAGGAAGTTGTCATCTTTAACTCTGGATGGGGTGGCACTGCCCCGTTCAGATTCAGTCCGAAACTTGGGGGTCCTCCTGGACTCATGACTCCTGCTTGAAGAGTAGGTGTAAGTCGTTGCCAGGAGGGCCTTTGCACAGCTTCAGGTTGTGCGCCTATTGTGCCCCTTCCTGGATCGAGAGGCCCTCCGAACAGTCACTCATGCCCTTGTCATCTCTTATATAGATTATTGCAATGCACTTTACATGGGGCTACCCTTGAAGAGTATCCAGAAGCTTCAGCTGGTCCAGAATGCGGCCGCACGAGCAGTTATGGGTGCTATAAGATCAGCACATGTAACATCGCTGCTCTGCGAGCTGCATTGCGCCCCAGTTTGCTTCTGGGTCCAATTCAAGGTGTTGGTCATCACCTTTAAAGCCCTACATGGCATGGGGCCAGGGTATATGAGGGACCGTCTCATCCCGATTACATCTACCCGCCCCACCCGGTCATGCAGGGAGGGCATGCTATGGACCCCGTCAATAAAAGAATTTCATCTAGCGGGGTCCAGGAGGCGTGCCTTCTCTGCAATAGCACCCATCCTGTGGAATATCTTGCCCCCGGAGGTGAGGTGGGCGCCCTCGCTCCTGGCCTTCCAGAGGTCTTTAAAGACCTGGTTCTGCCACCTTGCTTGGGACAAAGGAAGTAATAGTTCCTCCTGGGGGTGGTTAGCTTAGTGGTGTCCTCCTTTTAAGATCTCACTATCATCTGGATTTTTCCTATTTATTATTGTATTGTATTTTAACCCACATACATTCCAATATATATGTATTTATTTATTATTGTATTGTATTTTAACCCACTCACTCGCTGGATCATCACCTTGTTGTGGTGAGTGGGCTTGTGTGTTCCCAATGAACCCTG
The DNA here is from genome assembly GCA_023362775.1 of Charina bottae. Classification (NCBI taxonomy): domain Eukaryota; kingdom Metazoa; phylum Chordata; class Lepidosauria; order Squamata; family Charinaidae; genus Charina; species Charina bottae. Next base: position 192,152,768 of record JALMGJ010000003.1, read on the forward strand.
TGAGCGAAGCCGTCGGGAGTCATGTACTCCTGGTAGGGTCACCCATGGCGGTAAGGTCCAGGGGGAGGAACCAGACAAAGAACGATCCAAGAAAGTCCTCAACGGCAGAACAGGCGGAAGATAACAAGGTGTATTGTTACAACGGCTGCGAAGGCGGATGAAGGCTGCAGCAGACAAAAGGTCACCAATCATCATGGTATCCATGCCATTGGATTAGAGCCTTTTTCTGTGAAGGTTGTGTGCTGATCGTTGTGCACCGATCTCCACACATAAAACAAATTAACGCACAGGCATCTTCCAACCACACCAAACCCAAAACAACCAAAAGTCCCATGGCGACTGATGAATAGCAATGGGGGCAGGACTGTGAAACCCGGAAGCTCCTAGTCATGGACCAGCACATGGGCGGTGGATACGGATTCAGTCGCCCTGACTCAAGGATCGAGGCAGTTGAGTAGTTCGGCAGCTGTATCCACGACTGAGCAGCCCTATTTAGGATCCACTCTGCTCACCCCATATGGGGAGGGGGCTAGAAAAGGTGCCCTAAACATAGTCTGTCTCATTTTCTCCCTGACTGGATTACCGCGACCAGTGGGGTCACCATCTAGCGATCGTAAAAAACACATGAATTTTGGAACATGGAATATACGGACACTGCAAGACAATATGGATAGTGAACGACCTGAACGTGGGACTGCCATTATTGCAAGGGAGCTGAGTCGTTTTAATATTGATATAGCAGCACTCCAAGAAACTCGAAGAGCAGGAGAAGGACAGTTGAAGGAAGAAAAAGGAGGTTATACCTTCTTTTGGAAAGGACTGCCTGAACAAGAACGACGAATACATGGGGTAGGCTTTGCTATCAAAAACGACCTTGTGAAGCTCTTGTCAGAAGTTCCCACTGGGATTAACGAACGACTCTCAACTCTCCGAATAAAACTGGCCAAAAACCAACAGGCAACTATCCTAAGTGCTTACGCACCAACACTAGATGCAGATGAGGATATCAAGGAAAATTTTTATACCCAGCTGGACACCATCTTATCAGAGATACCAAAGGAGGATAAAATTATCCTCCTGGGCGATTTCAATGCAAGAGTTGGGCGTGACTTTGATTTGTGGCCAGGGATCATTGGGAAAGAAGGAGTTGACAACAGCAACATGAATGGAATCTTACTTCTGACTAAATGTGCAGAGCATAACCTTGTCATTACTAATACACTCTTTCGCCAGAAAAATAAATTTAAAACATCATGGAAGCACCCACGGTTGAAGCACTGGCATCTCTTAGATTATGCAATTGTCCGTGCTAGAGATCGCCGTGATGTACTTCTCACCAGAGCCATGACTAGCGCCAATGACTGCTGGACAGACCATCGATTAATTCGATCCACGATGGCCATAAAGATTGTCCCTCATCGTAGGCTCGAAGGAAGAAAACCAAGGCGTAAAATGAATACACTGGCCCTTCAAGATTCTATTAAACGAGCTTGCTTTCAATCAACTCTCAAGGAACATCTGCCTATGGAACTTCCTGAAAATGTTGAGGAACACTGGATTAAATTGAAGACTTCTATTATTTCAGCCTGTGAACAAACTATCGGATACCAGACTAAGAGACATCAGGACTGGCTTGATGAGAACGATAGTGAGATTGAACATATTATTGACAAGAAAAGGAAAGCCTTCCAGATATGGGAAAAAGATATTAACTGTGCCGTTAAGAAAAAAATCTATGCCAGTGCAAAGGCAGAAGTCCAAAGAAGTACTAGAGAACTTAAGAACATATGGTGGATAAAAAAAAAATAACAAAGCTAGTGGACCTGATGGGATTCCTGCTGAAGTCTTTAAAGAAGGCGGGCCTGAACTTACACAACAACTTCATAAGCTCATCGAAAAAATCTGGATGAGGGAGGAGATTCCAGCAGACTTTAGAGATGCCATAATTATCACTCTCTTTAAAAAGGGTGATAGAACAGACTGTGGAAACTATTGAGGCATCTCCCTTCTAGCCACAGCAGGCAAAATCTTGGCAAAGGTCATCGCAAACCGTCTCCTATCTGTATCAGAAGACATCCTCCCTGAAACGCAAAATGGCTTCCGCCCTTCCAGGGGAACAGTGGATATGATCTTCACTGCATGACAGCTTCAAGAAAAATGCAAGGAGCAAAACCGCCCTCTGTACATGGCGTTTATTGATCTGACTAAAGCTTTTGATACTGTAAATCGTACTGCTCTCTGGACCATCCTTCTGAAAATCGGATGGCCTGATAAATTTGTGAACATCTTGCGGTTATTCCATGACGACATGATGGCAACAATCCTGAATAACAATGGCTCTCAAAGTGATCCATTTAAAGTGGAATCCGGCGTTAAACAGGGATGTGTTATTGCTCCAACCTTATTCGCTATCTTCATCGCTATGATTATACACCTTGTTGAAGAGAAACTTCCTACTGGTGTAGAAATTATATATTGAACAGATGGAAAGCTTTTTAATCTTAGTAGGCTGAAAGCAAAAAATAAGGTAATTGCAACTTCTGTTATAGAACTTCAATATGCTGATGATAACGTAGTCTGTGCACACTCCGAGGAAGATCTTCAAACTATCCTAAACATCTTTGCAGAAGCATATGAAAAGCTCGGCCTCTCGATTAACATTAAAAAAACCAAAGTGCTTTACCAGCAAGTTCGAACCAATCCCTCTGCAGCGCCATCAATCCAGCTTAAAGGTGTGTCACTAGAAAATGTTGACCACTTTTCTTATCTCGGCAGCCATCTATCTACAAAAGCCGACATCAACGCTGAAATTCAGCATCGCCTGAGCTCTGCGAGTGTAGCTTTCTCCCAAATGAAGCGTAGAGTGTTTGAGGATCGGGACATTCGCAGGGAGACCAAAATGCTTGTTTACAAAGCCATTGTACTAACAACCCTTCTGTACACTTGTGAAACATGGACCCTCTACAAACGCCACCTCCAACTTCTTGAAAGATTCCATCAACGCTGCCTCCGAAAAATTCTGCAAATTACTTGGGAAGATAGGCGGACTAATGTTAGCGTATTAGAAGAAGCGAAAACCACCAGCATTGAAACAATGATCATCCAACATCAACTTCGCTGGACCGGTCATGTTGTTCGAATGCCTGACCATCGTCTTCCAAAGCAGCTACTTTACTCCCAACTTAAGAATGGAAAACGGAATATTGGTGGACAGCAAAAGAGATTCAAACATACTCTCAAAGCTAATTTAAAAAAATGTAATATCAGCATTGAGAACTGGGAAGCCCTAACACATGAGCGTTTCAATTCGAGGTCAGCCTTTATTAATGGTGCTATGGACTTTGAAGAAGCACGAGTACAGGGCGAAAGGGAGAAAAGAGCTAAAAGGAAGGCACGTCAGGCAAACCCTCATCATGACCGTCTCCCACCCGGAAACCTATGCCCTCATTGTGGGAGGTTGTGCGGATCCAGAATTGGCCTTTATAGCCACTTACGGATCCACTGTTAAAATTTTACCTTTGGAAGACAATCTTACTCGGCTACGAGTGATCACCAATGATGATGAATGATGATGTATTTTAAGATTTATAGGTTTTTAATTTTAATATTTTATTGTAAACCACCCAGAGTCTACTGTTGTAGAGATGGGCGGTGATAAATTTGACTAATAAATAAATAAATAATAAACAAGCAGATAAACATGGCAGAAGCTCAGACAAGGGGGGAGGGGCATAAAAGCATCTCAGACAGACACCTTCCCAAATTCACTTGAAGATATGGAGGAGGAGGAGGAGCAATTCAGATTTGCAAGAGTCTATTACTATAGCCAATCTTAATAAAAGTAGTTTTAGGCACAGGTGGCATCTGATTCTTGGTCTGGTCTACCTTGTAGAGCTGACATATCCTCATAATGATGCTTCAGGAGCAAGTCATAGCCCTGTAAAGTCAGGAGGTGGCAACCACTGGCAAGACTAAACATAGCTATGAAGTACTATCTGCAATGGCATATGGAATGGACAGACTTCCCACAAGTTCAAACACAAAAGTCAAGCAACAAATTCTTCTAGGTATATGCGGGGGTATGCTGGTAAATGTTTAAGAACTGGCTCTGCTGTCCCCATTGCCACTGCAACACTGCTAACAGTGGAACAACTGATTGGCACGCTAGGCATAGTGGCTCAGCTCTGCTCTCAGAGGGCTTGCAAAATTCTAGAAAATTTAACAATCAGCTCCCGCAAGCCAGTGCAAACTAGTCCCTCTTTCACCCAGGAAAATACATTATGCAGAAATTAAAATGGGAGAACAACTGACTCCACCTGATTTGGTGGGGGGAGAGTAACTTGGTGTTTGCAAGAGTTCCAAATTCTTATGGTTAGTGCAGACTTTTATAGGAAAGGCTGCTCCTTCTAGCCATTGTCTCTACTCTTGGAAGGCTGCTTTTATTGCTAGTAACTCCTTATTAAATATATCATAGTTTCTCTCTGCCGGGGACAGCATGCGATACAAAAATGCGCAAGGAAGCCGTTTATTTATTTGTTTGTTTGTTTGTTTGTTTATTTATTTATTTATTATTTATATTTATATCACCGCCCATCTCCCCCAAAAGGAGGAGTCTGGGTGGTTTACAGTAAAATCAACAATTAAAAACTTAGAAAGATAAAATTACAACCAACGAACACTGTAAAATAAATAAATAAGTATAAAATCCAATGATGATGAGATCTTATTTAGTAGGGAGGGCTCTTTTCTCTCCCCCCCCCCCCCCCGGCTTGTCAGCCTGGAGTAAAATGGCATCAATCGCTGCGTCAGAGGCATCTGTTTGAATTACAAAAGGTAGCGACGGGTCGGGATGACAAAGGAGGGGTTGGGAGGCGAAAAGCTGCTTTAACTCTTGGAATGCTGCCTGCTCCTGCTCTCTCCATGCAAACCTCTTTCCTTTTTTCAAAAGTTGAGAGAGAGGCTTTGCCCTGTCAGCAAAGTTTGGGATGAACTTTATATAAAAATTTGCAAATCCGAGAAAGCGCTGTACATCCTTTACATTACTGAGGGGGGGGGGGGGGAGATGCCAAGATAACACTGCCTGGACCTTGGTGGGATCCATGGCAATCCCCTGTATGGAAATCTTGTACCCCAGGTAGTCCAATTGAGTTAAATCGAAGGCACATTTCTCTAATTTGGCAAAAAGCTTATTTTGTCTCAGTCTTTGTAATACATTCTGAACATAAGTTACATGAGATGTTGCATCATCAGAATATATTAATATGTCATCCAGATAAACCACCACATAATTATCTATTAGATCAGAAAATATTTGATTCATGAACCGGGAAAACACAGCGCCACAATTACTTAGTCCAAAAGGCATGACTAAATATTCAAATTTCCTATACCTGGTATCGAAGGTAGTCAGATATTCATGCCCCTCTTTCACTCGAATCAAGTTGTAGGCATTTCTGAGGTCCAATCTTGTAAAAATGCGTGTTCTCTGTAGTTTATCGAGCAGGTCAAATATGAGAGGAAGCGGGTAGTGGTCCCTATTTGTAACTGCATTGAGGGCACTGTAGTCGTGTACTGTGCACATGGGAGCTCCCCTTCCCTCCTTCTGAGCTGAAGGTGCCAGTGGGTCTGGTTTATTTGGTACGAAGAAGGTAGGAGCGGATACTGGAGACATGGACAATCGGATAAAACCTTTCTTGAGGTTTGTATCCAAGTACTCTTTCAGTGTAGCTTGTTCTTTGGCTGACATTGGGTACTGTGTTTTTGCTGGAATTTTTGCTCCTGGTTTTAGTTCAATCGTGCAATCACAGTCTCTGTGGGGGGGGGGGTAGCATGGTAGCCTCTTGCTCGCTAAAAACATCTGCAAAATCTGCATACTTGGCTGATAGCTGCACCCCTCCCACCTCTATGACTGTCTTCGGTGCTGGAGAATGTGAGGCAGTTTGTAACTTATGGTGTTGGCAGTCTTTTGATAGGAATGAGATCACTCCCATTGCCCAATCCAACAAGGGGTTGTGAAGCTTCAGCCAAGCCATGCCCAGGACTTTGGGTACCTGCAATGATGCTGTTACATAAAGCGGAATCCACTCTGTGTGGTCTCCAGTTGTTAGTAGAACCAGCTGTGTGCATTGCATGACTGGCCCTGCCTTCAGGGGCTGCCCATCTATGGTCTCGACATCTATGGGTTGTGGATATTGTGCAGTAGGCAGCTGCAGTTTCTCCACTGTTTCTACCTCTATGAAGTTAGTGGTTGCTCCAGAATCGATGAGAGCTTCGAGCTCTACTTTACACTTTGAGTCTAAAGTTACTGTGACAGGGATGAAGAAATATTCCTGCCTAGAAACTTCAGAATGAGCTCTCCTTAATTGCTTAACGGCCCCCCTGGTGAGCTCCGGGGAGGGAGGCTGGCGGAGTTACCCTGATTTGCATCTGAGGCAGGGGCTGGTCACATCTCGGCTGC